>JAWWEV010000134.1:48026956-48068513 GCA_035583235.1 Hafferia zeledoni | reverse complement strand
AATTGTAGCTCTGATTTATAATCTCTCTCGTGTTGAGTTCATTTCTCCTGCTGGTTTACCTTGAAACCAGCACAAATTCTCATCAGATAGAGCTCAGTTTATTTGGTTAGGAATGTTGCTTTCGAGGTAAGGAACAATATCACATTATTTACATTCAAACAGCAGAGCAATTGTCTTCCATATTAGGCATAACCTTTTTATATAGAAAACTACAATAGTTCATTACCAAACTACAGCAGTTTAAAGAATTATGGCTCCCATTGTATTGTGTACAGTAAATGGTTAGGGGTGGTTAAATTTTTCAGAAGTTCATTTGGGTCCTTGATTTTTTATTGGCGTTCTGAAACTAGAATATAGCTTTCTTCAAAATAGGATATCATTTTTGTTTGTGATCTCTGATCCTCTCAGCAGCAACAGCCTTTATTTTTTTCTAGACAAAAATCATGACTAACCAACTCAATTTAATTTTCCCTATTTCTCTGAAAGACTTAGAATTTATAAAAGGCATTTCTCTCACTGAAAAAAAAAATATTTTGTAAAAATGGTTTCAAATGGATACTCAGGTAGCTGATAAAACAAAATGGATTACTAAATCAAAGGAAAATATGACTTGAAGTGGAGAGGATAGCAATTTTCTTCCCATTTAACTCAGGAGTCACTGAAAACAGACACTTGCAGCTTCATGCAACATTTTGAATTTGAGTAGTGCTATGACAGTGTCTTTCAAGTGAAATAATTGCATATTAACTATCGAAAACCTGAAGTGAAGTATGCAAGCCTTAGTTTGGGGAAGGACAAAGGGGCTGAAAACAGAAAACCACATTATATTATTATGTACTGTCACAGCAACAATTCTGACTGGAAAGCAATATAGTCTAACAAATTAGGTCTGAGGCATGGAATGAGAAAACCTGTTTTCTATTCCTGGCACTGCTGATGACTAATGGAGTGACCCTAGTGAGTCATTTCAAGTCACTGTTTGTTTCTTGTCAGGATTGGATTGGAAACAGTTCGGGGTAGGGATTGCCGGTTTTTTTTTTTTTTTTGGTAGAGTTTCTATAGTGCCAAAACAGATCTGGGTCTTCTAAAACTGTGATAAAATGAATGTTCTTAGATAAATGGTTCACTGAAACTTGAGGTGACCTGAACCAGATATTTCTGGAGCATCAAAAACAGCATGAAAAAAATCTTCCTTGTTTCATTGTGTCTTCTTATGCTATTCTTGACTTCATATAGAGAAGCAGAAATTTAGTATTTAAAATATCTCAGCAAAGGCTGCCTTCCAGTATTTCTCTGCAGTTTTGCACCCCAGAGTATTTCAATCATCCAGACTTTTAGGTCTTTAATTACACATTGTTACTGAAGTGAACTTTTGAACCTAAGAGAGATGTTTTAAAAACATTGAAGTAGCTTTTATGTACAGTATTCCTGTACTGAATGCACAGCATTTTCATGATTTTTCAGATTATTAAACACTGACTTCAAAAACTATTCCTTCAAAGACTTGTCTGTCTTCAGAAATAATGAGAGGCATTTCTCACTTTAGAAATATTCCCTCTCCAACTATAAGATCACATAAAATTTAACTTTAAACAGTATAAGGTTTTGGCTGCCTGAAGTTCACATATAACCATGACAGGAATAAAAAGTGATGCTTATTTCATTTGATAGCATTGCTACTGGTCTGTAAGTAGATGGAACAGTCTCTTGTAGTTAGATCTCTGACCAGAAGATAGGGAGAAAATAAAAGCCTTTAATGATCTCAAAGTTAAGGTTAGCCACACCTAGCAGTGAATTCAGGGCAAGAGGACTACCATTAGCAAAACCAGTTGTTTCTAAAGATCAAAAAATCTATTTTTTTTTTAAACCCATATATTTTGCATCTTGCTAGTTTTCAGGAAAAGAAATGAAAGTTGTTATACTCATTTTTTTCTCTAGATTTTAACAGTTACAGAGACTCTAAAATCTCCCCAGCAGTATGTTGGAGCTCTCCTCAATCCTTGCAAAACTCAGGAGGCTTACTAAGCTTCTCCTTGAAATCCTCTGTGCTTGCTCAGGGATCTGATAGCCCCCAATCCTTACACAACCTTTACAAGATTCCTTGGGAACTTCTTAAACATCCACCCCTTCCTGCGGTTCCTTGGAGGAGGTCACTCATGATCTCACAGCCCTGCTGGGTCAGGAGGTCGGTCAATGAATCTTTTCTCCATCCTTAAAAGTCTTTCTAATTTTACTAAGTTCCATCTCTAACTATGGTAAGCTGTTTGCAATGTTCATATATATCTTTTGATTAAACTCACTGGTTTTAAGCAGTCAAACAATACCTCTTCCTTGTACAACTGAAAATGATCATTTGAGAAACTAAAATAAAAGAACTGTACTAAAGCCCTTTACCATCTATCAGACCTTAAGACCATGGTGATAATGATGCCAGGCTACCTAAATAGATGAAACTGTGACAATGTTTTTCCAGAAACTATTTTTCCAGAAATTAGTATTTTGGATGGACTCACAAGAACTGTCATTAATCTTACCTATTATCAGCTGTTTATAATTTAAGCTTATGGCTGAAGTAGTTATTCAAGGCTCCATTTGTAATCAGTGGGAATATATGAAATCAGAGGGGATATATGCAGGAGAGTCAATGAAATTTAAAGTGTGATTCATCCTACCAGAGGTAATGATGAATAATGGTAAAATTAACTGTTTCTAGACTCTTAAATTTGCATTGATTTTAGTGGGAATCTAAGCAATCCAACGAAGTCCAGGGAGGATTAAATGGAATCCCAACTTTTTGTATTATTTGCATCCTACCCTGCTGTGCTAGAAGCCTGATGGGAGGTGTTCTATTTTGGGGCTACCCACTGTTTCCTCAGTAGCACTCTGGAATGTTCTGTCTCTACTAGGACTTTCAGGGAGATCCACATAAATCTAGATCTCTCTAAATAAGACATTTTCAGAAGAACAGATTGTGTTGGTTTTGGTTGGGGCTGTGTGTTGGATTTGTGTTGAACACAGGGTTAATAATATTGGGAAGGTTTTTATTGCACTGCTTCCACAGAGCCAAGGCCTTCTCTGCTTTTTGTACTGCCAAGCTGTCATGGAGTTTGGGGGTGTGTGGGAAACTGGGAGGAGACACAGCTGGGGCAGCTGACCCAAACTGACCAAAGGGATATTCCTGCTCATACGACATCATGCTCAGTATGTCAAGCAGGAGGGGAAGAAAGGGAGATGTTTGGAGTGATGACCGTTTTCTTCCCAAGTAGTCATTATGGGTGATGTGGTCCTGCTCTCCTGGAGGTGGCTGAACACCTGCCTGCCCATGGGAAGCAGTGAATGAATTCCTTGCTTTTCTTTGTGTGGGAGCACAGCTTTTGCTTTCCCTATTAAGATGTCTTTACCTCAACCTACAAGTTTTCTAGCTTTTAATCTTTTGAATTTTTCCATGATCCTTCTGGTGTGGGAGTGGGAGAGCAGCTGTGTGGGGCTTGGCTGCTGGGTGGGGTTAAACCTCAATGGTGATATATATCTATTATCCAGTTGAGTGAATTAAAGTTGTTGAGTGAATTAAAGTTGCATTTTCCATCAGTAAGAACCATCTTATTTTTGGAATTCACCCTTGAGAAAAGGTATCAAGACTTTTGTGTCTTGATATCTCAAATATCAAGGAGTTAGTGCAAATACTTTTTATTCATAGTAATTTTAAGAGTATTATCAAAGGTATTAATTTAACAGTTTTTATTCAAGTATTTAATCTTTACAACATGCATTGCAGCTTGGATCTGCGAATGCTGTAAATTAAATCTTCTTCCATGCTGTTATGTTTTGCTTCAGATTAAAAATAAATCTTTTTCATCTATAGTAAACATCTCTATATTTAGATTGCCATGATCTCAGAATCACTTTTAAATTGCAGTCAAATCAAGTACAAAAGTCCTAATACAAATCATGCTTTGTTTCTTATAACAAAAAAAGTACAAAGATATCCATTCTTACTTTTTCTTTCTCCCTCTCACATAATCAGCTATATATAAGGCTGACTAGCTATTCTGATTCTCTGCTATTTAGCTAATTTCTACCATGACTTAACAGCCTCTCCTTTTGGAGAAGAACAGCTGTGGAAAGTAAGCAAATTTGGCAGTTCAGTCCTTCAAACAAAATAAAGCAAATCTCTTCATGCAGAGGTACAGAACATACTACATTGCATGTTTATGCATCTGGGGACTTATAAAGAAAAGTCCTTCCGCTTTATAATCAAGAATTGATTAGCACAATTATCTTGATTTTTAAATGCATGCAGGTTAAGAGATCTGAAACAAAAGCAATGCTAAGTAATGGGCATTTGATGGCTTCTAAAATATTTCTAAAATATTCCTATGTTTGCCCAGGTTTTCATTCTCTGGTTTTTTGCAGCTGCATTTCAATCACATGATCCTTCAAATACAGTTTTGACAGACATACCAGTATGGTAGCAGTACAGCTATGTGATGTATAGTTTTTCAAAACAGCTTTTTTTTCCAAATTAAATTGTCTTTTCTTTCCTTGAACAATCTGTCCTGAGTAAATAAATAGTGTGTTATTAGAAAGAATAAGATGTTGTATTTTGTTCTAGCATTCTGTTTTCTGTTTAGAGTTTGTCATGCAATGCCCAAGACATTCTTTTTTGCCTATGTTCTACTTATATTTTCAGAGGAAGACTTTTGACAGCACCATTTATAATAAAAGGAGAAGAACTAAACAAATAGGATAAACGTCTGCAGGTCAGTAAACAATTTTTATGTTTCTCTAGTACATCCACCATTTTAGAGAGGTTGAAACAGAGGAAAAGTTCTTTCCAAGACAAACGTGTACATTTTTCAAGTGAGATTTTCACTGAGACCTCTGTAGCTTCAGCACTTTAGAGCTACATGGGACAGGGAAATACATACTTTTTGTCAAACGTACTTTAATACCTCTAGCTATGCATTTCAAAAAACTCAGCAGATAAGTAGACTCTTAAAGAATTGATGGAGCTGAAAAGTGGGATCAACTGTCTGGAGTGTGGGTGTCCTTGCAGAGTGCAGATCTATAGAGAGACTGAGAGAAATAGCTATTATGTATTTTCAGGCAAGTAATTTAGTGTACCTAAGGCTGGAAAAGTCCTGTAGTTCCATAGTTTCTGAGTGTATGCTCACCTGTTATGTCCACTATGACTCTGCTGTTGATTCTTATGATATTTACACTGTATAATTTTTTATATCTTAATTGCACCCCTATTATCCTACAAACTTCTTAAAAACGTTCCTTTCTAGACCTTCACTGGAGATTTCTGGTTATTTTTGTCTTGCTGCAAATTGATTAATTGCTTAAACATAATGTTTCTTAGGAACTCCAGAATATAAATTTATTTTAACTCTCCCTCTTTTGCTAATTTTGATTTTGTTTTCTTGTTGTCTCATGTACTTCACTAATTTTGAATTAGGTATTACTCTTTCTATGTTTCTTGTCAGTTGTGCCCTTTCCTAGGACTAGTTCTTCAAAAGTATCTTAAAAGTCAAGCAGAAGAACCATGACATACACAGATTCTGGTCACTGAAATGATACTGCAGGGCACTTGGCTATAAACACAGGTAGCTTACATGTAGATATGGCCAAAACCCTGAAAACATCTCAAAAACTCCTGGAGTCCAAGTTTCTCTTTTATTTGTATATAAAATCCAAGAAACAAACAAACAGGAAAAACCCTCTCCAAGAGATCCATACTGCTGTCAGTGATCTGGCAGGTGGAATTGTTATTTAAAATTAAGGCAGTTTCATACTATATAAGCTTTCCCCAGTCTCTCATGGATCAACAAACGAATTTTTTTCCCCTCATTAATCTTGTCTGATGAATTAAAGTAATTATATTTGTCTGGAAGACTGTGCTTTCTGCATTTTTGGAATTATTTATAATTTGAAGCTACTTTACACAGTCTGATATCACCACTGAGAACTTATTTTGAATGTTTATAGTTGATTAATCAGTCCTCATATAAGTATGACCTATCAGTTTGCTACACTTTATATAATTTATTTTATTTTTACATATTTTTAAAAACTGATATTAATTTTTGCCTTCTTTTCTGTCTTGTTTCCTAGAGATTGTTATTTCATCTCAGAAGGAGAACAAGAATTAGTGGAGAAATTTAAACTTGGCCATAGCTTTTGTGGGCACTAGCTGGGACTAAAGCATCTGGGACGGATTATCAGTCATTCCTGAGCTGTGTCTCCCAGTCATGGCAGATTTCCAGCCCTGGTCTTCCATTTCAGGCTGAGTGTCTAAAGGGGAAACAAAAAGGTCTGCTTGCTGTACTAGGTACCAAATTAAGTCTGCCCTCAAGCAGGTTGGAGAACTTTTGAAGATTACTATCTACAGAGTCATCTATAAGGTTGTTTATATTAATTTAAGTCTGCATAACTTTTTCAGATTTGTTTGACTTTGTGGTTACATACCAGAGTTCAGCAGCAGCTGTGAGGTCCTTGTGACACTGCTGGTCTGATGGGAAGATGTCTGAGAGGACTGGAAGAGTCCTTCTGCTCTGCTTAACTTTGCCGCACAAGGACCATGGAGAGCAGAGTGAGCTGGGAAAGGGAATGCTCCTGGTCTCACCCAGACCTGCCACATCAGGGCAAGGCCACATGACATACAGAGCTTTGATGTACAAAAGAATGATCTGGTGATTAACTATAAATAGAAGCTGTAAGAAATCTAACAGGGATTTTGCAACAATTAATTTGTCCTATTGTTGCTTTTCAGAAATTGCTTGGAAGAGGTTGTTGTTTACAAACAACGCATGCTTTTGTGTTTGAACCTGATACGTGAAACCATACACCAGGTTACTCCTTGGTAAATTAATAATATTCCTTTTTTATTTTTTATTAATAATAGCAATGTGTTCTGATCCAAGATATTGTTTCTCAGATAAAGCCACAGGCTAATTCTAAAATGAGTAAAACAACATTCTGTGCACTCAAGAAAACCTTGTCTTCCATCCAAATAGAGCATTTATGAAATTGGTTATTCTATTTTGCAGTTAAAAAAAACAAACAAACAAAAAACCCAAACAAACAAACAAAACCCCAAAAAACAAAAACCCAAAGCAAAATGTAGCCTGACAAATGCATAACACTAACTTTCCATTCCGCAATTACAAAATTAAATCCAATGATGCATCTTTTTATCTCTACCTTAACACCAGAGATGGAGAAAGACCCAATCCTATTTTCTCCCAGGCTCAGAAAAAACCCCCTCTTTCTGATAATTTCTTTTTCATCCAATTCATTCAATTATTTCAAGTTAGAGCAACTGACCATTTCAGACTGATGGATGTGATAATCCTGGTCTTCCTCAAGCCTGCTCCGGATTTTAAGACCTCCCTCTTGCTCGCCCGGATTGATGGGTGTCTTGGTTTTAATACTTTTAAGTTTCTTACAGACTATAAAATCACATACTGTGTTGAGTAACGGGGGTTATTAATGGATCTTTTAAAAATACCTGAACAGGGGAAAGATATAGTTTATTCACAGATATTTAAAAAAGACGTGAGCAGGGGAAGAAGTCAAACATTGACGAAAAAATTGAGGTGCAGCTCCTTAAATACTTGAAGGCAATGAAAAAAACACTCACACTAGAGCAGAATTTAAAAAAAAGGATATATAGTTCAGCATTCTGCTAACTTTATAATTAGAAAAAGAAAACAGTATATATACCATGGTGTAATATGCATCTAACCTGATTTTAGGCATGTATTGCAGTGTATGATTCTATTTCACTGTGAATCCAGAAAGCAAACCTTGTCAAAATATAGCTGTACTGACAGTCTTGGTCATGTGGTCATTTCTTTTCTGGGGAAACCAAGGCATGCGAGTGACATATATGCTCTACTAAGTTGGACATGGCCAGGGGTCAAAAGCATGCATAGAAAAGGCTGGAAGATTTACTTTGCATTTCAAACTGAAAAGTCTATTGCACATCCTTTTTTTTTTTTTTTTTTTTTTTAAATGATGATTGATTTGGGACTTGATCCATAATCCTCTAAATCAGCTGGATACCTTAGGACTGATTTCAGACTCCGTTGAATATGTTACCAATACTGCCTGAGTTAATCTCATACAAGTCACAAAGGTGGTGATGCATTGAAATGGACAACTTAGAAGAATGTCTTTATTAAAAAATATAAAGAGAGTATTCAGCACTTGTATTTATATTACAGTTTAACTAATGTTCTTGTCTTGAACTAAAAATAAAACTTGACGTAATAATTAAATGGAGTCACTACCAATGACCTTGCAAATATGCAGGAAAACCTCAAGATTTCAGTGTCCTTACTCCATTGGAAAACATTATGAACCAGTGGTTGATAGTCCAAGATGTTAAATAGGAAGTACTTTATCTGCTTAACCTATTTGAATTATTCATTATTTACACTGTTTTAGTATTTATAGGTTTATATCGTGTCTGCACACTAAAGAAACTAGCTTGGACCAATGTTCTGTGACAATAGGGTTTGGACAATACATTGAGAAATGTAGTGCACCTGCTCAGCAATATACTCTGAAAATCATTTGGAGTTTTTTTGCTTCTAAAATCTCCTCATCAGCCCACATTGGCATTTAGAAAAATTACCTTCATGCCTTTTAAAAATGGATCTCTTTTTGTTTCCTACCAAGAACTATAGTATAACTTATTTCACTGTGATTTTTACCTCTGTTTTGTTAAATCTCAGAAAGGTACATTGACTCTCAATGGCATAGAGTGTATATACAGGATATAAACATGTAAATTCATTTTGGGTTTTCATGTAAGCAGTGAGGCTTGCAGAGCAATTTCAAATTTGTATCATTGCTTGGAAAGTTTTACCTTTATGCACTGTCATGCTTCCTGTGACACTGAGGTTTCTTAGTTCACTGAGATCTCCACTGTTTTTTTTTTTCTCCTCTCTTTGCTGGATGTCTTTTGGGAAGAGTCTTTTGGGGTGTTTTTGTGGGTGTTTTTGGGGTGGTGGAAATCTGTATTATTGGATAGGCAACTCAGTGGGGTTACTGTTATTTCTTTTCACATTTGTATATATGTATCTGTTATATCGTATTCTGTTTTTAATTGTCTCTCTTCTGTGTAAATATAAAAGGCTTCCCATTTTAAGTCTGGAGGTTTTTTCTCTTCTTTCCCTTTTCCCTTGGGCAGAAAGGAAACTCTTATTCTGTGTTAGGGCAGTTGGCATTTTGCAGCTCAACCCAACACACCTGTTCCTCTCCTTGATTCATTCACATGTCTTGCTACCCCCAACAAAAGTCATAGTTCTGCACTACAGAGAGTGCATTATGTTATTTTTCTTTCTATACTGTTTTGCATTCTGCATTCCATTGCCTAAAGTACAAACTGTTTTCTTTTTCTCTCCACCATTTCCTTCTTCCCTCCATACTTCCCTCCTTTTCCTCTGCTTTCCCTTCTTCCCTTCATTCACCCAGCTTTACAAGTGTTGAAATATAACTGATTATCTTAGTGGGTGACTTTTCACTCTCTCTTTACACACAGAGCCATATGTATAGGTAGAGAGAGGGGAAAAATATTGTACATACTTGTTCATGAGGGCCCGTATAGCTTCCTAGTTTGGAATATTTGCATTAGGAAATCTAATTTTTCTCTTGTTGTGAGTGTATTAATCAAGAGTTCAAGTCAGATACACTTGCAGTTTGACACTCAGGCACAAAGGGTTACCTACAACTTGGTAAATGTCTGTTCATAGTAGCATTTATAAAAAATTGCTTGCTTTCTGTTGTGAAAAACAATTTTCTGGCCTGCAGCATATATCTGGGGCAGCAATAAGTCTAGCAGAACACAAGCAGAAAGAGCTTTTTAAAATTATTTTGTAGGTCATGTACTGTGTTTTAACTGTGGCTATACAAAGCTGCTAGAAATTTAATGGTTTTATTAGGGCTATATTTGGACAGCGTGATGGAGATTTTACAATCTTTTGAAGGAATAAAGGTAAAAGACACTCAGAGGTGATGCTACCAAACACCCTGATCTGAATTTTCTCTAGTACTTTTAGCACAGGTAAAGATGGGCTGTGCTACAAAGAGAACTCCTTCTTGTGACTTCTTTTTGTGACTTCTTTCACAAAACATAAAAATTTGACTTGATAGGAGGAATGAAAAAATATTTTAGTGAGAGGCTTTTGGAGAGAAAAGAAAATATGCCAAAAATATTTGTCACTGAGGTTTTCAGTTGTCTTTTCTGCTTCCAAAAATATTTTATATACATGAATTGTGCACATCTGTAGTATCTTTCTGTTTAAGGAGGAAAGAAAAATGAATACCACATTTAATAGTGGTATATTTAATAGTTAAATGGATAACTTAACTTGCATCGTATAAAGCTGATCTGCCTATCAGTCAGATTTACAAGTGCTATATTTTTGTACTTGTCTATCTTGAAGCATTGCACAAATTTCTCACCACTCCTGCAGCATCGAGCAGTGCTTTGGGACCAGACGGGGATGTACAGCAAAAAAAAAAAAAAATGCAGATCTTATTCCCAGTACCTTCCCTGGACATTCCCTGGCTCCCAGCAGAGCACTTGTAATGAACCAAACACCTCCAAACACTGAAGTATGGTCACTATGTACACCATGTAGTAGAATGGCCTGAGCCCAAGCAATGCACACTACATGTGTTTCTTTTTTTTTCTTTCTTTTTTTTTTTTTCTTTTTTTCTTTTTATGAGCCTTTTGTCATTATTTTTGGCCACAAAATTCAATGATTCTGGAAAATTTTGATTTTGTTCTCTATTCTCTAATATGGGATGGTGGGGAGTGGTGGGGGGTGATGGTGGTTATATATATGAAAAAAGCCAATAAATGCTAATGAACATATAAGAAAGACTTTCTACTATTACAAAAATAAGCACCCTCCTTCAGGCCTTTGTAATAAGATTCTATAAGTCTAAAGCTGATCAGTAAAGATACAATGGACTTCCAACTACAGGGCAGGTTAAGTGCAGGTATGTATGCTTTGTTTATAGCAATGCTGTCTTACTCACTTAAAAGTTTGTGTTAAGAGACTGGTATTCTGTTGTGCTTTTTCTTTCTGAGCCTCTGGTGCAAAATTAGAAATATTTGTCCCCCTCAAATTGAAATTAAATTTGTCTCAATAGTTGGGAATAAAAAGAAGAAATGTTCGTGTATATCCTTTTCACAGCTGTTACCAGCTGTATTATTGACTTGTGTAGCCTACCATGTCAGGAGGGACTTAAAGGCCTTTACAGTATCTTCTTAAATAGACCAGACCATCTCCTGTTCAGAGCAACATCTGACTGACATCTCTGTTGGTCATCTGAAAGACAGCTGCCAGACAACATCATCATCCCAAGCGAGCATTTCTTCTCAGCTGCAGAGAGTGATGGTAACACTGACAGGACTCAGAGCAGCATCTGTTCCTCTTTCTGTGTTGTTTAGTATGTTTCATGATGATCACTATACATGACGATTGGCGTTTTAGTTGAGTTCTTATACATTTTGCCCAGCAAAGAAACATTTTAAACCCCCTGAATTAAGACCTTTGCCTTATTCTGTTTGGTGATGGAGCCTGAGTAATTTCCAATTACACTGGTTTACTGGTACCTTCATGAATGAGTGACAGTATAGTCATGTAAATAAGGTGTTTTAAAGGAAAGAAGCACAACACTCCTTCCATAATAATTTATGTAAATGCTGGTGAACACCTGAAAATCAATTACAGGACAGACTAACAATTTTTGATACTTAAATTACTTGCAAAATAGCTGTGAGTCTCAGTACACCTCTTCAGTATATTAATTTTCTAATAAATATTGAATGTATTTCTATGAGTAGATTTATGAAGAATTTCTACTAAGATTGCCAGTGGCAATGTTATTGCACCTTCAACTTTAATTGTTCCAAGAGTAAGACATCATCTTTTTTGGGGTCTTCTAGTAAGAACAGACCTGAGAAAGAGGGTTCTCTCTGAGACCCATTTGATAACTAAATCTTCAGAACATTTCTATGTCACAGTACAGAATGTACTAAAATTAATTCTACAACGAGGTTGAATTCAGTTAACATATAAGCTGGCCAGAGGTAAAATTAAATGTTGAAAAGTGTGTCCAGGTAATTAAATGTCTGTACAGAAAATATAAATGTGTGAAACAAAATATCAAACAGTCTATGATTGTAGAGTTTTTCAGCACTGACTTTAATACAACTCAAATAAATTAAAAAACTCAACTCTGCAAGGATATTGTGGTGTTAAATGTAATATCTCAGCCCCCAGTTCACTTCCTGGCATAAAAATGTCTGGCATGGAACGAAAGAGAAAAAAACAGGCAGGAAGACAGAAAACAGGGAAAAAAATATCATGAGGGGACAATGCACAGGAAATATACTTAGATATCTGCAATTTTTAACAGGCACTATTATTTTTTGCAGAGCTAAACATTGATTGACATTTGAAATAGGTATTACAATTCTTTTTGGCAGATTTCTGCACAGAAATTTTTTGTCTCTGATGGTGCTGCTGTTACTCACAAAGGGCTGTGACTCCACAGCAACTGAACCTAAATCTTTTGCTACCCCTAGGAACTAAGGTCCTGCTGGCCACCTTGTTGCTAGCTGGTTTCTGAGAAACAGCTCAAGAGCTAAAGGATCCCAGCAGTACAAATTATTTAAGTAAACTAATTCAGCCAAAGACACTGCTAATATTTCTGCTGTTTTAAATTTTTTGTGAAACCAGTTTATGAAAACTTAATCCTCTGTATGTTGATTGAGAGCAGTGTGCTCTAGAAGCAATGGAAGCCACGTATTTCTTTGACTTCTTGAACAGGCTGAGCTCAAGAGGCAATAGGCTGAGGGAAGTGATGATTAGATCACAGCAAGATACTGTGTCCAGTGCTGGGCTCCACAATGTAAGAAGTAGCTAAACTGGAGCAAACACAACAGAAGTTCACAGGAACACGTCACTTGGGAGGACATGTTGAGGGGCAGAAGCTTGTTCAGCCTGGAGAAATGGTCTTGAGAACATCCAGTGGCATCCTCCCATAACTATGGTGATGTGATCAAGGTGATAGAGCCAGACATCTTGCAGTGGTGGGTGACAAGAGAGTGAAACAAAGGTCATAAACTGAAAGAGTAAAGATCCAGAATGAATTAAGAAAAGCTTTTACTCCATGAGGACAGTCCAGCAGAGAAGCATGATGTCCAGGCAGGTTAAGAAATCTCCATGCTGGGGAATCAACAAGTCCTAACTAGATCAAGGCCTGACCCACTTAACATGACATTAAAGCTGTCCCTGCCCTGAGCAGGAGAGTGTCCTCGACAGCCCCTATGATCTCACTTCTGTTTACTAGAGGCATAGAACTGTATGGTTTTTTTCAGCTCACCTGTTAATTCTGTTTAAGGATCTCTTGGATCTTGGAAGTTGGAAAGACACTAAGTCCTGTGTTCATCAGTGCTTGTGTTTACTGGAAGGTCTCTGAGATTCCCCACATAAAGTGAAAATATAAGAATTACTAAGAGCTTGACAGACATATAGTTTTCTATCTCTGATCACTGAAGGTACACAAAGCTGAAAATAATTCATATCCCTAAAGGGGTATGAACGTAACTTGGAACTACATACATCATACCTGGCAGTTTAAAGCAATGCTTTGGTCTGCAAGCTGGCCTTGAAGCAAATATATGCATTTCTAAACTTGACACTGTTAGTATTTTGTAGTGGGATTTCTTACAGAAAATGGCCATGTGAGTGACCCAGACTGTATAGACTCTGTGAGATTGAAGCAGCTACCAGCAAAGAATGAACAAAGGCACAGCTGCTGCTGAGTGGTAAAGAAGAAATTACTCCCCAAGAGTTCACACAGCAACTCCCCAGACTTTGACACAAGAACTCTTGAAAGTTTTTCACAGGACTCTTGAAATTCACCTGGGAACCATTAGGATGTTTTATTAAAACACTGATCTTGTGAGATACAGAATATAACCAGTAAGAAATGTTGCTTTATGGTGTGAAAATTTCTACAGCCAATTAGCACGTAGCTTTGACCCTATATAAACCACTTGCAGTGTATCAATAAATGGCATTCTACCTAAAACCATATTGGTTCGTCGTGTGATATCCTTTGATCCTCCGCATTAGTATTTGCAGCATTTGGTATGAGGGTATTTGCTCTCCAGTGATTTTTTAAAGCTGTCCATATAAAGCTACTGAAATCCTTGATGTAGAAATCATCACCACAAATGTGTTCCTAATTCAATTGGCTGCAATTGTCATTTTTTTCCACATCCTGTGTCCATAGACCTTAATTCAACCTAAACAATACCCCCCCCCCCCCCCCAATTACCAGATAAACTGTTATACAGCAAGGAAATTAATTTGTTTGAGGAAATTAAGATTTAGAAGAACTGGAGTCAAACTTGTTGTTTGATATCTTTGAGTTTCAATTATCTGGCCATAAATTGAGGGTCTTCGCAATATCTACTTTCCTGTATGTTTAGTCTTTGGTCTGACAAGTTTATCCTCTAAATAAAAAAAGATAAAGAACCTTTAGACATATATATATATATATATATATATGTATATGTATGTATGTATGTACAAGATATGTGAAAAAATGCTATTGCTGGATTGCTAAATGCTACTGTGTTCATCAATGCAAGTAATTAAATAACATCTGAGTTGAACACTACCATCTAATTCTGCAGCTGGGCTTATTTCTCATAATTGTTTAATATCACATAGACACGCAGCCCATTGGGAGTATGTTTAGAGGTTCAATCTTTAAAACTGCTGCAGTCATGAAAAATTACAGATCAAGCAATCTTCTCACTTGCTAGCTGAATGAAACTACTTTTGCATAGTTACAGTAATTAAAAAGAAAGAAGATATTTCTGTTGCAGAGTTTGAATAATAAGGTTATTTCCTAATGTCTCTTTGTAAATTGATGAAGATTTTAAATTTCAGCTACTACCTGTGTGCATGTGAAGAGCATATAAACTCAGTACATGAACATTTCAAAATATATCATCCTCTTATAATAGGAATATGTAAATTGTTAACTGGTTTATTATAGTAGAGACTATTTTGAATACTCCAGTACAATTTTTTTATTAGCTATTTGCTACCAGCAAACAGGGATTAGACATGCAGATTGAATTTTCAGTTAAAATTAGTCTGTCTTTCAAAAACATCCTTGTCTGCAGTTAAAACCTAGAGGTACAAAGGTTTCTCAACAATCAGTTATTTTCAATATCAAATTCATCTTTCGGTATAGCTGAAACAAACAGCATTATACCAGTGGTTATTAAAAATGCAATGAAATTTTGAATCCTTTAATTTGATTCTAAGCTCCAGATAAAAAGGCAGTATTAATAGAAGTTATTTGCTTAACACCTGACAATTTACTCTTATTTCTGTGCAGAGAAAAAATACCTAGATTTTAAAGGCAATGTGCTGATCACACAAAGCTTTTAATGACAGCCTTGGAGGCTGAACTCCTTTACATAGCCACACAGTATACATGAATAAGCTGCATAAAACTTGCAATACTACCTTCCCAACGTGGCACTCATCTGACAAAAGGGAAACCCATTTTCAAAGTACATTTGATGAATGCCATGTTCAGAAGGTATTTTCTATAAGATACAGGTATCTGAAAGAGAGTCTGGTTCTATGTTCCATTTTGGACATGAGACATTCTGACAGCCTTTGAGGCTGCAAATGTTTCCAAGGAAGGAGGAGAGAAGTAAATATCTTTGTGCTCCTGCTATCTGTATTGGGTGTTGATCAGATCTTATGAACAAGCACATGTAAAACAATTTCTTGTTATGTTTTGCTAACGTGTTTTAGATTGCTTTGAAAATTTTGAAAAAGATTTGGGTTTGGTTCTTTTTTTTTCTTTTTTTCTTGTAAAGCAAGGTGATATGTTAAAAAAGTATTATCTTTGAGATAACACTACATGTGAGTTATTTCTGTTCAAAGGCTATGACTGACTGAGAATAAATGTACCTTCTCAACTTCTGAGATGTTATTCTGGGACTAATTGTGTATGTATCTATATCTACACATAAAAAGCATATGCAATATAAATCTACCAGAAGATATCTTAAACATCTTCCCCACCCTTTGTATAATAATGTAGCTTATGTCTAAAAATACTTCATGTCACATTTTATTTTCAGAAAGGATCAAAATGTCAAATCTAGGAACAGTTTTAGTACAGATACTATTGTATCTCTTAAATTAAAATAATGCAAAGGTCTCTGAATAAATTAGCATAGTTGCCATAGAAACATAGTGGGCAAGAAATATTTATAGTTGCTGCAAGCAATAATTTTGCAGTTTAATACTTTAAAATGTCAAGCAACACATAATCTCTAAAACAAAATAATTTTTGTAAGTGTGTATATTCTCAAATTTCTGTTAAAATATACTTTCACTTCCTGCCTCCAGAAAAAATTAAAAATCACAAACTCTCACAAAATATCAGACACGAATATATACTCTGATTGGCTAAAAGCATTTTTTAGCTATAAAGACAAATAACATCTTGTCAGACTTAGGTGTGCTATTTTATGTATGTGATCATGAAAGTCAACAACTGCAGATTTGTCAAAGCCAATAAAGTTTAGACTCTTTATAAAGTCTAAGCTTTAACAGTAATTGCAACTACAAAAATGGTGCATACTTTATTCATAAATGCAAGATATCAAGTATCTGATATGATTATTAAAATTAGTGTTATTTTAATTTGTCAATTGAAATAGTGCTCTATAAAACATATAGAGAAGCACTATTAAATTATCAAGATATATATTGGATACTGTAGGTCTGAAAGATTTCCTTATATATCCTATATATATTCTCAACTAAATCCAATAATCTTTCCAGGGAAACAACATAATTCACTTCATTATGTTGGTATGTTGGTATGAACATTGATCTCGATAATAAGGATGGGCTAGGTGTTCCTTTGTCCTTAGTGCTATTCATCCACAACATTTGAAAACACCTTTTTACAGTTCTGCATTCTTTTAACACCTACATAGAAAGTACTCTGAATAGTGCAGAGAAGTGTGCATTGTTGTGAAGTGATGAACAAACACATGGGAGGAAGGAAAAAAGTGACCCTTAAGAGGGATGAGATGAAGGCATAGTGGTATACTCAAGTGTCCTTAGAAGATGCTCTTAGAAGACACTAGGAACAAAATCAGTCTTGAGATCTATGTACTAATAGCAATGCTTCTGGCATTCATCCCCCGAGCCTCTCTCACAGATTCTTTGTGACATGTTGCACCCATCCATGATTTTGAAATGCAGCCTCTTATCATACCTGTCTTTATTTGATTGTAAGTACTTTGCATCATTGGGAGAAAACATCCTCATTATCAACTATCCAGCTTTCAGAAAATATGTACTCTAAGTCTCAGCAACACAGATGGGCACTATGATAGCTGGTATTTGAAACTTTCCTTGATGGACCTGACAACCTGAAGATAGTGAAGTTGAAGGCTCTTTCCTTCCCCTCTCACTAATGGGGTTAAGGAAGAAGAGTTGTCATTTACTTCAAAGTAACAGATGGATGAAAAATTGTATTTCCCTAAATAAAAACTCGATTCCTAATTTATGTATCACATCCACACACTCTATTAGATGAACACATTTTTAAAGTCAGGCATTTAAGTTTTTGAGGAACTGCCCTACTAGTTCTGCAACTCTCTAAAAACAGACATACTTGCACAAGTACAGTTCTCTCTAAGGAAATCAGAGTGGGTCAAGAAGATAGAGAAGAAAATAAGACCAAACAGTCTCAACTGAATTCCTTGAATGACAAAGGAATCCCTTTTAAAGCTAGAGGGTCTCTTCACGTATAATTCTTCTTCTATCTGAATAAGAGGTAAAAGCAGAATAGCTTCACCTGTCATAAATTGTGTGAAAGAACAGAAATAAGCCAAACATTCACTTCTGATGAACACACATTCATTTTCAGGATTTTATACTTCAGTAACTGCAAAATGCTGTCAATTGTAGCAGCAAGTCAGTTCTAAGCAAGATGAAGTATTATATATATTATTGTGTTGAATATAACCATAGGCCACATCTTGTAAAAGTTCATCTTCTCCCATTCAGCACTCACTGCAGATCCTGAAGTATTAAGAACATTGCTCAGAAACAGGCAACAAACACGGAATAGTGGGAAGAAGAGCTCAGGTTTTGTCCTCTCAGGAAAACCTCAGAGGTCTGAGGACTATGTATGATTTTGCCATCATACCCAACAGCAAGTGCTGTCTGCTCTGTTTACAAATTGGATCATTTCATTATTTATGTAATACTCAGAGAGAAAAATGAAGGTGGTATTTCTACGTGCATACTGAAAGTTCTGCATGCTAAGTTTGTAAATAACAGGAAGGCTTCATGTTAGAAAAAATGGATTTCTTGGTGATTTAACTATGTGCAGAAGATATTTTCTTATTCTGTCATGTTCCTTATCTTCACAATTATAGTTTTGTTATATCATTCCCTGTTAGAGAATTACTCGTTTCCCTATATGTTTGAAGATGTGTCTGCAGTGCAATTTCTTTTGGTTTTCAGTGTAAAGAAAATACTTAAGTAAAGGTTTGCAGGAATAAATATATCTTGTTAGCATTTTGCTAGATACTTAAATTCTGTAGTTCACTCATAGTGAAACACATTGGGACTTTAATAGTCATTGCTATACACCAATTTTATTTTTTTTTTTGCGCTTTTTTTTGTTGTGTTTTGTTTATTTTGTTTGTTTTGATTTTTTTTTTTTAATAAATGAAATTATTTTTGTGTGTGTGGGTAATGGATATCCTAATGTACTAAATGCTAGCAGTATATTCAAGGTATACAGCACCACTGGTGATTCAGTGAACTGGGGCATTTTTCAACACAGCAGCAATGTGAGAAATAACTGTTTATTCAAGGAACATCAAAGATATTAAAAAGAAAAAAAAAAGAATTGCATATTAAATAATGTACTGTGAAGTGAAGGATAGAAGAGAAAGTGTGTGGTGTTGCTTCTGATCTTTTGAAGAATTTGGATTAGGAAACACTGTCTCATATTTACATGTCAGCCTTCAGCAAGATGCAGCTTGACCTGAGGTTGACTCCAGAGTCACAAGCTAAAAGGAACGGTTATGCAACTAAGAGTGGCTAAAATTAACCGTGTGAAACCCCAGAAGACTAGGGTAAGGGTACCCAGAAAACATGTAACTTTAAGGAGTAATGTTCGCTTCTTTCATTGAAAGAACAGACTTGCATTATTTCAGTGTCCATCTTTATTGTGCTTAGAGACTATTGTGTTTCAATTTCTTGGCGTAATTTTCTATTTGCCAGCTCATTTATTGCAAAATACAATACTCTTCATGTTAGATAGAAGTTGTTTAGTGAATGCCCTGGAGTCCTGCACCAATTTCATAAAAAAAAAAAAAAAAAAAAAAAAAAAAAAATAAAAAAAAAAAGAAGGAGAGAGAGAGAGAGAGAGAGAAAGTAATAAAAAACCATAAAGCATAGCTAGAATTTTTTTTTTTTTGAAAGCTCCAACTCTTTGTTATTATCTGTATTCTGCCTACTACTTATTTAGTGAGAAAAGTAGAATCCTCTATAAGAAAGCATACTGGTGGGAAGACGCAGATGGGAAGATGAGCAGATCCTCCTGTTCACATTATTTGCCCTTCTTTGGACCAGTGCAAAATTACCCACAGGTGGGGTAAAGCAGTTATTCCTCCCCAGCACCACTTAGGAAAGGGGGAGTTACTCCAAATAATAACCATCTTTGTCCAGAATCAAGACTCTGGAAATTTCCAGTAGGTGATTTGAAGGCCCATAACATCCATTGAGAGCCCCTGTAAGTTCTTCCAGGATGACAGAAGGACAGAGATCATCAGAGGTGACTTCTCTGAAAACTGTACTGCTATGTCAATGAGTAGTTTAGGAGTAATAGCAGTTATTGATTGCCCATCAAATAGCCCTTTCTGTGCTGAAAAACCTGAGATACATCACTTTCATCATGCATTATGCAGGTGCTACTTTCCCATAACCAGAAGCTGTGGCTTCTGGGTTGAAACTTGTATTTTCAGTTTTGCTCTCAGAAACAGAAGCATATAGCCTATCAATAGCAATAACATGGACTCATCAGAAAAATCTAAAATATTCCAAACAAAAATACTTTTTTTGTGTGGTCCAAGGTCTTATTCCATTAAAAAAATTAAAATAGTATGACATCAGTAAACAGCAGATGATTATGTTAGAAAATAGGCCTAACTAGCAAAAAATATAGAGGAAGGAAAGATTACTCTGTCCACTGTTACTTTTAGATACCACTCCAGGAAGGATATGCCTTACTTTTAGATCCAGATTTCATACCTCATTTTCATCAATATCTGTCCTGGGAGTCCTGGGGCTCTGCTAGTTTTCGGAAAGTAAAAAGCCTTACAAAAATGTTGGCTGAGAAAGATCAACAGAAACATCAGTGCTACCTGCTTTCTTGCAGTCTTAAATAGCATTTGGAGCATGAGACTCGTGTTATTTCAGTCAGATCTTCCTCACCTCTCCTTTCCTTTCACCATGAATTTATTTTCATTCCTTCTTTTTATTTCTTTCACCTTCAATTTAATAGAAGTCACACCTATCAAAGCAAGTAGTTATCTTTTTCTACACTTCTCTGCACCAATGACCAGAGAGACTAAAGAAAATAAGGTTTAAAATAGTTCATGGCTAGTAGAGGTCTCAACTGACAAATTCTGTTATGTAGAAAGATGATGCCTTCAAGTTAATGCAGATGCAGAACACTACAACACAGTACAGCAGAGCCCTGTAATGGAGCACAGGAGGTAGAAACTGCAACTACAAACAGTTTATCCCCAGCTCTCTCTTCTGTGGAAACCTTGCTGCAGTAAAATTAATGCAGGGAACTCTAATGATACTTCACTGCAGCACACAGCTGTTGTGTTTGCTTTTCTCCAGAACTAAGTTTGCAACTGACTTGGCTTTAAAAAAATAAACTGTTTTCTATCTTTGCAATACTTTCGTTTGTATGACAAATATGTTTTCATGGGTTGTTTTCAGCTCTGATTATAAGAGAGAGTGCTGATATTTCATCTGATTTCAGTTTTTTGGTTTGCAGGGACAGTCTTGTGGTGTAATGCATAGCACTCTGACTCTGAATCCCAAGGACCTGAGTTCGAGTCTCAGTGCGGACCGTCCCCTGGCAGTTCAATGCCTCCCTGCCATCCCATCCCGTCACATCTCGGATGCTCAGCAGGGTCAGCCCCGGTTAGTACCGGGTGCTGTGACAGTCCCAAGGACTTCACTGTCACTGTCCAAGCTCGCTTGGCCGTGGCAGATGAACCTTAGAACTTAAACTGTGGGGCTGGGCCAGTTCTGTGCATGCTGTGCCTGACCTAAAAAATCCACTGTGCAGGCTGGAAGGGCACACCCACGTGGGGAGAGCCCTTCCCAAATCTTCATTCGCAAAGTCTGGTCATACATACATACATACATAGTTTTTTGGTTTTCTTTCCCACCCAAAAGGAAAGGTACTATTTTCAGAATCACAAATAAGTCTTTCAAATGGTATTAAAAGCTATGGAGAGAGGGAAGCAATCCTAAAATGGAAAGCTTAATTCTTCACAATTCAAATGTTTAACTGTATTTCCGGTTTGGACTGTTTTTTTATTTGTTGGTTTTGTTTAGTTTTGGGGTTTTTTTAGTTAGTTTGTTTTTTGGTTTTTTTTTAATTGCTTCTTTTCCAAGAATTTGTAATGTTCATTGTCTGACAAGCCTCTTTAAAATACTATCTCTATAGTCAAATCTTCGAATAGCTAATATTGAAGAGTAAAATGTGTACATAGATATTAGGTGAAATACAAACACTTTCTGGAACATGACTATGACCCAAAGATATTAGTAAGCTGAAATTCATAAAATACCTGCCACTAAGACATTTGTTTGGTTTAGAAAATTATTAATTTACTGAAGTTATGACAGCATATTAATGCCTTGTATAAAAAACAGGGTACATCTGAAACTCAAGGAATACGCAAATTATAAAGGCAAATGAGAAAAATTTCAAATACATACTCTGCAATACAATTAAAAAACAGGGTTTAACATAAGAATATTAAAAAAATTGAGCATATTCTTTTTCTTTCCCCTGATAATGACATTTTCTAGGCTCTCAATTTTAAGCTACCTAAGAAAGAAACAGACTAGTTAAAAAATGAAACCCTGACCAGTGTTTATACTGTGAGGCAACAGATGGTAAAATCTACATCACATTATGAAGTTCTTGTTCTAGGCCAGTAGCAGACTTTATTATACAGCTGTCTGTCTAGAAGTGCTAACTACAATATCATAGACAAAAAGGAAAGCCACAGGCACCACAATAGCACAGTATAATGCCCAGAACTACAACCAGGAGAACGACAACCAGGAGAACCAGAGAAAACATCAGGATCTTATTTTTCATTGACTGAGACTCCTGTGTCAGTTCTAGAGCTAATAAATAGGACTCCACAATATTTTTCAAGAAGGAAAATACTGAATTGAAAAGTCTTTAGAGTGGAATTTTGTGGAAAACTTTTAATTCACAATACATTTTCTCCCCTTGTTATTGTTCTTGACTGGAATATAAAAATTAATACATATTGGCATTTGTGACAGACATTGGGTAACAATAAAAGGGATAATGAGATATGATGTCTATTGTAATGAGTGCCTGAACATGGAAATGTAGAAAGTCCCTTGCAACCAAGTATCCATATGTATATGCATGCACTCAAGACAGGTTTTTTTTCCCTGATCTAGAAAATGGTTGATTTATATGTTTACTTCAATTCAATTCAGATGAAAGCAAAGAGGTGGAAAAAGGAAGAAGCATAGTTTTGGGGGTTTTTATTAATGCATAGTTATGTCAAAAAAAAACCCAAAACAACTTAGTACAGTACAGCAAATCCTACCTACATTCCTGTTAAGAAATGGAAAATCTTAGTGAAGTATGCCATTAAAGATTAATATTAAATAGAAATTATTAGAAAGCATTTTATTTCCTTGATCCTTTAGTAAAGCATCACAGACTTATTCCAAGAGAAATGTTCAGACTTCTTATTTCTTGTAAAGTATTTACTAAATTTTTAGATTGTAAAATACTGGTAGAGATTTTTTCAAATACCTTTTTTCTTTTATTTAGATGTAATAATATAGTGCTGAAATATGCAGACAACTTCTGAAAAACTGCTATACAAAAAAAAAAAAATCATTCTTCTTTGAGCTTAAAATAAACATTGATTATAGCCATAAGTATACTATTTCACAATAAAAGAAGTAAATTGTTGTTAGGGAATTTTAAAAACTTGCTGACTAATAGAAAATATTTGATCAAGTGCACTTTTATGCTCTATTACAAGAGCGATCTTTTCTGACTGAAAATCTACCTTTTTTATTTTCCATGCCTCTTTTCATCTCCATGAAGGCTTTGCCAAACAGTGAAGCTCACAGTTTGCAATCTTAACAATTATCAGTTTTAAATTATTTGGGGAAAAAAGTGCAGCACAGGATCCAAACAAGTTCTTTTTCCTGTATGGGTGGGTATACATACACATGTCTGTGTATGTGGGAGGTGGGTGTGACTGTAGCATTTGTGCTGACAACTTCCTTTATAAAGTTAAGGATGTCTGGCAAACCCAAACTGTTTGGACCAAAATTTTCCACAGTAGGTTTATGCATCAGAGAGAATTTTATTGAAAACAGTCAGATAAAATAGTTCATCTATTTCAGAGAATGAGATTAGGCAAAGTATGTTGGTTTACTAGTTTTCAAGAATTTTAGAGAACAATGTCTTGTAAAAGCTGGAACAGAACCCAGAAGCTGTTAGTTTTGCTTTCTCTGGAAGCAAGTAGCAGGAAAGCCAGCTGCTGAGGGAATGTCTTTGCTTTCCAATCTGCATAAGGGAGAGTGGGATTTTTGTGTTACCACACCAGAAATCATGGTGCTGCACATTAGTTTTAAAAATGTTGCAATTGTGCCTCATAATTATGACATTCCAATTTAAATACAAGTTATAATATCCTTCTAAGCCAAACCACTCTATGATTCTATGGTAGTCTCCATGCAGTCCTAGTAACTTGACTAGACCCAGGATTTTATTTCTGTTGCATATAAGATAATTGTTCAAAATGAATTCCTATAATATGAAACGAATTAATATTTCATTTACAGAAACATTAAAGACATTTTAGCTGTATTCTGCATCTTAATATTACTCATACATTCACTAGATCATACAGAGGGTTGGGTAGGAAGGGACCTTAAAGATCATCTAGTTCCAACCTCCGTGCCATGGGCAACGACACTTTTTGCTAGACGAGGTTACTCAGAGCCCCATCCAGCCTGGCCTTGAACAATTCCAGGGATGGAGCATCCACAACTCTGGGCAACATGTTTCAGTCTCTTACCATCCTCACAGTAAAGAATTTCTTCCTAATATCCAATCTAAACCTACTGTCTTTCAGTTTAAAGCAACTTCCTCTTGTTCTGTCTCTATGCACTCTTGTAAAAAGTCCCTCTCAAGCTTTCTGTTGGATTCTTTTTTCCCTTCACCAACATTCCTGGACTGAGCCCATTCTATAGCACATGACAAAAGTCTCACTAAGTCCAGTCAAACCCCAGAAGTAAGAGAGACTGCTCATCTTCCAGGGCAGTGAGACATGATTATTCCCTTCCAGATGTGTTTTCATTAGTCATCACTAGTAAAACTGGAGCTGGCTTCTGTTGACAAATTCGTACCTAACTCCCCATACAGATACTGGAATCTGACAGAAACCATCTGCAGTGCTGCCTCTGTTTGCAAAATGTTGTGTCCTAATTAAACACCACAAAATCCACTAAGGGTTTTGTTGAACAATCTATCAGTTACCAAAAAAATGGGTGTAGCTCTGTTTCAGAACATATTCCCTCTTTTAATAGCTCCGCCACCAACCAGGTGAGTCAGCAGCATCCAATAAAGCCACACTTATCACAGAATCACAGAAACATAAAATAGTTTGGGTTGTAAGGGGCCTATAAAGGCCATCTAGTTCAACCATTGTTGCAATGAGCAGTGACATCAACAAGATCTGGATGCTCAGAACCCCATCCAACCTGACCTTGAATGTTTCCAGGGATGGAACATTTGATACCTCTTCAGGTAAAATGTTTTAGTGTTTCATCACCCACGTTGTAGACATTGTCTTCCTTATATCTAGTCTAAATCTACCCTCCTTTAATTTAAAACCATTACCCTTTGTCCTATCATGACACGTTCTGTTATAAAATTTGTCCTCTCTTACAAGTCCTCTTTCATTACTGGATGGCCGCAATGAGGTCTCCCTGGCGCCTTCTGTACTCCAGGCTGAACAAGCCCAACTCTCTTACCCTTTTCTCAAAGAAGTGTTCCATCTTCTAATCACCCTCATGACCCTCCTCTGGACTTGTTCCAAAAGGTCTATGTCCTTGCTGTGCTGGCAACCCCAAAGCTGGATGCAGCACTCAGGTGGGATCTCACAAGAGCTCAGTAAAGAGACAGAATCACCTCCCTCATCTTGCTGGTCATGCCTCTTTTGATGCAACCCAGAAAAACAAAGTATTTTTGAAAACTATTTGGCTCATTATGAGGCAGGTGTTATTTCACTGGGAAACATTTGAATGCCAAAATAATAGGCACTACAAAAGGTTATCAGCAAAACTGATAATCAGTATTTGCAAGTGCCATAGTAAGTCTGCTAGTGTTTACATTTTTATCTTGTTTTAAAGGCTGCTTTCTTTGAACTAAAAATATAATTAGTGGCTAATAAAAGAGCATATTAGATTATTCATAGTGTAAATTATTATTGTATAAATTAGCAGAGCTGTGTCTTCTGAGGTTCAGGCTTGATTTTAATGTTATACTGAGGAAACTTGCAGACCACATCAAAAGAATTTCTGATAATATCAAAATAACTGAAAATTCATAAGCAAATCTTGTAAATTCTTTTGCTCTCTATACAGTTGTTTTAAAATTCAGATGGAAAGATAATTAAGATAATTTATCTAAATATAAAGGGTATCTATGACTGGAAGTTGAACTGATGATTTATTTTTATGTTATTCAGATTGCTTTATTGGATTGGATTAAAGTTTTTTTCTATTACATTTATTATATTTGATATATTCCATATATATCAAAAGTCTTTTCCCATGGAATTTCTATTCATTGTCATTATGAATAGTTTTGTATTTATTAATGAGGTTGCTGTTAAAATATAACTTTAGATGTGTGCAAAACTATCCCTATCCAAGACCTGTATCCAATCCAGTTTGCATGTACTAGACACACAGTGTCACGACAGTACTTTAGAAGCACAGAGTTATTTAGGTTGGGAAAGAACTTTAAGATCATCAAGTCCAACCATTAACTTGACACTGCCAAGTCCGCCAATAAACCATGTCCCTAAACGTCACATCTACAGGTGTTTTAAATAGTGAGTCCACCAATTCCCTGGGCAGCCTATTCCAACATCTGACCACCTTTTCCTCTGAAGAAATGTTTAATATCCAATTTAAACCTCCTCTGGCATAACTTGAGGCTGTTTCCTCTTGTCCTGCTTTTTGTTACTTTGGAGAGGAGACCAGCCCTCACCTATCTACAACCTCCTTTTAAGTAGTTATAGAGAGCAATAAGGTCTCCTTTTTCTTAAGAAATTATTTCAAAATATGTTACTTACCAATGACCCAGGGCTGGGCTAATTTGGTGTAAAAGCCAAACAGTTAGAGAAAATCAGGGAATGCAGTAAGGTGCCTCCAAACCAATGTACAAACTAACCATGCCTCAAACACTGTAGCATTTTTCCCTAATTAGGTGAGCATCCCACAGCATGAGGAGTGATGCTCTTATTCTGACTCATTGCATTTCAATGACCTGTTTCAAATCAACAGAGAATGTACTCATGCTTTTTATCTGTTAAATAACTTGGACTGCATTTTCAAACATCTCATCTTTCTATATTGCATATTTAGAATTTGAAAAAAGCTCAGATTACTGCCTTTTCCTGTTTTTCAGCAAACCAGAAAGTAGAGATTGAGGAGTGTAATTGTGTTATACCAAAGCCACTACTGAGCTTTCACCATCTTTTACTCCAGATCCTCAGGTGTTCTAAATGTTCTGCCTTGGGTAGCTTGACAGTCTGTCCTGATTTATGTATGGGGGCTGGCAAAAAGTGGGATCCACTTGAGCGAGTAACAACTTGTTTACCAACAGTTGTTGAGGAGGCTTTTTTTTGTGACGTGCTGGGGCCTGGTGACAGCATCTTGTAAATAGCTGAATGAACAAAAGGCCAGAGGTGGGAAAGACATGAGGCAGGATAATGGAAGATAAAGATTTCTTAGGATGAGCAAGATGGCTCAAAAAGGGGCCCATCTCAACATGGGTAAGGAAAGAAAGGATGTGAGTTGACATTTATATGAAATAACAGCTCAAAGGTACGAATCTGAGTGATAAGTAGGAACTGGCCTTATCCAGACATCTTCTGTTCCATACTGTCTCCCAATGCTTTATACTGTAAGGTCTTTACCTCAGGTTTTTGACTATATGTCAATGTGCTGTTCCTCAACACCCCACAGTGAAACGTTATGCACAGTAAGACAGGAAGTGTGCTTCTGAGGGTGATGCCATTATCCCATCATCAAAACTCCATGTAGTAATCATGTAGTGTTTGGAACTGCATTCTGACATAGTATAAAAATATCAGATTGCAGCAATGCATTTTAAAATATATAAACCCTTTTATTTTCTTTGTGTTTCTGCTGCACAAGACCCTTTGTGACCTAGGTATGAGCAGAATTGATCCATTTACTCTTCATTTCCTTTTGCCGCTTTTTATTCTTGATTTTCCCCTTCCCCCTTGGAGGGGTTTACTTAATAACTTAATCTAGCAGGTTTTAGGATGCGAGGGGTCATGAACAAATAAACTGTTTATATAAAAAGTGAAATTATTGCCAATAAGTTTAAATTTACTGCATAATAGCCCCTTATCTTCAATGAAGCATGTGTAAAATTGTATTAGCTGAAATATGCTTTAATTTGGTACCTTAATTAGTACTTTCCTTAGTAGCATTTACAACCCTAAAATAAGACAATATAAGATTAACAGTAATAGGAATAGCATTAAGAGTTGCTACATCTACTACTATTACTAGTGCTATAACTAGTACTATATTGGCTGTCATGCTTTCCTGAAGTCAGAAATCAAGATTTAATTTGGAAGTTCTCCATTGATTTCAGAGCTACTCGTGATTTATATCAGCTGGGAAACTGTGCCTAAACTTCACAGTCAGCTCCCAGTGCTTTACTCATTGCTCATTAGTATAGTACTTTGCACTGAAATCAGCAGAACAGCTCAGTGGATATAAAAGCTGTGGAGTTTGTCTCTTATTATGTTGCTGTTGATCACATTAGGCAAAACAAAATTCTGATGTGCTTTTACCCTTAGACAAGTTCTTGTTACTTGACACGAAGTAGTGAACATAAAATACATCTGCAGTTTGTTTTTGAAGTCAGGCATAATGTCTACATCTTGTATTTTAATAAAGATAGTATACATACTGAATTAGCCAAATATTTCGTATTAGAACAATAATGTTTTCATAGTACTGCATTGCAATGCCTTTGATTCTCCTGTCATTCACACAAACACAAAGACATCTAATGAATTAAATAGAAGGACATTACCTTGTCATAAGTATACCTACAAGTAAAGTCATGTTACATGAACATAAAGTGTCAAGAGTTACCATAATTTTTAAAAACAATGGCATCTTTTCATAGCATAAAAGTGAAAGACACAGAATAGTTTTATATTGGTCTTAGAAAACATAAGCAAATTATACTTAGACAACTGCAGTATAAGTGTACAGGATAAAAAAATAGGTTTTTCTAAAACACTTAAAAATATTTTATCTCTCTACCAAATGAGAGAAAGCAAAGTTACTCACTGTGTTTAAGTTTAGACCAATATAAGGCCCAGACTCGTAATAGGAAATGAAAACATAAGGATCTTAAAAGTTTAAATATTTTTGACACAAAGACCTTTACATGTAAATATTTTTAATTTTCTAAATTACACATACTCTCTGGAAATCTAGTGTTAACATAGTGATAGCAATGTTGTGTTACAGGTGAACAGTATGTAGCATTCTGGGTGTCATTCTGAAGTGTTTTCCTCAAGGCTTAGCTTACTTTAATCAGTATTAAACTCACCTACTTTCTACTGAATTAATTGAAACAGTGGCAAAAACAGCACAACACTGTGAGAAAAGCCAGAAGTTCCTTCCTCAGGATGTGAGAACTCTGACTCGAAAGCACAAGTTGAACAATTAAAGTGTCTGGATCAGAAGACATTGCAAGCTATCCCACGATGACTTTGTATGTGCTGAAAGCTATAGAGCTACATGCACAGTAGTCTGAAGAACAAGAAGCTATGGCCTCATCCTTGAAGTGTTCCCTGAAGTAAATATAGATTTAGAGAACTGCAAGTAAAAATAAATACTATTTGTTCATTACCCTTACTCTTTAAGACAAAATTTAAGCCAATTGAATCTATTTTTGGATAGAATGTACGAACCTTAAAGCTGTGAGGCGAGTTTAGCCCAGTCTTGGGTATTTTTTACACTTGCAAGTAGACTCTAACACACAAAACTTGCTGACCAAGGGATGCAAGTCTTCCTGCAGAACTTGGATGACATTGGCTCCTTCCCTTCTCCCACAGAAAAGTTTCACTGTTCCCCAGCCAGCAACTTTGCTAAAGTACAAGAAGCTCTACTCCTTTGGGTGCATTCTTGCTTGTTGCTGACCTTGATAAGTTCTTACTTTCCATAGTACTTTGTAGCATAGCATATCTTCACTGATAATTGTGTAGGAAATGATTTCACTTCTCAATATTAATTTTCCTACCTTTCCATTTCACTGAAATTTCTTTATTTCTCTATTATGGAGAAAAGTTAATTCAAGTTTCTTAGCTGCCTTCTCTTATCATGACCCAGTTTGTCTTTCTTTTTTTCTGAATTGAACACTGTCTTTTCATTCTCTCTTACTAGGAGGAACTTCCCATGCCTCTGTCTTCTCATGATTATGTATCAGAAAGAAAGTCAGTGGTCTTAGTGTGCCCCTTGGGATGATAAGCCCACAGGATCAGCACTACCTGAGGAGAAGAAAGACAAACTGAGACACAGGCTATGTATCTCTGTATGACACTTTTAAAATAAGTTTTATATTTCCATCTCTTTTCTATTTTTTTCACTGTAGATTTTAAATGCAATTGCACTGCAATATAACTAAGTAAAACTAATGCCTTTTTAAACTGATAAAGACCCTGCCTAAGGCAATATTGAAGTTCATGAATTGAATAAGTGCTTTGGGCTATAGCAATATTTATTCATGCATTTAACTCAAGAAGACATTTTCTAATGCTTAACAAAAGAAACAAAATAAAAGAGTTTAGTGTGATTACTTCATATGTGGTTTTAAACTTGAAGATGGTAAAGGTTAAGAGTGCTCATTTCATTTAGTGACTAAAAATTGAGTATTTAAAAACAGTAATTAAAAATCCTTCAATTTTAAGCACAAAAAAACCCATAAAACTTTCAAATACCCTGTAAGTGTACTGGATAAGCATGTAAAATATCCCAAATTTCTTCGTGACTAGAATATATTCATTCTTGTAATGGTTTAACCCCAGTCTGCAATTAAGCTGCACACAGCTGCTCATTCACTTTCACTGTGTCAGGATAGGGGATAGAGAATTGGAAAGATTGAGTGAGAAAATTTGTGAATTGTGGTAGAGGCAGTTTAATAGGTAAAACAGAAGCCACACATGCAAGCAAAGCAACACAAGGGATTTGTTCACCACTTCCCATGGGCAGGCAGGCATCCAGCCATCTCCAGGAAAGCAGGGCTCCAGCACACATAGTGTTGACTTGGGAAGACAAACACCATCACTGTGAATGTTGCCCTCTTTCCTCCTTTGTCCCCCAGCTCTATATGGCAGCTGGAGTTAAACCATGAAAAAAAAGTCATTCTGCGTCTGCAAGGCCCAGAGGTATTCCCTAAAAGTTCTGACTTCTACCTTGCTTTCCATATCAGAAGGATACTTCTTTCCTCTGTTTAAAATATCATAGTTTAAAATATGAATAATTATGTCATTTCATCTTCCAGTTTCTCCCAAATTAATGAGTTTGAGCTTAGAAAGGATGATTTTGAAATTTGTCTATATGTCCAGGTCAGTTTGTCCAGACAACACAAGAAAAACATTTTGGCAATGCCACCTTCTTTTGAAGAAGTGGTTCGGGTCTTTCAGGGCTCTTTTTAACTGATTTTCAAGGCCTATAGTATCACAGACCCCTATCTGTTTCACTTGGTCTTTTCAAAATACAACATTTTAAGCCCACTGAGATGATCAGCCATTGCCTGAAATCATAGTTTTATTTGAATAAAATACTCTCCAAGACACATAAGAATTAATTGTGAGTGCCTAGAAATAAACAAATGAAGACAAGCTTATCAAAATATGTAATTAGAGACATTAAAGCCAAACATTTCCATCTTGGAAGCAATTCACATGCTTTCTAGACATTTCTTTCAGTTGCATTCTTCTTCATTTTTCTAAATCTTGACCTGTCAGCAGAATATTTGAACACTGTAAGATGAGATAGCTCTCCAATGTATTTTTGGTTCCCAATCCCCCAGTGTTAGTGGAACAGCTGATTGAGGTTTTCTGTTACAGTGAGTTAGTTATTTCCTTCTGAGACAAATCCAGTTGGTTGAGATGGTGGAGGTTGCTGACTTCAATAAAAACTAGGTGGGTTTATTCGTGTGTGTATGGTATGGATGTGCAGATAAATCTGCACCAGGTTTTGTTCCCATGACCATGCGCTATTTTTGTACTTTTTAACATCTACATGCATATTGCACCCTAAGGATGCAACCCTTCAAAGTCTCCCACCAGTCTGTGTTTCAAGCTACCATACTGAAGCATTTGAAAACAATGAAGAGGTAACTAACATGTCTGTCACAGACAGAAAATCCCAGAGCAGTTTCAAGGCAAGGGTGATACAGTAAGGCTGTAACTGGTCAGCTCTAGACATAGCCCTCAACAGTGCAGGCATAATTGCCCTGTAACAGCCTGCCTGAGAGCTGAAGGCCCTCTAGAAGGGCATGCCTGTTAGCAGTGTGGGTATAGCTTCAGATGTCAGGTTTCTCTCTTGTTCTGTCTCTTCTTTTCCCCAATATCCTTATCTTTTTATGCAAATCATCACTGTCTACAACTTCCCTGTGAGGGAAAGAAGAGGGGCAAGCACTGATCTCTTCTCTGTGGTGGCCAGTGACTAAACCTGAGGGAATGGCCTGAAGTTTTGTCAGGGGAGGTTTAGGTCGTATATTAGAAAAAGATTTTTCTCCCAGAGGGTGGTTAGCCACTGGAACAGGCTACCCATGGAAGTGGTCACAGCACCAAGTCTGACAGAGTTCAAGAAGTGTGCGGATGATACTCTTGGGCACATGGTGACCCTTGAGGATGGTCCTGTGCAGGGTTAAGGGTTGGAATTGATGATCCTTGTGGGTACCTTCCAATACAGCATATTCTGTGCTTCTGTGGTGCTGTGAAATTTTGCTTTAGAATATTACCAGTACTACAGGTGATGATTGTTCATTTTAATTTATCATTGTTATTTCCTCCTTTTTTCTATTTTATGCTCAGCACAAAACTCCCATGGTGCTTCCTAGTTGCAAAGTAATAATAGAATTATTAAAAAAAAAAAAAACAAAACAAAAACAACCAAAAAACCAACAAACAAAACAAACCCTTCTGGCTTACTGCCAGTTTTCTAGCATGTTCCAAAGATCTCTTTTGGGCTTTCATTATTGAAATTCAACATCAAAGCCCACTGTGATCATCTGAGCAAGTGTCCATGCTAAAATATACTTTATTAAATTTTTAATGATCTTCATATCCCAGATAGATTCTTATGATGGCTTTTCCAGAAGTGATGACTCACCTTATTTCCTTAAATCCACAGGATAAATTGCAATAATGTGTTTTGTGCAACATATTTTCTATGGAAATTTTAATTTTAGGACAGCTTTGTGCAATTGCTGTTTGGTAATTGCTCATTACTTATACTCTGTCTTAAAGACCAAAACTCATATAAATTAATTCTTGTTCAAAGATTTAACTATTTTGATGCATTAATAAATTCAGCTACTCATTACTGGGTTCAGTTTTAGAATAATTTTGTGCTATTTATAATTCATTATCCTTCACAAGCTGTAATAAAGTAGCCTCTTTTGAAGCTGAACCTCAATACCTACAAGTGACCTGTTTTGAAAGAACTCTCTCCTTTTATTACACTGAGAAAGATGAGGTTAAGTCTGCTTTTCAAAGATGAGCTTGATCTGGATTCTAATTACTTCCAAAATTCAATATATATAAAAATCTGAAATACTCTAAAATATCAGAGACTACAAATACTGTGGCAGAAATCATTATTTTTTAGATTAGTGTGTGGGGGTTTTGATATTATCTAGATACAATTACATTAAAGACCAAGTAATACAGTTTTATTTTGATCACTTGCAGATGCTATGTACTAGTTAGGTAATCAGGCACTTGATATGGGTGTAAAACAGATTAGGTATTGCAGTCTTGGCTGTTCCAGAATTTATCCAATCCCCTCCAGTTCTAAGCTCAACCATAGAATGCACCTGCAGGTGCTGATTTAACAGTAATAACTGTGGGTAGGATTTAGTCAACCTGATTTTCACATAAGAAACATGAAGTTTCTCAACTTACATGGGATCCAGTCTTGTCCTCTTATGAGGATTTCAGCTAAGTTAACAAAATAACTATCCACTTTTTTTTTTTTTAAATAAAATTGCAATATTGACATTTGTTTTTAAACTTCTAAAATTTAAAAATTAATTCATATACTCTAAGAGCAAATTTTCTGAGGCTACACTCAGTTGAAGTGAATAGTGAGGAAAGTTTCAGATGATGTAGGTAGAAATTTAATTCAGGTACTACATTTTGAAGTAGTCTCAGAAAGAAGCTGTTCTGGATGTTCTGGATCATAAATTAGGAAAGAATGCATTTTGTCATTGGCAGGCCTGATTGCACACTACCTCACAGATTTATACTAAAACGTGTTAATACACACACATATTTAATATATATTGGCTCCTAATTATTTTTCCCTGCAGTTCCTCTTCCAGGTTGAACAGTTCATTTGCCTCTTTTCCATATTGCTAGCTGCTAGGAATCAAAAACAAAACAAAACAAAACAAAAAAAAAAAAAAAAAAACCACAAAACCCCCAATTGTTATTTCTTTTCTATGACTAGATATTTGAGAAATATCCCAAGACAAAATTCTAAGGTCCTTTCAGGAGGGGAAATTCTGGTCTGTTATCCTGAAAAAGCTGGAAGACCAGAGGAAACAAATTTGCTTCCTTTTACAAGATCTCCATGCAGCCAAATAACTTTTTCACAGGGATTCTGGAAGCTATTGATGTACAATTAATAAACAACTTTATTCATTAGTTATCACCAATTATTTTTAAGTTTTATACTAGGATGTATCTTATGCTTGAAGATTTGGGAATCAAAGTGTAAAGTCTATTGTCCAAATATATCTTAGTAGTTTTCATGTGATTGTATCTGATTTGATCTAAACAGATGACATCTTGAGTCTGACTCTTGCAAAGGTACAAAGTAGTCCTGTAGTGTGTTCATATATCACTTTGTTTATTTCATATCATAGCATAGATAAAGTGCAGTAGGAGATGTTGTGCGGTTGCATGTAGCTTCTGTCAGTCCTCCTTTCAGATGATGATTATGTTTTGGGATTTACATATAAAGCAGAGAACAGACTAGAATTTCCATGGAACATAATCTCTTTGATAATGGCACAGCTAGTGACAAACATAACACTATTGAGATTATGGCAAGGAATTTCAAATATATGCCAATAAAAATCAGATTGTAACTGCCTTTTGGAATCCTTTCTAACATTTGTTCATGTTTTATTTATTTATTTCTGTGTGGAAAAGGTGGTGTTTTGGGGATTTTTCACTCTGTTGTTAGAGAATTGTGTCCAACTTAGGTTATTTGCAGAGCAAATGAAAAATAGGAGTGCTTCATGCAACATATGTCAAGGCTTATTTCATTCAACATACAATATTTATGAGATTCTTCTGTTGACTGACTAGATCCTTTTATCCTGGGATGCGTGTCTTGGACAAAGACTACATAAAAGATCTTGCATATTTCTGCTGAAGTTCCTCAAAAAGTTTACGTTTTTCATATTTCTATCATGACATCAATTCAGAATCAATGATTTAATCTATTGTTTGTGGTACATTGAGTGCAGAGGCTGCACTGACAGATCACTAAGTATAACTCCAGAAATTGAAATAAAAGCAGTACTCAAACTCCAACAACTGTATCAGTAGTAACAGCAGCAAGGAGAGAGTGCTGTGGAAGCAGCCTCATTTGCCATGAGTGGAATTAAACCCTGCTTCCTCCTAAGGTTTTCAATGTCTGTTCTGATATTCATTTGATAATATTAGGTCATGGCCCTGCTGCAGTTTCTGTGAATAGTGATGCCTCACTGTTTTTTTACTAACTTATGATCAGATTTCCTATGTAACAAAAGCAGCACAGTTGCATTATTTTTCATAGCCAATAGTAAAATGTCTCTGTATAGTGGAAAGTATAAATATTTTCAACTGGCCAAGGAAAACATTTTGAAGTTACATCAGTAGTACTCATAAGGCAGTTAATGCCTGGAAAATTATGGTTTTTTCAGTGTATTATTCAATATGTTAGGAAGGAGAAGAGATCCAAAGGGACGAGGGAAGGGAATTCATGGGAGGGGACCAACAGGCTAGGGCCTAGGCAGCAGCAGTAGATATGCAAATACAGTTCCACCAAGGAGGGTCACCCCTGGATGCTCAAAGAGTACTGGGTCTGGCTGACATGAAGTTCATTTCCCCATACCAGCTCTCACAGTGCTGCACTTTGGATTGGTAGCTACAAGGGTGTTGATAACACACCAGTGTTTTTGCTACTACTGAGCAGTGCTGGCACAGCATCTTCCACTTTTTCCAACAGAGGACAAGGTCCTGGGAACAGACACAACCAGGCCAGCTGATTGAAACCAACCAAAGGGGTATTCTGTACCACATGATGTCAGCTCAGATATAAAAGCTAAGGGAGAGAGGAGAAAGAAGGAGCAATGGTTGTTTACAATGTTTGTCTTCTGAGCAACCATTATGCATTCCTGTGTCCTGGAAAGTGGCTGGACATCACTTGCTAAGGGGAAGTAGAGAATAAGCCTTGCTATTTTCCACTTGGCTTATGCATACACATTCACTTTTGCTTTAGTAAGCTGCCTTATCTCAACATATGAGTGGTTTTCAATTGTATTCTCTCTCCTCCCCTGTCCAGTTGGGATGCGGAGTTATAGAGCTGCTTGGCGGACACCTGCCATCCAGCCAAGGTCAACCTACCACACAGAACTTAAGGTGTCTATCATCTAATGGAAAGTTGTGTTACTCAAGATCCCCAACAAGTGGAAAAAAGTAAATGTTATATCCATTTGAAGAGCAGCCAGAAGGATCCAGGGAAATATAGTCTTCACCTCAATCCCTGATTAGGAAACATGTCCTCTTGGAATTCATTTCCAAGAAAGAAATCAAATTAGTCACCAAGGGTTTACTAGGCAAATCTTACTTGACCCAGCTTCCTATCTTTTCTCTGAAGAAAAGACCAGATATGTAGCTGAGAGAAGAGTGGGTTAATGCACCTTGAGTCTAACAATGCTTTTGGCACTGGCTTACAGGCTTCTTACTTGGAAACAGAGGAACCATGGGCTATGCAAGCGGACTGTTACACTGTTTGAAAATCAGCTGTACTGCCAACCTGCCAAGCTCATTGTGCAGTAATCAATAGCTTGATGTTCATTTGGCAGAGGTAACAGAGCTACCCTAGAGTCAATATTGAAGCTGATATTATTCAATATCTTCATCAGCAGCCAGCATGAGGTGACAGAATGCAATCTCAGCAAATTTATGGATGATGCTACACCAAGGAGAAAATTGACTGACATGCCAAATGGCAGAATTTTGATCCAGAAGGACCAGAGTAAAAATCAAAAATGTATCAGCTAAAGCCTCATGGTATTCAGTATGAAAAGCATAAATATCTCAACCCAGAGACAAATAACTATGTAAATCTTCACAGGTTGGGAACTCACTGGCTGAGTAGCCAACCTGTTGAAGAGAACCTGAGCAGTCAGAGTGGACGTCAGTTTGAATATCAGCCAATATTTTGCTCTCATTTCAGATAAGATAAACCTCACAAATAAAATGAGATGAAACAGAGAGGAACGTTAAAAGGGGCATGGCCATTGGAACAAAGAAAATTTTTGTAGTTGTTATTTCCCTTGGTTTGTCACTGGTGAGTTCACACCTGAAATCTGTTCACTTTTGGGGCCACAGGTTAAGAAGGATGTTGAGAAAACAGGAGAGTGTTCACTGGATTGCTGCTAAGATGGTCAAGAACCGCAAGGAAAAAAAGTCATAAGCTGTCATGAGGTTGATAAATGTGAAGTTTGACATAATATTGATACCCCATGCACATGATATTATTATGTCATGCTTACGAAGTGTATTTGAAGGTTGGTTTGTATTACTAACCTAATTTTCAGGGATGACCATTTTCAGAGTCAGATTATTACATAAAATATCAACAAATGTGACATTTTATGCCTTTCCCAGATGATCCCAGCTGCAGAGCAGTAGGCTTCAAAGACACCATGGGTAGGGTTTTTCACTCCTGAAAAAGTTTTAAAATATCAGGAGATTCATATAGAGATCTATTGAGTTATGTTTTGAATTTTTACTTTGCACTGCACATAGCTAAGATGTCTTTTTCAAGTATAATCATTGATTTTCATGTAGTGACAAATGATACCAGCAACTGGGACCTGTAGTGCCTGTCTTAATTTAGTCTTTTTCTGTATCTGCAGGCATAATTTTTCATCTATAATGATGTGCTGCAAGCATATGCATATGACTGCTTCTAGAAAATCATGTAATAAGGTATCTGACATTACAGTTAGTGCCTTCAGTTCAGTACAAGGATTTATTTTTCATAAGTATGAAATTGCATCAACAAAACAGTGACCTGGTTTAGTTAAAAAAAGCAAGTCTAGCTGTACAGAGCTCTTTGCAATATCTGGGTCTTATTTTTACCATACGGATAGTGTATATAAGAGAAAATAGCATAGTCATGCTGAGAGTGGCCCACTTTGCAGTGCTCCTGGGTACTGGAAGGGCTCAGTAGGGCCACTTAGATACTGTGATTCTGTTCTCATTGAAGTGAATGATCTTGGCATGTGGTGTGTAGATAATAACTACAGACTATATTCATGGCTATAGCATTTGGAACCTTAATTGTATTACTGTCAGAGCGGATGATGAGTTTAGCTCTCAGTGTTCTGCAAGCCAAGTTAGGCCTTGCTGCATATCTTGTACGTAGCTTTATATATTCCTCCTTACTGTTTATATTCAGTCGCTATTATGGATATAATGCTCTTCTCTTCACTCCTTTTCTGAACATCTTGTTCTTTCTATAAAATTCCAGACCTGTTGGGAAATCAGCCAGAGATGCTGAACCTCTCTTCTCTGAAATGTAATGTAGTAAGTCTGTGCAGGTTGCAGGAACGTCCACTAGGGACTTCAGTGTTTTACTGGCTTATAAAAATAAGGTGGCTGATTTTCCTTTACAAGATATGACAATAAAATTGCAGTGTAATCTCAGGGAGGTGATTTCTCACCCCTACAGAAGCCTGACAAATACCTGACATTGGCCTTTGACACAGGGCACCCACTTTCCATCTTTTCTATTATATTCATGATTCTGATAGTACTTTAGCAAGAAACCTGGCATCAGAGAGTTAACAATTGACTGGGCTTTGTCATCCAGAGGCATCTTTTGGTGCTGCTCTGCTGGGTTAATTGGGCACACTCCTGCCATGACAGTCTGTGAGATACTTGCACATATGTGTGAAAAACTGTGCTGATAATTCTACAGGATAAGATGAATTTAGTTTAAGATCTGGGGGAAATATATAATATCAGTGAATCTGGAAAAGAAGATAGCTCTGAAATCTGAAAGACAAATATTGGTTTTAATGGTCTGAAACCAGATATTCCTAACAAAAGATTAGAAATACATATATTAGTTCCTAGGTTTTGATGTTGTCCTCCAACATCAAACTTTCTAAAAAGTTAGAAGAAATGATATAGAGTGAAGATGAGAGGAAGGAGCATAGATTATTATTTAAACTACAGTATAATGATTTTAAGGGGAGATAAATGATTCTGAAACAGTGGGGACTAGCTGATTGAATCAGCTTCTGTTGCTTTGAAAATGTAGTTACAAATTCACAATCACCTAGGACCACAGTTCTGAGAAAAGAAGAGACCTTTAAATGGTTTCTCTCAGGTCCTTAAATAATAAATAAAATCCAAAATTTATTTTAAAAATGAACTATTACTGAAGCACAATACAATAATGATTTTGTTTTCCACTACTCAAAAGCATAATCAAAGAAAGAAAGAATAGGAAGTTATTTTACCAAAGGAGATTAGACCCTTTAGTTAGTCCATAGTGTAGAATTTGTTCTGTTGGAAACTAATGCTAGAAAAGTCAGTAAAAGCAGACAAGAACTGACTTGGAATATGGTCACAAAGCAAAGAGCATTTTAATATACATTATAAATTTATATGCAATTGTCTAGAATAACAGGTATTGTGACAGGAACTTCTGATGGGGATGTCACAGTACATAAAACTAGTTTTTTATGTCTCACAATTTAGAACTGCTAAACATTTCCTGCACTGACAGTACTCATCTCCCCAACTTTGGCAGTCAGTTATTATATTACTACCATTCCCATGGAATGCACCACACCACAGGGAGATCTGTTTCATGAGAGGTCATTCATGTCAGGTCATCTTACTCATATTTCCTATAAAAGTGAGAAAAAATGGAGAAAAGAACCTATTTTCCTGTAGCACTCTTTTAGATTGGAATTCAAGTGTTCACAAGCTATAATCCACTGATTTCACACACACAAAAAGGATTGTCTTCAGTTTAGGAAAAAAAACTCTGAAAGGTAATGTCATTAACTTTACTCATGTATTTAATACCTTCAATGTTGCCTCATTTCCAATTCCTGGTTTCCTGGTCATCTGCCTTGTATTTATACTGTTTACCCCTCTATTCTCTTTTGGGGTGAGCCAACTGGAATTTCTGAGATAAAATCTACCTGCAGTTCTAGGGATGGTTTGCTCCTGTGATTTCTTGCAACCAGAGATACAACTAAGACCACAGCCTGCTGTCTCAGTAGGTCTTATGTTCTCAGTCTCTCTCATATATCCTCCAGCCATATCAGGGGGTGTATAACAGAGACCCAGTGGCCATGCTACTGAAGAGAGAAGATGTTGTGGGGACCTGCCCTTTTCTGCATGAATATGATTCAAGGGGGGAATGTAGACAGACTTAAAGAAGTTTCAAAGGCAGGAACATTAGAAGGTCTGAAAGACGAGATACAAACATCTAACTACTCACTGACATTGCACCTCTGAAAGAGAAGTGGAACATTCACTCAGAAGAGCTTATCCATGGAAGTTTTGTCACTAGAATCAGTTACAAAAATGAGCTCAATATACCTACTGAAGTCATGAAGGATAAAGTGGTATGTTTCTGGAGGCAATAATTACAATTATTGTGTATCTGACTTCTGGGGTTATGATCTTGTCACAAACACAGAATCACTGCAGGTATCTACTGGGAGCTGGAGCCTCAAGGGGAATACAAGTCCAATTCTGTAACTGTAGCTGGACATGTTTCCTCAGCATCATTACTGAGCATTGGTAGTGAGGCTTTGAGCATTGGTAGAATTTTCTTAAGCACATGGCTACTATTTACTACCGGACAAATTGTGAAAAAGTGAACTGGATTCTTATAAATCAGGTTCACTAGTATAGATAAATTCAAAGGAAGTTGTCATATATACAGTCTTGCTGATGGAATAGCAGGTCCAAAATATTAATCATGAAGAATGCTAAAAGAATGAGAGATTTAGCCTGCTGAACAGAAGAATAAAAAAAGGACAAAAGTTGCAAACTTTTGTTTTTAATGGAAAAAGAAAAAAAAATCAAGCAGTTAGTAAAGGAGACAATGTGTTAGAGGGTAGTGATCAGAGCTGGAGATGAAGGTGAGAGCCATGACCATTGTGAAAGGGATATTGTGCAGAAGTTCCAAAGCAAGGGCATAGAGTCAGAACTTGATTCAAAATTGTAGCAATGCATTCTCCCTATATAGCTTGGAAAGAGTCGTGCCAGAAATGGATAGATGAAGAAGATACACCAGCC
>JAWWEV010000134.1:48010323-48026856 GCA_035583235.1 Hafferia zeledoni | reverse complement strand
TGCCTAGGAGAAGCACCATATCGTTGCAGATAACCTTCAGATAACGAGGCTACAACAAGAAACCACACCACTTTACAAAATAAAGCATGGAACTACAAAAAATAAACAAACAAACAAACAAACAATCAAAAAAAAAAGAGGAGTAGATTCTTATGCTATGGAAATATCACAAATTAAGGCCTAAATATATGCAGCATAGTACAGAGAATTGCATACTGAGGGAGAAAGAAGGGCTAGCTTGGAAAATGCAACAAGACAAGCAAGAACTGGATTCCTAAGAGATGAGTAAATTTGTGAGTATGGAAGTGAAAGTCTGAATGGGAATGGAAAGAAACAATGAGAATTAATTTTGACTTTGCAGTCCAATTTCAGTGATTGATTAAAGGAAGGAAAAATACTGAAAAATATATAGAAGTATGTCTTCTGAAGTTCAATTTTAGAGTGTCTATTTTAATGATTTGAAAAAGTTAAAAAGGTAATCTGAGGAGAGACAATAATATGAATCCTAATTAAAGGCAAAACGGTGATAGAAGTCACATTGAAAAAAGACTGTGCCTGAATAAAAAACTCATTGTTTTCTAAGTTTCCCGCTTCCTCTGCTCTGCATGTAAAACATACAAAATTAGTGTTAACTACAAGTCCAGGTAGTCTGAGGAGTTTAGCTTATCACTGCTATGAATCTAGAGTATCAGACTAGAAATCATCAAGTTTAGATACACACTCAAAGAGTTTTGAAATGGCCATTCCCCCTAGGCATACTAGGTGCTATGTACCTATTTATTTATTTATTTCTAAATAATCAAGAAATAGTATGGTATCATCTCAGAGAAAGTTTGGTAACTAGTCTACTGTTTATTCAGGTTCAGATTATGTTAACACAGCATCTGAAAATGACTGTTTTAAACAGGAAGATATCATCCTGGGAGAGAGAGAGAAATAAAGAAGGAAAAGGCCTAATTCTTGCTGCTTCTGTTTCTGTGGTTGCTGGAGGGAGACAAGGTAGTTCTGCAATGGATGTCCTCATCAGCCACTCTGAGGTTCTCATCTACTTCTCTGTAACTGCCCTATTTTATTTCAGGGATGTGTTGAAGTGGACATGCACAGTTAATGTTGTGCCTGGGGAAACTTCAAAAAGTAGGAAACATGCAAATAAAAATAATCATATTTGCTAGAGAAGGGAAAATTATAAGGGTGCGTTCCACCAGCCTGGAATGCCTTCTGGTGAATTACTCATGGTCACCTATGGCAGAGAGTCAGAAAGTCTATTCCTGGCTTCTGCTTTCTTTCCAGTTTGGTCCCTGACAATACCTATTTCTGGTTCATAAATTCTTCAAAAGGCAAAATGAAGGCACATACAAATCTTGATACTTCTCCTCCACAGCAGCCATTCAGATAAAAGTGCTGAGAGACAGAGCAGGACAAAGATTGCTTTTTCAGGGGGAGTTCTGCCCTGTAGATGACGGTTTTGTATCTATGTTTTTACATCAGTATTTTAGTAGTGATCATAGAAAACTACCAATTTGCCTTGGGCATATGACATAATCCAAAACTATTTGGGAGGGATGCTTTCATAGCACAAACTCCTCACAGCCCAGAGCACTTGAAGGGCTGTTTTCACTGACATTCCCATTAATGCCAACAGACGCTGTATTTGTACTCCCCTATGTAATTTGAGAAACTTGATTAAGAACTATAAACAACCTATGGCTTTCCTGACTTTTATTCAACTAAGTAAGGTTTTATCTCACAATCTCAGCTGCTATTTTTAGCTTTTGCTAAAAGTTTATGGAGTATTTTTCTGTAAAAAAATTGAAAAGGACAATTTTCTTCAGACTAAACTTGATAAACTTTTTGTCTCTATCCTGGTATAATTGATTTTCTGTACAGAAAGATTTAACAAATTATATTAATTTAAATACACTCAAAGCCATGATGTTTATTAATGATACAGCAAATTTGCCTCTCAGCTTGCAAGATGTAGCTACTTAATCTTGCATTTCTCTGCTGGACTGCTTGCCAAAAGCAAATACATGCTCCGTGAATTCTATAAAATGTGTAATGGTTATTTCCCATTACTCAGTATGAGTGTAGTTAATGTCAAAACAGGAGTTCAGAGGCATTTATAGGAAGATATAGAAATCGTTGTGAGAAGTCAGTCTGAGCTACAGCCTGTGCCTAGATGGTATTAGCATAGCTGACAGGAGACAGAGAATAATCCAGGGCTGGTACAGATCTCAGCTGGGGACCCCTTGCTTCCCCAAATGTTTCTGTTCTTTCCAAATCTATGTGAGAATACTTGGTCCAGGCTTTTCTTAACCTCTGCAGATATTTGAAATAAGAACTGTTGGAAAGGGGATATGCCTAAGTGAAGCAAGGAGGGATGAGCCTTTTCCTTGTGCCAGAGCAACAACCCTTGTGACTCAGAGAAGAAGGTATTGATGTTTGAGCTGAACAGCTGAAAGATGGGGAAGATGCTATTCTTTTAAGATGAGATTATGCTCTTTCCATTTGTGTCCACAAAATATTATCAAACTAATATTTATGCCTTGGCACTATTAGACACTTGACATTGCCAACTTAGAGAGAATAATTAGGATTAAATAGTACATTTTTTGTTATTTAAGACCTTAATTTCAGTTTCTTCTGTCCTTTTAGAAAGGATGGCTAGGACTTGCAAATTGAAACCTGAACTGCCTGTGTATTAACTTGCTAAAGAGATTACAGTTTCTTATGCAGAGAAATAACTACTTGAAAAGGAGGAAAAAAAAAAAAAAGAAATATAATGGAAATTTTAATTAAGTGCTTAGACAAAGCAGGACCAGTGACTATAGCTTGACTCAGTTAACTTCCATTTGTTCTCTCATTTCAGTAGGATTGAGTCTGATGGGTTTTCAATACTGCCTACTTGTGAGGTCCAAACTGTAAGCTTTCCTTTATCTGTGAAAACTGACATTTTTCACTTTCTTCTTAAAATATCATTTTGAAGCTATACTATATGCAATAAAGGGGTTTTGTGTTCTTTCCCTGAGATAGCTAGAGACCGCTGCCCTAGGGAATGACCTCTGTGTTTATTTTTTAAAGTACTTTGGTATCCTGAAATACATCTTGTTGTGTAAGAATGTCAATTTCTGTTACCACTTAGTCAGAAATCTGACAGTTTCACACTTCTACTGTTTCTGCTCGCTATTGCTGATTAAAAAAAAAAAAAAAAAAAAGTAGGTAAAATGTCATAAATTTCACACCCAGAGAAGGATGGACAAATCTTTGTCTCTTGATTTGTAAATGCTCAAACAGAACTGACAACACATCTTATATGCTTCCATTGCAGAGTCTATGTGGTATCTTTTAGGAATGCATACCCTGGAAAAATGTTGCCTAATTTTGAAGAACTGCATGAAAACTCCACATTTGCAAAAGTGCACATGGGTGTTATTTTCAGTCTTAGTTTTAAAATTTTTCTAATATGAAAGGGTTATTTTCAGAGTCTTTGTTAAGACTTTATACTGTGCCTCTGAAAAGGTGAACTGTAAAACCAAAGTACTTCCAAGGTTTCAGCTCTAGAAAATAATATTTAAACTAAGTATTTGGGAATGGGCTTGATCCCCCTGACTCAATTTGTTGATTAAGTCTCCCTTTAGCAGATTGTTAACCAAGTTATATGCAATCATAATTGGATAGGGATGGAGAATAAACTGTTTCCTGGATGAATACTCCATTTTATATTCATGTGCACAACCAATATTTGCACAGTACTCTGCTAATTGAAATTTTAATACTATATTGTAAATGCTATCAATATTAAACCTGGTATTATTATTAATAATCAGCTGCTTTCAAAAAGTTCCACATCAAAACCACTCCAGCAATAGCCCCTTAACACTTCCGTCACTTTATAAGAGAGAATACCATGAGGGTTTCAAACACAAAATGACTCTTAGTTTGGTTTAAGACCTTTCGTGCATCCTCTTATTTCCATGGCTAAAGCCATCCTTTGAGACCTGGGCAGGAAAAGTAAACTGATTTTAAACATTTACCAATAAGAGTTTTCATGCTGTGAACGCCACCTAGGATCCACCCCTATCCTATGAAATCACTGGGAGCTGTATCAGAATGTGTAATGGGAAGAAGCTTTTTATATTCTGTATTGTCAAGTTCACTTTTGTTGGCATGGAATTTTGCTAAAGGTAAGCCTTGAAAATCCCTGACAGAAATGACAAACATAATTGCTTTCAAATTTACTTTTCAGATGTAAGTCAGAGACCTCCAGTGCTGTGATACATCAGCTAAATTTTAGAATTCCAAAGATATTTTTTTTTATATTATACTACATTAAAAGCAACGTAAAGACAGATTTAGTTGAAAATAAATATCTGTTACATATTCAAGTTTAGAAGTAGAAAGTTACAGAGAGAAATGTGGCCTTGTCTGGCAGAAAAAATATGAACATTAATCCATATGAAATTCCCTAAGATGTTTCTTACATGGTCATATGAGACACTTACAAGACATTATAAACCAGGAAATGGATAATTAATTTTTCAGTAAGGAGATGGAAACATCTTATTTCTCATCTCTTCTTAGCTAAAGCATAGACTTAAAAATAAACAAGAAGTTAGCAGTCAGCATCCTATTCAAAGCATAATTAAAATAACAGAAATAGTGGCTAGTTAGAAAGGAATATTCTCATTTTGCAAAATGCTTTCCAAGTATTTGATTTTGTGAAATATGGGAATGGAACCAATGATTTTTTTATTTATTTCATGGAATATGAGACAGCTCACTTTTCAATAACCCCAATCTTTTCTAACCTCACATAGGCTTACCTGCTTGTTTAAGAGATGAAATCCCTATAACAACTCTTGAGGGGAATAAGTTGCTTTTCAGATTGGGAGTCATAACAGAATCTGGTCTACATGAGTCAGAAACTTAATGGTTTGCTATTAATGAACTGTGTAAAATTTCCATACTTCAAACAACTCCAAAAGAATCTACAAAGTATTGTTCCTCAAGAAAACCTGCTGCACCCTGCTGATTTCTCTCCTGAGTTCAAACTGAATACTCTTTTGAAGGTATAGATAATCTTACATATTTGCCACATATTGATATATATTTACAAAATTCCTATATTGCTCTCATAATTTCCTAGATTAGCTTCCATTGAAGAATGTTAGCATTAGCTTGAAAATTTGTACCTAAGATCATAAACAAATTTTCTAACATGGCATCTCAATGATCTGGAGGCTAACCACTTTCTAGATGGAGGTCCTTCTCTAGGTGATCCACTGTTTTAATCTTCATGAAACAACCAAAGAAGATTGAACAAGTATACTCTTGGCACTCACTTTATACAAAAAAATATAAAGTATGCATGTCTGAAATAGAACTGATTATGATTAAGAATGAAATACCTCTATCCCTTGAAATTAGGAAGGAAAGAGTTTTTCTAAAGATTTGACTGTGATCTAAATTATTTTAGTGGTATCAGATATATGGCCATGAGAATATTGTGCTAAACATCTTTAAACTATAATTCAACTATAAACCTAGGAGTACAAATTACAAGGATTTTTCCAATGTAATATATTATGTACTTATTTACATAAAATATCAATATTTATATTCTCTGAGGGAACAACAACATGACTTGGTGTTCTAAATAAAGATGGCACATATCAGTTTGACAGACACAGCTGAGACAGTTGCGTTTGTGTTTCTTAAAAGCATTCATTTTTTACTTTTTTATATAATACTGACAGGGGAATTGCTAATGAAGATAAAAATTATAAGGGTGGGATGTGTAACAGACATGTGGTTTTGCAGAAATTAGGAAAAGATATAAAGCTCTGTTTTACTTTCTAGTACTATGCTGAACATGTCAGTGTTGCTATTTTAAAAGAAATTAGATGCACTGTGTGCTGTAAGAAATAAAATTGGTGTGTGTGTGTGTTATTTTTACAAATTACAAACCATGTCCCAGAATTTTGTAATTTGCATGTGGTAATTAGAATACAGACTGGATCTGAGAAGTGGCTTAAAAAAAGTTTTGCAAAAACTTTTCATTTATCTATTTAAGCTATCTTTCCATTTCTTTGATCAAGCCATTACTGTGAATAACTACATTGTGATGTGTTTTTTTTCATAAAGTCTTGGTTTTTGAAACCAGAGAAACAAATATTTTAAAATTTTAACCCTAGCTTTTGTTGCTGTAATTTAAGCTGTTAAAAAGTATTGCAGAACTATAGTGGAGAATTACATGGTGGTTTCTTCACTTATATGATTTTATAATTTTTTAACAGTATGCAACTAACGGTAGGAATTTTCTGTCAAGATCAGTTTACCTCATTTGTGCTAGTGTAAATCCAGACACCTTAAGTCTTTCTTTGGTTTATATTGGATTTGTAATAAACAACAATGAAGTTTTACCAGTGAGAACTTCAACACACCATCATTTTAAAAAAGAAAACTTTCTTGAATTCATCAAGTAACTTGTAGATAAAAATAATGACCTTACTAATACCACATCAGGTTTCATGTCATATTGTATTACCTCACCCAGTCTGCTTAAGACTGCATGAATCAGTCCTGATCCAAGTAATCTGACATTCTTTGGTAGAACTTGACACTGCCACCAGACTATAATGAGTCACGTAAGTAATTAGAAAATAGACTTGCAGAGTTCCACAAGATTGTAACTATTTATTTTACATGTATATATGGATTTTATGAGTATCAAAGGACACATAAACAAGTTGAAAACCCTGATGAATACACCGATTAATTCTTATTTGAATTGATTCTATATATTAAATTATAATTCCACATGTTTCTGTGTGACTGCCTAAATTAATAAAAATTTAGATACATCAGCTCTTAAATACTCAAAATTTATTCATTATCTTCAAACAACAGCAATTTTTTGGAAAAAAATGGGATTTTTTTTTCCTCTGGTATTTATTTAAAATCATTTGAGTAATTTAAAATAAGATCCCTTTTAAATGGTCTACTCCAGTTGCATTACTGCTCAGGAGTTGCAGGATGACAGTCTATGACTTCTTTTGCTTTACATCAGAGATGATAAGAATTCCGGTCCTAACATCTGTGAAATAAATCTTGACTCAAATCAAAGTGGTGAAAGTGCTGTCATTGAGGCAAGCAACGGTTTCAGCCTGTCAATCTATGAAGTCTGCCAAGGCTGCATTTCTTTGTCTTTCATTTAGCACATTGTCCATGTTCTTTTTGGAAGCAGTTCCTTACTAGCTTGAATGTGTGCAGACTGATTACAAAGTTGAATGACCAGCAGAAAAGTGAAAAAGCATTGCTCACACTTTTGTTCTAATTAACATTGCCAACATTATTGCTTTGTGGATGCAAATACATATACCACAGGTAGAATAGTACATAGTCAGAATTTCTATTGTTTCCCTAAGCAAGATTGTATATCTATTTCACATACTCTGTATGTTTTAGAGCTAGATCTTTCCTTCTTCTGCCTCACCGTTGAAGACTTCTTTCAGGAACATCATACAATCCAAACAAAGGGTGTTTTCGCTCAGCTTTTTGGTTTGTCATTGTAGAACCATATCCAAACAGACACAGAACAGCTGCTTTCTTCTGTGGCAATTTGATGCTTTTAATATGCATTCACTTAACACTTCAATGTAGGGACTATGCTAAGCATGTATGAGTGTGTGCAAGGTGGGATAAGGGGACATGGTGTCAGGCTGCACCAGGGAAGGTTTAAATTTGGTATTAGGAAAATTTTCTTCACTGAAAAAGTGGTCAGGCATTGGAACAGACTGCCCAGGGAACTGGTGGAGTCTTCATCTATGGTGGTGTTTAGAAGATATATAGATGTGGGGGGTTGAGGGATATGGTTTAGTGGTAGAGTTGGCAGTGCTGGGTTGAACTCAATAATCTTAAAGGTCTTTTCCAGTCTAAATGATTCTGTGGTTCTATTATTTTATTATCACAACAAAACAAAAAAAGAACACTTTCATTTATAATGAATAGTTACATTTATTAACACATCAGCTATTTATTGTGGGCACTTACCTATTTCTATAATTTTTAATAGCAACCTCCACCAAAATTTGGTGTGTTCTCTCAGAAAATGTATTAAAATTTTATTTTAAGTATTATCTTAATTTACTGGGCACAAAAAAATCCCTAGCTCTAATACTGTCTTCACATATTTAACAAGAATTCATACTTTCTAAAGAATGTCACAGCAATTCCATTTTTCCAAGCCATATAATGGGTTTCATGAACTATCAGAGGTACTACCATTCTGCTGTGTGGGAACTATATTTCTCTCCATTCTTTTACAAATGAACATATTTGGAACCATATTATTTTCCAGGTTCACAAGCTGAAGTTTAAACAACTTCAGCTTTTCCTCTCTGAACATTTGTACTGGCATGTTAGAGGTGGTCTTGGTGGTTTTTTTTTTTTACTGGGGTCCTCCACTTCTCTGTTAGTTTACTAGACATCCCATTAGTTTACACCTAAGCAACATTTTGGAGCACTGCTGTCCCTGGTAGAATTAAGGTTTATTCCTATATATCTTCATAGCCCAGTACCTTTAGATTAGAGACAGAAATTGGTACTTACTGTCAAATTACCTGATGGTTTAAGAAGCATTAGAGTATTTGTGAGTAGGATAGGGAGAGAGGGAGGATGACTGTGAAACAAGTTCATCTGCTGCCAAACACTGCAATCTGGTCTTGATTTCCATCTTTGTTGCCCTCTTTTGGACACTCTCTTACAGTTTAATATCTTTTTTTTATACTGTGGTGCCCAAAACAGCACACAATATTCAAGGTGAGGCAGTGCCATTGTTTACAGGTAGGGGGCTCGCACCTTCTTGGTCCAGTGGTCATCATTAAAATCTGTCGTAGGTACCTGCTTCTCAAAATTAATATTCAAGTAATACCTAGAGACATAGCCTGAAACTAAAAGTTTCTCTAGCAATGAAATCTACAGACAATAGTAAAAACCTATCCCTGCAACAAATACTTTTTATCTAAATCAACAAGACAGTCAAAGGGGAAATGGGAAAAAAAAAGTGAAATTACTGGCCCAGGGCCATAAAGGAGGTTAATAAAAGAGCTGCGAATAGCACCTGGCTCCCTAGGGATTTGAACACATGCCCCTCATTATTCATTAATGTCTGTTGCAGCATAATCTCATAGTTCTATCTGGGTTGTATGTGCCAGAATGAAACAGTACTTGAGCTTTTCTGAATACAGGGAGTCTTCACAAACTACACCTTTGTCCAAATAAAAGAAAATAAAGTAGGGGTCATGTCTCAGCCTCTTCTCTTTATGATTTCTCCTTATTTTTAGACACTGATGAAAGGTCTTAGTGACTAATTATATGCACTAGTCAAACTTCCACTTTGTTGCTTCTCTGTATTTCAGTAGTAGTCTTCCACAGAGTGAGATTTCTGATTATGCTTTAGAAATACTTTATGCAGAGGTATGGCTTTTCAGCATTTTAAGTTATTAAGAGAAAGCTTTCAACATCCCTTTGAAATGCTTGCAGCTCTACATGAGCCACTGAAACTCGGTGCTATAGCTTAGGCTTTATCTTATCGTGACTTTACTTATGCCTGAGTTTATTTACATGTAGTTGTGTTGTGAAGTTGACAATCACAATGAAAATTTTTCACTATCATAGAATGAACAAAAGTATTCCTGGTTTGTTTTGTTTTGTTTTGTTTTTTTCCCCTTGTCTGTGCTACACAAAAATTTGGGGCTTTTGCCTTAATGTCAGTTAGGAGAATTCAAATAAGCAAATAAGCCCACTCCTCAAAGCAGACGGAGATAAATTGGTAAGTGCTCTAATAGACATTCAGACACGTGGTCAGAATAAGTCCTGTGTCATCTTTTTTTTCTCCTTTAGATGCAATAATGTCACAAGTAGTGAGTTGTCAGAAGTTCTGTCTTCATTGCAGTGATATGTTCACATATCTCTGGGATTACGCCGCTGAAACAGCATAGCTTTACAATAAAACATTTACCATTCTCAAAAGGTTGCCATTCCTGTTCTTGTACTTGACCCATTAATGACATTAAGGCTTTGGTATATCAATAGGAGTGAGCAGAGTCAAGTTTCAGACATAATAATTTCAAAAAATTTCCTCCAACAAGCTTTGCACTGGTTTCTTGTTTTCTAATATGGAATGGTGAGTAATAAGGCATAACCTTTCTTAGCTTGTATTTTTTATGTGGTGAGCTCTAATTCTCAGTTGGAATAGGCATTTTTCAACTGGTCTAATTTTCATACAAAAATTATGATTTCTTAACGGAATGTTTTCATATGAATAAATAGTTTTTGAAAAACTTTTAATATACTTCCCTTTTTTAAAGTCTTTTGAGTTTTCTATATGGATATTTTGGGCCTTAAAAATACACATAAGATATACTGTTAAAATTTCAGAATGAATTTTTAAATGTGAAGTGGTTAACCTTAGAACTAACATATATTAAGGATTTTTAGTTAACTGCATTCCCTTCTTCCAATTGGCTGAGTTATCTTAGTTGTGTTTTAAAAAGATTTTCAAAACTTTGAAGTATTTACAAACCTGAAGTTTGTAAAACTTTGCCATGGAGTTCTATTCCACCTCTTGCCACTCTCTTGAAAGATGAAATATTTGAGAGAAAAGTTGGTGATCCTGCATCATTGCACATTTTCCTGTGTCTCAAATCAAGAATAGTGTGTCTAGTGTTCTGAAGGTTCAACATCAGAATCCTGCCAGTTCATTATGAAATTCCTATAGAAACCTAGGGAAAAATCCAGTAAAACTCCTAAAGTGGACCAAATGGGAGATGCAAGAAACTGGCTATAATGAATTTATAACTGTGATATTATTTTTGCTGGGATATTAACAGTGCTTATAAGAATACTTAAAGCATATATTCCTTCATTTAAGTTAAAATATATATGTAGAAAGAAGGTTGTGTTTGACCTCCACTGAATGCTGGAGTCTCTGTTTGGGTGTGGGTTTTGGTTTGTTTGTTTGTTGGTTGGTTGGGGGGTTTTTTTTGTGTGTGCATCAGATATTTTTAGCTAAACTCTAGTTCAGATTTTAAGGGTAACACAAGAAAAGTTATTCTGGCAGTACAAAAAACTTGTTCCTTGAAAGAAATTCTTCGGGGGAAGCATCCTGGGCACTGAACACATTAATAGGTCTGACAGTTACCGGAGAGCAATTGGAAAAATCCACAGGCAGCATGTTACTTACTCTTACTAATAGCTGCACCGGTGACCATTTTATTGAATATTAAACTGAATGAGGAGTCTGGGGATCCCAGAGTCTGGGTATTTGCTATTTCAGATTGGTCAGGACTGCACAGTGTGGCACAGAAAGGTAAATCCACGAAACAGAAATGACAGGTTCCCTAGACTTGCCAGCACACTTGCTCATAGATTCTTTACTTTTTATTTCTTTTTTATTGTTTCTTAGTTGAGTGCTGTGTTTCCCTGGGACACATTGCTCCTGTCTCAGATGAAATGTGCCATATAGCTTGTTCAGCTTCAGTTCAGGGCCTTTCCATTGCTATGCAGAGAACAGACACTCATCATTTTTTTCATCCCTTTAAGAAAATGGGATTACAGTTTCAATCCAAGACACAAATCAGCTAAGAAAACTGAAGAGAGCAGAAAGTAAAAAAGTGCAGATGAGGCAGTCTTAGGAGCTGGGGATCATCTAAGTGCATACACTAGGCTACTGGTGTTCAATGTTATTACCAATGACTGCATGAAAATTCATGCTCTTCCCAATGTCCTGAATGCTAAATACCTATTAAATTCTGTGTGAGAATTCAGTTTAAAAATATGGGCCAAAGACTTTGCTAAGCAAGGTAGAAAATGGGTATGGTTGGAAGAGAGCTCACTGTTGATGCACAGTGAGACACGGTTGTCCTTGGATTGGTCACTTTCTCTTCCTTGGAGGGACAAATTGAAGAGGGTTGTACTGATGTGCAGCCATTGATGAGGGCACTCACTATGACATGATCAAAACCAGGGCTCCAGCACAGCACCAAATGTAATGACACTCTGCTACCATGCCACAGTAATACATTTTAAGAAACAGCTTATTTTTTTAGCAACTTTATCTCAGCTTTCTCTAACACATGGTATATTGCAGCACTTAAAAAATGCTTGTTTTGAGGCTTTCCTGCATTTCTCATCCTGATTCCTTCCCTTTTTATAATGTTGCGTAATTTCAGCTTTAGTAAGGGTCTCACTGGCTGCAGGATGCTTACAGCTTCATCTTGTTCTTTGTGCAAATATTTAAACAAAAGAAAGGGTTCTATGACCAGAATCTTCTTAAAGCACATTTACTTTTCTTGATTTTCTTGAGACAGGACTATCTGTGCTAGAGTAGAACAGTACTAGGGTGTGTATATGTATATTTTACAGATTTCTTTTAATCTGGAACTAACCATGTTTTAGCTACAAAATGTATCACCAGAACTGCCTGATAAGTTGCCCTGCTGCTCTGTAAGACCTGGGTCTTTAAGAGGCACAGCTGTGGGTTCACCCATGCTTTAACAGGTGTGCTTGGAGATTTTTCCTTACAGGGGTGGAAGTACCATCACCTGCTTCTAGACACTAATTTGGAGGAGCAGTGGAGGCATCCAGATGGAGTTAAGCTTGGTGGAAGTGAAGCTGTAACATCCATAACACTTAACAACTAATTTGTACAAATCTATAGAGTTGTAGAGGTTAAAGTCTGGTGTATTGTTTGGAGTGTGGCTTTAAAAGGAATTCTTGGTATTAAGATATTTTGAGACTAAGAGCAAGAATAGGTAACTGAAAAAGTAGTATGCACTAACATAGGATTGGATGAGTCCCCTCAAAGGAATTATTCCCTGAATGATAAAGTCATCACATCTTCCCTCCAAAAGATTGAGAAAAAACAGGGAGAGTTCTTCATTCAGCTGTACTTGATAAGTTTTTTGCCTGTGTTTTTCTATTGAATTAATGTCTCAGACTGTATCTATCTAGATGTTTCTAAGGGTAACCCTGAGCCAAAGAGACTGAGGTTCTGTAGTCACAGGACTTATACTATACGTAAGTAAACTGCCAATAACATTACACATTTTGTTTGAACTTAAGTATTGTGCAAGTAATGGTGTTAGTGAAAAAGTAGTGTAAACTGGAACTCCTGCTATAGCAATTTTGGTTCCTTCTAACTCCATGCATTTCATGTGAAGTAGGTAGAGAGCTGCTTCCTAATTTCTTAGATGGAGAGACTTAGACATAGAGAGGTATAGGCAAGCGCTCTTAATTTAGGCAAGCGGGAATTCCATTTTTGCCTAAGCAACTTAACTTTCATGGTAGCAGTAAACCTACTAATAACTTTAAAGAGTCAGTTGCTAAATTGTTTCTAGCTCAGAATGATCTGACCATGATATAATAATATTAACTTTCTTAGTCAGGATCACAGCAGATTGAAATTGACAAAGTGAAAGTAAAAATCATCTCTTACAATAATTAGTAATTAATGTTCCTTACAAAGTACTAGTATTCTACCTTGAATTCTTCTCAAAAGCATAAGAATATTACCTATTGAAAGAGCATTCTGATATACATGAGTGTATGTTCTACAGCAAAGTATTCTGAGTCAGTTCTCATTCCCCAACTCAGAGCAGCTTCAGTGCCTGAGTACCCAAACCAAGTTTTCCTCCTTCATATTTATCCTCTGCCTACCCTGGAGGATAGGACTAAATTAGTGACAGAATAACGCTGTTTCCTTGTTTCCTCTGGGGACTGAACTATCAACAACTCACTGCTTTGAGAGATCTTTACAGCTGTGAGTCAGGGATGACCTTTCATGAAACAGACTGGAGGGTTCAGCAAGGGCATGAAGTTGACCTTGAATTGTGAGCTACATTTTTTCACTTTGATCTCTTGTGACACTTATCACTAGGATATGACTCTGCTTGTGAAGTACTGTGACAATGAGATTTCATGCAATTTTTAAGCAAATATGATTCTTATGTTTCATAAATCTTGGTTTCATCCTGTAGAAAACCTATGAAGGACATGCACAGACAGTTGATTTTTTCCTGTCTCTACTGAGCCAAAATCTTGAGCTTTCCAGGCAAACTTGATGTGTTTGAGCAAAAACACAGTAACAAAAAACATAAAAAAGCAGAAGTGCATCCTTATAGTTTGTTGTGTTTGGTGTTCTCTTGGGTTTGATCCCCGTATGTACCATTAGCTTAAGAGTTAGACTCAATGATCCTTGTGGCTCCCTTCCAACTCAGAATGTTCTGTGTGTGATTCCTTTTGTGTAGAGGAAGAGATGCACTTGGCACACAATGGGGGATAGTTGCCATGAAAAGACTTTAAAAAGTTCTCTTACTCTTAGGGCTGATTCCAGCTCATGATCCATATGGAAAGTTCATCCTAACGTTGTAAAATCTGTCACTAATGTAGGCTGCAAGATGTGGTTAATGCAGTAGGTTGTGGTGGCCAAAAAGGGGATACAAGTCACAGGTGTCACACATGAGATAGTTTATTAAATCACTCCATGAAGAAAGAAAAAGGAAAAAAAAAATAGGAAAAGACAAAAAGCAAACTCCAACTCCAAGTTACACAATATATATTGTAAAATCCCACCCATGGCCACCTCCCATTGGTTGAATAGCAGTGCCCATAAATTTTATTACAGCTTCTAATTGGATATCACTCTTTGCCCAGATGTTCTCTCTCCCATGAGAAATTTATCTCTTCAACATTCGTTTCTCATGGATAGCTTCTCCCAAAACCTCCTTATCTCTCTCTTTTTTTTTTTTTTTTTTTTTTTTTTTTTTTGCTAGCCTGCTGGTTTTTCCTACAGGACTAATTAAGTTTCAGTATTCTCATTTCTGTACCAAAAGGTACCATCTAATAGACCTCAGACACTGCCTGCAGCTCCAAAGGCCTTTCTTAACTCAAAACTCTAAATAATCCTCACAGCAAGATGATCTGATGTAATGGAAGAACTATTTCACAGTCTTTCACCACTAGCAAAGTGAAGGAAATTTACCCATGTGTGTACCTGATGTGAAAAAGTAGAGGCCTTCCTTTATTGCATGGTATGGTATACAGTCTTAGTCACATGTGAAGGACCTTGGACAGACAATGTTTTTCGAGCATGTACTCTGATCACATTAAATGTTGAAATTTTCTAAGCAGAGTGAAAGAGAGATATGCCTTTATCTTAGACAGTTTAGGAATTTAGGGTCTTGGAACCTTGCAGAGAGTTGTATTTTAATCATTTTAGTTGATTTTTTCCTAAATCAGTTCAGTATTGCAAAATGAAGTTCAAAATCTTGTGTTAATCAAAGAATACTGGAGTAGTGCACCTGGAAGAAATTAATTCACAAAAGTCATACACTTCACAGTACTTAGTCAATAAACATTGTTTCTTCTAAGAAGTAAATTCAATAGGGAAATGTTTAAGTCAAGAACAACCTAGATTTATATTAACCAATGAAAAATGAAGGTGCCTTAGTAAGAACTGGAACAATTGGACAGGACGTTAGAGGTCAGCAAGAATTAATCATACGTGCCAGGAAACCTGCTAACGTGAGGAAGACTCTGTGATGAGGAAGATGCAAAGAGCCCCCCGACACCCCTTCCCCACTTTCTTCTACTAGAAAACCAGAATAAAAGATGGCAATCTTGCTCCATGAGACTGGCAAGAACAGTGAGAGGAAACCTGAAACCCATGATGCAGTATGGGGGGTGTGTGTAAACCTTTGGGTGGAGCTTTTGAAGGTTACCCTGTATAAATACCCCAAAAGACTGTAACAGTTGAATATACATGGCAAATAATTCCTTATGTTCTCAGTCAACTGAATAAAAGGAATGTCCAATTCAATGTCTCTGTGTCATTGGGTTTGATTCTTTGTTTCAAGAGGAATATTTTAAACAGGATGCTTGTAATTTTCCTGGTATGAACAAAAGAGATGCATAATGTCTACCTTTGATGAACTATTTCCTCAAGTATAGAATATCAATATTTATCCTCAGAGCAATCACCACCTGCAGAAGCAGTAGTTATACATGCTAGGAGCTATACTGAAGAAGCCATTTAGAAGTCTTCAGCACACTTTCCTGTTTCTATGAAGTTTGGGAACTAAATTGTGTATTCTCTGAGGAGCCACTAAGTAATGTTTCTCTTTTAATTATTCTTTTATTGTTGAGTGGAACAGTTGTGATGCATTTTTTTAATATCCCTTTTGTGAATAACTATTCTAATTAGATAGGTACATTATTCCATATGGATAAACCCTGAGTTGTGGTTCATGTGTGTATGACCAAAAGGTGTTACACAGTGGCTAGCAATATAAGGAAATACTCAAAACCATTTGATCATCTCACTTCAAGAAAGGGTTGAATCAGTTGAAAATAGTCTAGAGGAGACAATCAAGAAAGGCCTAAAGTTGGGGAGGGGTTGTGTTGTAGTTTGGAATTATTATGTAAATTCTCTCCCCTGCCATTAACTGTCCATGCCAGTAGTTAACAAAGAGA
>JAWWEV010000134.1:47966880-47999009 GCA_035583235.1 Hafferia zeledoni | reverse complement strand
TCAGGTTGCCCTCCCAGAGGTGGAAAGTTTTTCTCCCCAAGTTGCAGTTAAACTGCACTTCTTTTATATCTTTTTTTCTTCTCTAGGTGTCTGTGTGACAGATAGTCAATCTACTGGGGGGGGTGGGGTGTGATGATGCAGATGCCCTGAGGTGAGGTGGACCCTTGAAGATATCACAAGAGAAGGCCTTGCTATGTCTTAACACTCCATCTTTTGCTAATCTTATCAGTTTGAAAGCCCTTTGTCCTCTGTTTGGAGCATCTCTCCAGGGGGGCTGAGGCATCTCCCTCAGTCCATCAGGCCTTATAACCTCATCACACCACACCCAGCATTTGGATTTGCATTGATACCTGATATGAAGGAGTATGTGTGTACACATTAAAATGTAATCTAGAGCTGAAAACAATGAAATAGGTTTTCTGAACATAGAGTTGCAGGAAGTTACTAGGAATAGAAAGAATTGACCCTAGGAGATATTGATTTTCTTCTCAATTTATGTAAGTTAAATTTTTCAAAATGTTGCTCTAAAGAGTATTATATAGTGCATGACTTTTAATATTCTTATTTAAAACTGAAAGTAAGGATAGACATGAACTTCCACCAGAATTTAAGTCTGTGCCTTACCATATCATTGTCTTGTTTTGATAAACCTTTGAAATGCCCCTACCTTCATGAAATTCCTATGTAATGGAGATTCTGGTTCACTAAGGCATCTGGTGCTTTCCTTGGATGTTACAGAGTAGTGGGAGGGCTTTTTTCCCCATTCTTTACAACTAAAACCTCATCAGCTGATTGTTTTACCACAGTGTCAGCCTGGCATTTATAGGAATCTGGGATTTTTGTTTCTAATAACCAGTTTGTTTCATTTATTAGATACTGAGGTATATACAATACAAGACACACACGATGAAAAAAGTTCCCTGTGTAGATAAACAAAACATCCCCTAGGTTTTTTCCTTTTCCTCCTCCCTTTCCAACAGTTTTGAAGAACTCTGGAATGGTTCTTTCATGGTTGTACCACTAGCACATGTAGCCCACTGAATGGCTAGGCCTGCAAATACATTAATCCCACACCATGAAAAAATGTGTAATGTCTTTCTTTATATAGCAAGCAGCCCTTCTTTCATCCCTGTTTTGTTGCTGCAGAGTCTATGTAAGCTTTCACAGAAAACTTGGTTTTCGCTTACTATAAGCAGTAGGTCAAATGTTTTTTTTCTTAGCAAAATCAAACCCCTAAGAAGTTACATTGGTATTGTGTTCAGTCTGCACTTTCTGGGAATTCACAGCATAAAGAACAGCCATTTCATTGTGAACTCTTGCCACCCTGACTCTTCGTGACTGGTGGGGAGCCATCTGGGGAACCAGGAAGACCATTCTGCATGTGATCCTGATGGACACTTAAGATACTGCCCTGTTTGCCTGCCCATGGATGGTTCACAGAGTGTCACGGGCAGAATGGAAACTTTTCAGTCAAAGTTTATCAGGGAGACCCTCCCACTGAGTCATGAGGTTCAGAAAGGACCCCCTTGCTTTCTAAACTCCTCAGAGAGGAGTCTAAATGTGGCTGGATCCAATTCTAGTCTCAGATTTGGTCAGCAATTTGTGTCTGAAGGGTTATATAGTTGCAATTGAGCCTTTATACAACTTTGTCATGTAGGGTTGAGGATGGCAAACCAAATGTATTTATATTAGTAAAATATATGATTTATTTAAATTTATGATGGTAATGATTAGACTAAAAGATTTTAATCAGAATTATTTACTGATCAGCATAGATTGTTAAAGTTACTAGTACAGTGCATTATTTGTTGAAGCAATATTGAAACAACAATATTAAATCTAGCAAAATAACTATTAAGTAGAGATTGATATTCGTCATCCATACTAATGACTGGGCAAATCTCTTTTGCTCAGCCTCAAGGAGCGTCCCAGCTTGAGGGAGGAATCTTTACACACACTCCAAGAAGTGGAGTGTTAGAAGACTCTACATTTAGAAACTGCGCCTTGCCTTTTACAGTATAAAGAGGTTGTCAGTCATGTTTCTGGGCTAGCCATGCAGCCTTTTAGCTCAGCACCTTTGGATAAGTTATCAGTACTATCACTTGCTGGTTCCTTTATCAGGAATTTTGTCTGCACATGCTTACTGGTTCCAGATACTGTCAGGAATTGTTCTTCACATCTTTAGAACATTTAACTTTGGAATAGATGAGCCAGGCTGATCTTAACATTCTTCAACACCATAAGTAGAGTGACCTCCCTTCTCCCGCCACCACTGATAACTTTTGCAAATAAGTTAAAGGTACTTTACTACTTAGGCAAAGCATTCTGCTACATGGGGCCAGTGTGCCTGAGGTCAGGGAGACACCTGTACTAACAGAGGCAGTGACTAAGTCACTTTTTAAGTTAGAGCAGGGTTATTAGAAACACATTTTGAGTCTTTTAATTGTTTCTCTTACAAATAGAGGCTATGAAGGCATCATAAAATAATAGATGTAGTGAGCTTCAAAGATCCATAAGCTTCACAATACAGGATCTTACACAGAATGAATAGATCTTAACAGCTCCTGTAAGCATATATTGGTCAGTCTTCACTTTTAGGTGAATGCATATGCACTTGTTAATGGGAAGTGGCAAAAAGAAGGTATCTGGGACCAAATAGAAGGATAATTTGTAAGAGTTAGTAAACTTTAAAAAAACCCAACCCCCCAAACCACAGCTGGATAGTTAGAAAAATCTGTTGTTTGCTCTGTGGATCTCATTAGTGTAACATTATAAATTATAAACTCAAATCACTGAAGTGTAACAAAGGAGAGATTTTACTCATGGCTTACCTGTTCAACTTAATGCCACATTTGAGGTTGCAACCTATGTCTATATAGACTGGAAGCTGACATTCCTTTACTGATTATATTCAAAGTATTCAGTGTTCACTCTACAGAGCTTGATATTACATTTCCTGACTTATAAGATTTTCTCTGCACTGGCATCAAGAGAAGTTTTACATTTCACTATAGCAAGATCCAGTTTCAACTCTGGAATCCACTTGTTATTTTGTATGCAGGAAATATTAGAACTGAATCTTGCAAGGTCAGCTTTTTTCCCCCCTTTTCTTCTTTTTTTTCAAGATTTCCCTATCTTTCAGGCAGTTCCTTTCATTTTTTTTATTTTCCTGTCTCGTTAATAAGATATCTAGACTATTCAAGCAAATATTTTTATAATGAATGCTTGACTTGTACAGTGCCAGCTTTTGTGCTAAATTATTCAAGCAAAAATAAACATGTAGAGTTTGAAAACAAGCTAACACCATGAACTAGACTGCATAAAGAATTAATGAAAAACAGTGCAAATATTTGTTGGTAAATTTAACTGTGAGGATTAAGTGAAAAGGGAAGAGATTATTTTATTTTTTAAAAGAGTCAGATTAAAGTAAATATTCTTCCTCAAGTTTCTTACACTGGTAGATCTGTTGTAGCTGTTCATGCATGATTTTTTTCTAAAGATTTATTTCACATTCCTGATGTCTATATGGTTATTTATTAGTTAATCAAAATTATTCAGGGAGGCATCTATGTGAAGGCTACTTTTAACTTGGTTTATTTTATTACTCAACTGCACCCTAAGAAAATGTAAATGAGAGAAGTGAAATTCCTGTATCATCTTATTGCCATTTGGATGTCTGTCCTATTTTTCACATATAGGTGTTCATATAGATGACCTCATTTTTAATGTTGTTTCACCTGTGTAAAGGGCACTAATAAAGGGCTTTGGACTCTGTGTTCACCTTGCCACACCTGCTGCCTATCCAGTCAAGTATTGTGGGAATACGTCCCGGAAGAGGTGTCTACAGCTGACAACTTTTCATGTCCACAGATGCTCTCATGCAGCTATGCTGTGGTTAGATGCACACACATAGTGGCTGCCACAGCTCCCCAGGGGCTGCAAACATTCTCTGTCACAGCTGGGCTTTAGATTCAAAGTCTTCTGTGTCCCCAGAGTAAATAGTCAGAGTAGACAACTTTAGTGAGGGGATTCAGATGTTAATAGAGGTTTATACATGGAGAAAAGGAAGGCATCTTTCCATGCATGTTTATCTTTGAGTCGCTGGAAGGGTCCCACTAGTTTTCATGTAAGTCTCTGTTATATTATCCATTTTTCAAGTCTTGAGAAAGAGCAATTCAGTCAGCTTAGCGAGAATTCATGACAAGCAGTATCTCATGAAGAAAAGCTAGTTATTTTTAATTAGATGAGCTGAGAAAACTGCCAGAGTAACACCAGTTATGAGTACAAGGGTCCTTTATAATAAAGTATCCAGGACAAACTGGTACAGTGCCAATCATACCAATCAGCTGAGACAGGACAAGTCAAAATACTGTGTTGGGGTTTCTTTTGTTTCATTGGGCTGGTATTTTCATTGGGCTGGGGGGTTTTTTTGTGTGTGTGGTTTTTTTGTTGTTGTTGTTGTTGTTGTTTTTTGTGTGTTTTTTGGGGGTTTTGTGGGTTTTTTTTTGTTTGTTTGTTTGTTTTGTGGTTTGGGTTTTTTTGTAACGATATAGTTTTGTAAAGATATAGTTTTGTAAAGATATAGTTTATTTCTTGTTTGTTTATTTTTTTTTCCTGTAAAACATTCCAGAGTACTGAAAGGAGAATGATTTATACCTTGTTGTCACATCATACAGATGCTTTTAAAGCAGAAATATGGATACCCTGTAGTGTTTTATTTAACTGCTGCTGTGATTTGTAATCATGTATGGAAGTGCCTCACAGTGGTCATGAATTGAGATTTTGCTGTGCTGTACAAACACAGGACAAATGCCTTCAGCTCCAAAAGGCTTCCTAAACGTAGCAGCCTTTCCAGATAGAGTGCTTTCCATAGAACCAAAACTGTCACTGCAGTTATTACTATCCTTATCTACTACCAGCACTCTGTGCAAAACATGTCTCATTGCCTATCTAGGAAAAAGCAAGACATGTACATAATTCATATATAACTTAGTCACATATATAAATTTCAAAGCATAGCCAGTATTTCATTATACCTTATGTTTTTGATTTAAGGAAACCACATCATATTTAAAGGACTGTACTATTCTCCCATCTGAATTCAAAGATGCACAACAAAGAACTATGTGAAAGAATTAGCTTTTATTTATTTCATTTTGTTTGTGACAGATACATTGTTTGCTTTTGCCAGGCTTGAAACCACCCACTGAAGAACATGAATATTCAGGAGTTGTCAGCAGCTGCAGCTGGCTTGATTTTCCCAAGAATTCGAGCATATACAATGACAACAAATTCACTTTTGTATGCAGTAGTTGTGCATGAGCTGTTCTCTGATATGATTATTTCAAAACTTTTTGAAAAAGTCTGAGAAATATTCATGGTTAGCCCAAAACCTTATAAGCTCCAAACTCTTGAAAAAGCCCACAAATTTTTTCTGTTCAGACATAAATATCTGCTGCCTTACAGACAGATTTAGGAACATATACAATTGAATAACTATTTTCATACAGGCAGACACAGAGAATTCAGCTAGGTACATGAGTTAAGTTTGTTGGGTGTGATTTCAGAACAGGGTATCAGTTTTTAATGACTAAGTATGTGTTTTTGGAAAGGACAGTTTGTGATTGTCCAGAGGAAGAGGCTACAGTATAAGCATAGAATTTTGGATCAATCTGTGTATGTTTCAGACTCTTAATGGTATTTGTGAGTGCATTTATTCTCTTCATGAAGATTCTGGAGACTGAAGGTATGCATATGCATGATGTTCATGTTATAGTAAGGATGACTGTGGCAACCGTAGTGAATAATGAGGTCTATGGGATTTGTGCTAACAGAAGGCCATAGCAGCAACACAGACTTTTGAGGATAGCTGGGAGAAAATCTCCAATTAGGTGTGGTTTGATTAATGGGAAGATACTGCTTGATGTGCTCGAGAATGCTGTAGTCCTCTGAGATAGCCCAGATATACAGCTACAGGAAGAAAACCAATTACTTTCCAGACTTATAAAGGGGTCAATTATATTCAATCAGACTCCTAAATAACTTAATATTTGCTGTAACAGCTGCTTCGATTTTCAAAAGGAATAACGAAATTTTCTTTTAAGTGGCTGTTTTTTAATAAGGTTATTGTTGAATGCATGTCTGGATAAGAACCTGCCTTGACTGTAGAATTTGGTCAATGTGAATATTCTCTTGTTTGCCCATGTGTACTCTTCTGAAGAGCATCACTATCCTTTAAAGGGTCAGAATTAAAGTAAATTCTTGCTCTTTGAAATAGTTAAATTAGAGTAGAAGCATTTTATGTGGTTTATCTTTCAGAACACAGTCTGTTACTTATAGTAGAATTCTGGTTTGGGTTACTCTTAACTTCCTGAAACACAAATATTTGGAATCTGAAATTTTCCATTCTTGATATGAATTTATTTGAAAGTTTGTTTACAACTTGGGTAACCTTCTGAGGTGTGGAGTCACAAAAGAGAAGTTTGAAATTACAGTGCAGTGTCTATTTTTAAGAATGGTCTAATCTCATTTTCACACTAAACAGGAATTGGTGCAAAGACATTGTCAGTAACCACCAAAACCTTTTCAAAGTCAGAACATGACAAGGAAGCTAATTGTAGAGAGCACCTTTCCTTCCTCTTTAAGTGCCTTTATTAATTTAGATTTCATAAATCCTTACAGTCTGTCTTCATGCTTCCCATACAAGAAGATCTAGCTCCCCACATATCCTTACACAGGATCCGTGTAGCTAGTTTGTTTTCAATCAAAAATAATAATAGAAAAACACAGCAAAGCAAAAGATAAAGAGGTGAAGACTTAGTAATATATTCAGAACTGGTCATATGTGTATGAAAAAGCAATCAAGAGATTAAATGCATTTACATATGCACTCTTTTCCTGAGGAGTCTTTCCAAAATCTTTATTAAGTAGGCATTTCCCAAGCAGCCCTATGTTGCCCAGAATTTTATCAGGCCTTCAGTTATTAACAATTCTTGTTGCTATCACAAAGAAAAGATACTTTGTCTTTCAGACCTTAAAAGAATAAATTTGATATCCCTGGACACTGAGCACTATAGAAATATTTCGTCTCCAAAAGGAGTTACATTCATTTTTCCAAGTCAGACTTGCCAGTCAGCATGAACAGTGAGAAAAACAGGCCTATTTTTTTTCCTCAGCCAGAAACATTCCAAACCTCCCTCAAATATAAGCAAAACAACAAAAATAAACAAAACATGTCTCTAAGATCAAAGGCATGGTTGCACTGAAGGGCTCTCTACTAAGTCTATTCTATAATGCTACCCATTGAAAAAGAAAGAACATGATCTTAATGGTCCTACAGGTTCCTCACTTCTCAAGGGTTTTCAAAGGTGGATATACTAAGTATTTTGGCTGGGGTTTTTTGCCTCTCTGGTGGATGAGACACATAGTTAGAGAGAGAGAAAGATTGTTACATATAGTTATACATACAGGTGTGTGTCTACTTTTCTATTTATTTCCTTCCTTTCTTGCTTATTTATTGGTAGCAGGGAAAGAGGGAAAAAAAGAGAAATACAATTTCATTAACTTTTATTAAATAAGCACCCCAAGTAAACTACTGATGTAAAACAAGAAGACAGTTGGTATTTGGTTTCTTACTGTTATATGCTCACCCAGCTTTTTCTTTCTGCTCTTTCTTCCTTTTGTAATTCAATTATCCCTTATTCATAGGGGTTTGGGCCTGTTAAAAGCACTTCCAACTGTCCTTTAAGCTGTGAAATATGAAGATAAAGACCATCTGGATGTGGAAAACCTTCCACTTTGATTTTGCAAAATTATAGTTGTACCTGTGTTAGGTTAGCCCCTGTAGACTAATTCCATTTCTCCACTGTTGAGCTTTCACTCACTCTCCTCATATTACAGTTCTGAGGGTTTTAATAAATTTAAGAGAAGTTTCATTACAGCAAAAATTGATTCTAAGTTCAAGAAAGCTATAAACTCTTGGGGGAGAGAAGGTGAAGAAGAAAGAAATAAATATGGAGCAATAAAACTATATGGTGTTTGCAAACAAAGCAGGAAAAAGTTTTAAGCAATACATGTTACTAATGGAAGTTGAAGACCCAGAAGCAACTGTGATCTTCTTCTCAAATTGCTTCTCTCTCTGCATCCTCTTCTTTCATCCAAATAATTCCTAATAATGTCCCACTATTTCTTGTCCTCTCATATCAGTCATATTGCAACCCCTCATCAGCTGTGTATTAGTTTACATGGAGAATGGATCTGGTTCAGCTTCAACCACAACAGCATTTAGCAAAGTGAGAAAGTGAAAATACTTAGTTTTGATTCAAGCAAATGTTCTGAAGGGGGCTGGGCAAGGGGAAATTAAATATTTTAATTTTTATTCTTGAACAGTGACTCACTTACATAGCAAGTCATCCTTTTTTTTGTTAAGCAAAAACTGGAAGATACATTTCAGAGTAAGATCTTTTTTTTTTTGAACTGTCTCAGGGGGCCTCTGGTTTCCCATTTGCCTTGAAACCTAGTCAGGGTAAAGGCTGTACAGTATTTGTAGTTCCACGGCAGTCCAGCAGGATTCTAGAAACTCATTTGGAATCTGAACTGTATTTCTTTGAACTGCTGCAAACCTGAGGTCTGCTGAAGGACCTTCAGAGCTGTTTTATTTGAGAAGTTCGAGGCATCTGTACTCATACTTGTTTTCTTGTATACCTCCTCTCTTCAAGACTTGACTTCAATAATGATGGTGCTGTAAGACAAAGGCTGCTGTTATTTAATTTAAAATGCAAGTTTGATCCCTTTCTTGACAACTCTCTGTTTAATTTTCTACTTTGGCTGTGCACTTTTTATGCCAAAGAGTCCTCCTTTTATTTCAGTGCAAGACTGAACTTTGTAGATGTTATCAGAAATCCTTGTTAAATATGGCCATTTTATGGCTAGCTTTTCTTACTTTTACAGACTGCTTTTCATAATAAGTGTGCTTGTATAATGCTGTGATAGTGCTTTGTGGCTCAACCTCACACAAGCTACACACAGAGCAATTAATAGCAGAGTTTATTTCTTAATAATTACATTACCATCATAGGGAATGGATTAGCAGTCACACAGGTGAAAAATAAACATTGCTGTTATTTACAGACAGAAGTTGACAGTCTCCATAGTATATTGGCATAGATCTATAATTTCTTTACTATAACATTCTACATAGATTTTTTTCATAGGCACCTGAACATAATACCCTTTTGCAGTACTTTCATTACTCAGAGTGGCATGTTATTATGTGGACAAAAAGAAAAACTGATTGTGTAAACTGAAAGGGAGGGGCAGAGTTGAACCTTGATCTCCTATGGACCATCTAGAGAATGAGTGGTCAGTTTTGTTTTTCTTTGATACGGTTTTCTGTTGTGCCTCTTAGTAAGACTAAAAAATTGCCATCTAAATTATCCCTATTTGTGGTACAGCACATGTGACAACCAAACAATTACTTTCATTGTAGCTTCGTCAAGTAATTCAGGAGATTGATTTGCAGTCATCCACTGCCATTAATATGATGTCAAAATTTATGTGATCTTTGGTATACGAATATTATATATTTTGGATAGAGTGTGCTTTAAATAACATAACCTACATACATCAGCACAAGTATAGAAGAATTTATTCTACTATAGAAGAATCCATTCTATGTAGAAGAATCTAATTATACTATTCAGATATTAAATGTTGTTACTTTCTATATCCTTATTTTTTCCACCTCTTTAAATGCACTACCTTGTTCTGCCAATAGAAAAGAGGAAAAGATGCATTCTTTTCTTAGTGGAGAAAGGACTGAAACTTTCTATCTCTCTCTTTTAAGATGGCTTAGCATGCTTAGGTAAGCTAGATCAGAACTCACGATACTCTCCAGGGATATGTTTAGTTTAGTTTGAACTTGTGTGATTTTCTTTTTATTTTTTTAATTTTGAGGTTTTCATTTGAACATATTTGCTACATGACTTGTGTCGCTCTTTGCAAGTCTAATGTCTTCAACTTGTAGGTGAATTTCTTTTGGACTAGTGCTGCAAGCTGGTTCTGTGTTTTTCTTTACAAAGCCTCAAGTTTAGATGGAAAACTAATAATAAAAAGGCATTTGGAGAATGCTTAAAATGAACCTTTCCTTACATCGGTGTAGTAATCTATTCTGTAGCATCTCTGAAAAATGTCACTTATTGCTTTGAAATATTTCTTATTCCATTCAGAACAGAGTGGCTCTTCTCTTCTCCCTACTTTACATGGTTCTGTACAAGCAAGGTCTGCAACCTTCTTGTTTGTTTAAGTAAGGTTCAGAAGCAAACCCTACTCTCCATACCAGGCCTCCAGACTCTGTCCTTCATTTTCAGTTCTTCCTGGGAAAGGTTTATATATCCTTGAAGATCATAAAACATGCAAAGTTTCTCACTGTGTGATTGCCCAATAAATCATTAGATAAGAGAAATATGCAAGTAGCTATAAATAAATTATTAGCAGAATCAAAAATCAGGGAAATAAAACAAACAAACAAACAAACAAACAAACAAACAAACCCCAAACCCCCAGTCCATAATATAAATATATTTTGCAAAATTAAAAATATGCTGGTGTGTTTCAATGACCTTCTGACTGTGAAGTGCAATTAGTTCTCTTCCCTTCAAACTGTCCAAATTTTTCAGTGTGGGAAAAAGTAGAAAATATATGTGCAATCCATAGCACAGTAAAAAAATCTGGGATCTATGCAGTACAAATAATACATGCCAGACACTTCTTTTGTTAAGAGAGATGTTCTGCAGAAGAGCCTTTAAAATACATTTGGACTGAATGCTTTGCTTTCCTTCTATTGGACATGACATTTCTGTAAAACCTGTAGTAATATGAACTAAGTAGGTAGTAGATACAAATGTCATTGGGGATCATTTTGGTTTTAAATGTAAAAAACCAGAAAGAAGTGGGGAAAATGCAAGACAGTGCTACTCTCAGATATCTATAGCATGGTATTCCCTCAGGACATGAAGAATTTCTTTCAGATAATAGAAAATTTTAAAAATTTTATTATTAACTACTTTGTTCATGTTTTATAGCACACATTTTGGCAAATGTTTCTAGATTCACTTTCCCTGAGGAAGCATGTTCTTTAATTCACTTTGTAGCCCTTTTATCTAGGTATGAAAACTATTTTCATTTACATTTGACTGAACTAATACAGCTCAAAAAATAGCTGAATTGAGATATATTATCTATTTTTGTTCAAGCAGTGAAACAGAAGACAAGAAAAATTGGAAAGAGGTGGAAGAAAAGGAGGAATCAGCAGACCAAATATAATTTCAGTTCTGTTGGACATGGTGAATTCCTAGATATCATCTTTCTAGTATGTGAAAATAATAATAATCATTGGATACTGTTACTTGCTGTAAAACTTGACTCAAAATAACCTTATAAATCTCAAGCTGAAAAATATACACAAACTATCCTTATGATATGAATGAATTACATTTCTGAAATTGAAGCATTTAAAAGTAATATACATATAATTCCAATTTGGTAATTATGGTTTTTACACTTCAGAAAACATGTGTTAAGAGGAATATAGATGATGTACTTACCATTATGCATTTTTTTGTACCTGAGGAATCTAAAGAAACTTCTGGCATTCTGTGTTCTCTTATATGTAATAATGAAAGCTGTTCTCTAGATGAAGTTGCATACCCTTCACTATTGCTATATCTGGCTTCTTCATTAGGGAATTCAAGAGATGAAATATTAGCTCCCACTGCATGCCATACAGGAGTAAAGTCTGCAGACAACTGCTTCCAGTCCATGCCTATTTTTCTCTTTCCTCTCTTCTTGAAATATAAAACACAACTTGTAACATTTAGTGAACTTTTGCACTAAGCAATTTTGCCTTTTGGGGGATAGAAATTGGTTTTCCTTATCTTCACATGTGAATCCTCTGAGTGCAACCCTTTTTTTCTCTGCTCAGTAGGTGTTCAGTGAAAGTAGCATTGCAGGATAAGAAGGTAATGCCTTTAGAGCATGAGAAGAAGCAAATTTTTCCCTTATTTTGAATGGAGAGAACCTGAAACAACTATCAATTATGAAAAAAGGGACGAGAAGTATACTGTTCAGATGGAAATCAATATATAAATACCTGAAATTACCAGGGTAGGGGGTAAGTCTATAAATTAAAGACAAAAGCTCAGCTAAACATGAAGTTTACTTATTTTACTGAGCTGGATTGTGATGATGGTATGCATAATAATTTCTTATGATTACCCCAAGACATCCATCAGTGAACGTAAACTTTTCCATGTGTACAAAACCTTGACAGAACTTCCACAATACTTCTATTTTACTATTTTGAATAGTTAAAAGGGATTGTAATTGAACATGGATTTTTCTTGGCCTTCTTCCACAGTCTGGCTTTTACCCATCATATCTGCCAACTCCAGTATGAAATTTAGCACAGTATGATAGCATGGCATAGCATAGATTCATGAGTACTGGACACATTCAGGAAATACAATTATTCTGCTCCTAACTGCAGTTCACAACTAGGCACACTTGGCAATTAAATGATGATATTTTGACTTCAGGTGATGTTCCACAGTGTCAGTATTAAAATTCTCCTGGATTCAATATAGACAAGAATTTCCCTTACTTGTTTGCTATGTAATTTCTTATGTTCAAAAGAGAGAAAGTTAACTTAAAGAAAACTATGACCTTTAGACATGATGCCAGGAAATCAGACAATTCCAATGTTACAAATCAGACAGAACAGCCCAAGAAAGTGAGTGGAAAAGGATTATGCAGAATAAAATTTCAGGGAAGACTTATGATCTACAGGTGATGCTCGTAGTGCTTAGTATGTAGTTAACAACAGTGCAGTTAAATGCTTGAGATGGAAATAAGTTGTGTTCAATGGATATAAAACATGATTATCATCAACGCACAAGGATCTCAAACAGATGTTAGGAGAAGTGAGAACCATACTTTGTAGCAAATAGCTGCAAAGAAAATGACTCATGTACCAGATAATGAAAATAACAATAACATTATAGCATATAACAATAAGGGAATGAGTCATAAACCACTTGAATGAGAGAAGAGAAACTGACAGTTTCATGGTGGGGAGAAATGCAATGACTGATACTTATGAAAAGTCAAAAAAAACTGAGTTGTGAAAAACACTTCTCTTGAAAGAGGCAAAAATTCTAGCATTTGTTATACAATTGCAAGTGCTGCCTTTGTCATTCTATGTTAATGGTTACACTGTGGCATTTGCATTTTTCCTTACTGACCACAGAGGAAGCATGATTCTTCATTCATGCTGTGTAACTCATGAACAAGAGCACTGAAAATGCCATTGCAATGATTAAATTAGTGTCTCAAAGAATAGACAGGATGCATGTGACTGGACTTTGCTCAGCTCAGTGGAGCCTGGAAAACTGAATCTCTGGATGAGCCCCAAATCCTCTTTCTAGTTTCTTCACTTCAAGGCCAAAACTGGTTATGTAGTGAATGACATATGGCAGAAGGCGAACACAGGTTATGTGCCCTGTTTCATAATACTGGGTGGTGCTGATAGATCCCCAGACATGATACAAATCACATTTTAACTTGATTTTCAGGTTTCTGTACATCAAAAAAAATATGAAGTCTTTTTGGCATCCCTTTCCATTATATCAGAACCATTACACTAAGTTGAGGACTTTTCAGTGTCTTATGCTCTGCTAGTGTTTTTCTTGAGTTCTGTTACTCTCTCCTCCCCTGCCCCTTATTATTAAAATCATTATTATTATATTTTATTTCAGTTGTTAAATTGTCCTTATCTCAACCCATGAAGTTTACCTTTCTTTCTGATTCTTCTCCCCACAAGGGGAGAATGAACCAGCTTCTGCATTGTACTTGGTTGTTTGTGTGGGCTTAAACCACATCGGCTTTTCCCTTTGTCTCCAAGTCCAACTGGACATGGCATCCAGTCCCTCTCTACTTAGGTTTTTATCTGTGCTGTTTCCATGACAGAGAGAGAATCAGGATACAGGCCTGAAAAATAGCATCACATTTCTTAAAACAAGGAAACCTTGGAATATCCATAGTTACAGCAAAAAGAAGTGGAATGTAGGATGTCTACAATAAGGACCAAGCTACAAATGAGGAAACAGTAACTTACTTGGCTCTGGTAAACTTTGATGGGCTTTAACTTTAAAGACCTAAAATCTCCCCAGTTTTTTCCTTATGTTCAGAAAATTGTTTGGTAGTTGTTTTCTTGTAAGACATAGCAATTTAGAAACAATTCTGCAGGTTTCAGGTTTAAATGTTTTGATAAAACAAATAATGATTGGAGCTTGGCCAAATCTTAACTCCAGGCTAGACTAACCATATTAGCCTGTGCTATTGAAATAAGGCTGTGAAATGCAATTCTGAGAGTCTTTCAGCCAATGACCAGACCTAAAAGAGTTTCTTTGGAACACTTCAGACTTCTCAAACGACATTCAAATGCTATTATCTGAAATTCCATTAAACTTCAAGGAATTTGAGTGTGTGTCTGTGTGCAAAATGAAAGGAGAATGAGTTTTGTTACATGCAGGCTAAGAAATTGGACAAATTTCTCCTAACACTACAATTCTGGAATGTCTATTTTTCTTTCGAAAGCTATTTCCTTTGTGTAAACATCAATTGAACTTGTATTTTACCAGTTTCTTTATTATAAAATCTTATCATTACCTCAGGATTATCAGAGATAAGAGAGTAAATGGTTCACAACTAAACTGGTAATTGATATATTGCATTTTTTTCTCTGTTGATTTTTTTTTCTTGCATTCTAGTTGATTCCTGCTGTGTTTATAGTAGTCTATGGAATCAAATCAGATGAAGTTAATGCAAATCAGTTTTGTTATTACAATAGGAATGAAAAACTGTGTGAACCAGAGAAAAGAGAGCATATAATTTTTTAATTTCCCTAAGTATCTGTGCAGTTCAGGTAAAGCTAGGAAAAACTTTTTTGAACAAAGCCAACACAACAGAACCTCATGCAATTTTCTTTGTTAGCTTTGTCAAAACAGTAGAAAAGCAATGTTAAACATGATGATAACTTTTTTTTATTCCCCAAATGAAAGTACAAATCATTGGTTTAGTTTATAAAAAAATACAGCATCTAAAGTGAAACTGAGGGAAAGAATAGTCACTAAAGATCTCACATAAATTTTGAAATCATATGCATTTACTTTTGGCATTTGCCTTTATGGATTACAATGTGTAGGTTATATTAGACTGCATGTAAAAGGCAGGACATAAAATTTGTTGGAAATATACATGTTAGGTGAAGACTCAAGAATGGCCTTTTTGACAGCAAGCTGCTGTTTTTTCAGGACCACATATCAAAAGGTTGAGGTACAAGCTGCAAACAACATAAACCAAACAGAAGTTAATGCCATTTGGTGTTACAGGAGAGTGGTGGTGATATGGAAAAGTCCCATTGCTGACATGGGTTTCAGCGTTCAGGCACAGTTGCTATAGGAAATAAAAAGAAACACTATAAAGATCTCAGCTTCTGCAGCCTAATCAAAAGGTTTTACTGGGGAAAAATCAGCAGTTTCTTTTAGTCAGTCTTATGGGACAATCCAGATTTACAGAAATGTGTCTGATGGGGAAAAAAGGGTCTGCAGGTCTATTAATTTTACCCCATGTAAATTTCCCCCTCATCATGTGCAGATCAGCAGAGGACTTTGAGAGAATGAGAACATCCCACTAATACTACAACACGTGTCTGTCCTCACCCTTCTAATATAAAAAGGGAACTCAATAGGAAAAGTGGAGTCTCAAAACTCTAAGAGAAACTTTAAGATAAGATACAATACTGGGCCACGGTGGCTTGCCTGACAAGGAGGTATTGCAAAACTTCACATAGATTTCACTTTTTTTTTTTATAACATAAGAATTTTGAACAGAAAACAGATTTTTCCATATGTGTCATTTAGTCAGTATGCTGTGAATGACACCAAATTACATGGAATCGCAAAGAGGATGGAGTTAATGAAGGGAGTACAGCTGAATTAATAAAGAATGCAAGTACAAGTGGGAGGTAGTTTCTAGGCACAGTAGGAAGTCTAAGACACATCTTGTTTTTCCTAATCGGATGAAAAATAGATAACTCGTGCATGCCCCATGCTGGTTTTCAAAACACTTGTACTGAAGCCCAATTTACCTTTATGGACTAATCAGGAGAAAAGAGTTTGCAGAAAAGTCTCTTCAAAATGCAGCTCAGAGAGAGAACCAGATCCTTTGTGCATGTAAAAAGCAAAGTACCTATTGCAGGCAGTGCAACTCTGCTAGGGAATCTGGCTGATAAAATTAGCTATTTCTGGTTATTCTAATTGCCAGCTTTCTTCTCTGAGCTAGAAATTTTTCCTATGAGAATGAGAACACTCAGGACCAGACTGCATGGGACTTTGAGCAACCTGGTCTAGTCGAAGTTGTCAGTGACTGTGGCAGTATGTTGGATCTAGATGATCTTTAAGGTCCCTTCCAACCCAAATCATTCTGTGATTCTTTGACCCCCTTGGTGGGTTTAGCGTTATGGATTGTAGCAGTATTGATGGGCTCAATGAAAGGTTGCATGAGAGGCTTGAATGTCTTTGGAGAAGTTTTAGGCTTTATTTTTATAGGCACTTTACAAATTATAAGATGATCTAGATGCAAATATTGTCTGAACTTTTTTACAGGTATGATACAATTCCTTATGTTTGCCTTGGTGCCTTTTCCATTCACACAGAAGATGTGAAAGCTTTTCATTAAGACCATAACTGGTCAAAAATGGGAATGTTATCACATACCACCAGAGTGATCACCAATCCTCTTGCTCTCAGAGCATGGAGATAATGACTGTGTTACCTCAGGTAAAATGATACTTCTTAGGTTAAGTGTCTGGCTCAAAAGAGAGCCAACAGGCTTTATTGAGAAGAAATAAGAGAGGAAGACTCTCTCTTAGAACAGACAGCAGGGAAACAGTTGCAACTGCCTTTTGCTGAGGAAGCCTACAGAGAAAGGCTTTTGAGCACTTGGAGGGAAATAGCATCTTAAACTTTCTACAACAGCCCTTGTTCTTATAGATTGTCTCCAAGGAGCTCATGATGAAAGCCAAGTGAAATTTGACCTACAGTCAGGTGGGCTCTAGGCTTTTCTCTTTTGGACCTCATTTACTAAAGAAATACCCTGTAGAGTCTGTTCCTTTATCTGGACTTGAGCAGCAGTCTGGGGTACTAGGAAAACATCCACTATGCTCCCATTACCACCTTGTCTTGGCACTGCCTTCCAGGTAAGAAATTCCCTAAACAGTTCTTCAGATTCAGTGTCTGTGCTTAGATTCCCTTTTGGCTTTTTAGACATAAGCACCAAGGAGGGGAAAAAAGGCATAAATAATTTTTTTTATATATTTTTCCAGCAAATTTCACTATTCTGACAGCTAGTAAATGGAAGAGAAATACCTCAAAGTCCTTACATAATTTTGCAACAAAAAATAAACCTTAAATTAGAGTTTTCCTGACCTGGGAATAGTGTAGGAGGGATAAGCCAGGGAAATAGAAAGAATTTGGGTTTGGTTTGGGTTTTTTTAACCTACATTTTATAATGATACATATTAATGATTGTTTTACACAACCCAAATATGTTCCTAGACATTGGCAAGGCTAATTCAGAGAGATGTGATGAGTTTCCCCTAGGTGGTTTCCACTTAGCTGCTGAATTCTGGCCCCTACCACCTTTCTTGTTCCTCTGCTGGATCTGACCTAGAGCATAGAGCACCTAGTTGAAATGAGTCATGTGTAGGGCTGGTGGCAAAAACTCAATAGAGATTACATGGAGAAAAGTCTTGTAATGTCTTTCACTTCTGTCATTGGGATGAGTTTTCATGAATGGTTCTGCAAATGGTTCCTTTGATATTGCCATCATGGAGTTTTGAAATCATGGTTCACAAAAAAAATGAGGTATTAGTATTCTGGGTTTCATTTTAGCTCATGAAAGGCTAATGTCAAAGCCTGATGTCAAAAAGTCCAGGCTAATAGTCACTGTAATTCCTCACAGTGAAAGTTTACAGAGAGACAAGTCAGTGAGAAATTCTTCCCAGTACTCTCAAGATTATAAACCATGGCTAACTCTTTGCTGGAAAGCAGATTTGACATCTTTAAAGCTATATAAAATATAGAAAGAAAGCATCTAAAAATTACATTAGTTTCTATCTCATGAAAACTACCAGAATTTGATCATAAATATTCAATCAAAATGAATTCCACACAGAAGATATGGCCTCTGTAGAACTGACTGTACTTTGATTTTATCAATATTTTATTGTCTTATCCATGTTTTTTCTCCAAAATATTTCTTCATGTAGAAAATACTGAAAAGTCTTTGTAAAAGTTGAATGAAAGCAATGGGAAGGATTTATTTTTCATTCATTTTGTAAAATCATGTAACCAACGTGATTGGAAAACACACATTAAGAAGCAATTAGACAGTGTTACGCAAAAATTCATTCCATGTCACTCTTGCTGGCATAGCTAGCAGAAATGCTTGGTTGTACATACAAATTCTCTGCTTGGTTAGTCATGCCTGAACCTGAAAATCAGAGCTCAGGGACAAATATCTATGAATTCAACCTTAACAAATAACTGTATTTAGACTGATATCCAAAATTCAGTGAAACAATTTTCATTCCTTTATTAGCTTACTGTGCAATAATATGTAAATACATTTTAGAAAGACAAAGAGGGGGTGTCTTTCGGTTTGCTAAATTCAAAACAAGAAGTTGTAAAATTTACTTTTAAAAGAAATTGTATAGAAAAGTATTTGCCTAAAACATTGAATTTGGAAAATTGTCTGTTTCTGATGAAAAAAAAAAGGAAAAAAAGAAAAAAATGTGTTCATAATATCTGGCTAGCTCTAAAGAATGCTGCTATTATTAATAGGAATATGTGTATATGAGCATGTGTGTGTATGTGCAAAGAAATTGGTGCACTTTTGAAATTGATAAAAAAGTTTATATTCAATATGGAAGTATCAGAAACAGAATTGGGATTTTGCTGAATCCAAAGGAGTTGTGTAGTTAAAGAAAAGAAAAGGCAGGACGGGGTAGTTAAGTCTTAATGATTGGGTACTGAAAAGTGTGGTTTCAAGCTCTTTTTAACTCCTTTGGAGAGTGGTAGGGGTCTTGGGCAAGTAGGCAGAATGGGCCAGATTGTAAGCTCCCTAGTACTAACCAATAGGAACAGAGGCAGGGACTGCTTGGCTGGGAAAGGGTATAAAAAGCTCTGTTTCTCATTGCCCTGGGTCTGCCTCCTGGGCCAGAGAGACACACACAATTCAGTTGAATATGTTAAATAGAAAAATTTAGTTTTACTTCAAAGACTTTGTCCCATCTAAATTTTATTGATAAGTGTGGACATTTCCCACAGAAGTAATGCAAACCACAGCCTTTATTCAAGATAGCTTTCAAAATAATAAAGCATTCCCTGAGGTGGGAGGGAATGACCATTTTTGCCTAGCTATTTTATTAATCAGAAACTGTAACTGTTTGCAGTCATCAGACCTGTGTTGTTCCTTGATGACTATGCTGTCTAACCCCACTAGACTCAATTAGTTATCAAGAAGTTGCCAGCTTTATTAGAAAGGCCAGCTGTTGTCAATTTAACCTGCTATGGAAAGCTGAATTGTTTCTATGGTGAACAGTTGGTTACGTTGGTACATCAGCCATCTCTGCATTCTATGCTGGGATGGGGGCCTGATGCACAAAACAGCAGGATAAGGGAGCTGCATCATCTTAGATATTTTATGTCTTGGGACTCTCAATGGATCCTGATGCTTTTAGTGACACATACCAGAGAGAGAATTTGCCACTGAAGTAAGAATGACCAACAGGGTATTGATTTAATTAATTATTCTTAAGAGGTTTGTAGTGTTGCCTAAAGTTTCCTGGAAAAATAGGCACTTAAAATTAATGGAGAAAGAAAGACAGGTACCATTTATTAGAAGCTTCTAGGTGCACACCACAGAACATGCACCCGCATGCACACACGTGACCAGGGATATTACAGTTTCTATAACCTCTCCAGCCATTAGCACATGTGTTATCTATAGCCAACCCGGGGTACTGTTTTCTCTGATACCCCACCCATAGAAGTCTTTAGAACTGCCCATAGAAGTCCTTAGAACTTAGAGCTCCAAGGGCTCCAGGCCCTCTTCTGTTTTGTCTTCAAATTATCTTGCATGTGGCTTCTTCAAAACAGCATGTCCTTGCCATAGCTCAAGAATCTGTGAGAAAGTGCCTAATGATCTCTAATACATGAGCAATACAGGAAGATTCATGTAACCTATATAATTCTAAAAATCTACAAAATATACACTAAAATCCTTAGGCATCAGTAGTAAGGCATCTGTAATGAATATATGGTGACCTTAGGAGTGTAATTATCATATTTTTGTGTTGTAATATAGTGATCTTTCAGGAACTATGCAGATAATTTTCTGCCTGGACAGAGACACAAAATTCCTTATTCACTGTCTTTTCTGGTCATACCACTTCTGCCTGCAGCAGGACTCTCAAACAGAAAATAAAATTCTGAAGATTTTCATTGCAAAAACTGATTTCTCCTGAGAGCCAATGAAAGATAATGGGATGTTACAAAACTGTTTCTCCTGCCTTCTTCCATTCTCTAGTCATATTCTCTCCTGAATTTTGTTTCTCTTTTTGCTAATTTGAGCAGAAGAAATAGTATGAGACATAACCAAGGAACATCTTTCTATAGAAAGCATATTACATTAACTAACAGATTCATCTATGAGGTAAGTGGAATTACTTTTGTTGATATTTCTGTTCAAACTATTGGTTTTTTATACTTTTTTATACTCCATAAAGATGATATGGCTGTCTTCTTTTGTTACTTATCAGATCAGCATGTAATCCGTTTTGTTTGTTGCTTTACATTTAGATTGCCGCAATGTTACATTACAATTTGCTGATCCTTCTTTAAGAATGTCTAGAATGTCATTTATATGTTAGATATACTGAAGCTATCCAAATCTATTAAGGTTTTATAAAGATACGATTTTTGTCAAATTCTTCTTTCTACTCAGTGTTGCCAGGTTGCTTCACAAAGGAAATTTAATTTATCAAGGCCTAAAATAAGTATTTTAATTGTTGGATCTCTCTTCATTTATATACACAAATAACAGTTTAGAAATACTTTTATCTTTTTGAGTAAGATATTTTCAAACATGAACAGCATGGCTATTTCTTCTGGCAGGGAACCAAACTTCTTCAAAGGCATCAAATCAAAACACTGAAGTTTTTCAATTTCTATTCTGGCACGGTTTAGGCAAATATGAACATTTAACATTCATAACCATGTTACAATTCAATGTACCATTTGTTGCTCATGTGTCCAACATTTCTATGACAGATATTCTCTCAAATACAAGCTCTTTCAAAGTTTTCTGACTTGCTTGGTTTCAGAAAAGTCTTAATAAGGCAATGTGGGCAATTTCTTCCATCTTTCATTGCTTTTTTATCTCCTGTACAAAATGATCAGAGGTAAGGCATACCAGACAATATTGTAAAAGTAAAAATTCTTTGTATTCAAATGTTTTAATAAATGTAAAGCTGTAGAATTATCCAAGTAAATCAAATCCAAAACAAATTTCTATTAACATCTCTTCCACAGTTGCATGGGATAGGAAAACAAATGTTATATCTCAGAGACATGAGCAACAACAGACTCTGTAAAATGTAACATAGTCATATGAACACCCATTTGATATTTAGTTCATAATTGGGGGCTGCAAGTGCTCAATAATCTTGAGGAAACACACCTGTCCAACTACATTGAAGTGAGGATGCCTGGCAGTTCTAAATCCTTGGGTCACTCACTCCTTTCATTTCACTGTGTGAATTATTCTTGCAGTTGCTCAAACTTTACATACACCTGACATTTTGCACTTCATATTTCCCATTACTTTTAACCTGAGAACATGTTTTGAGGGAAGGACTTCAGTTTCTCCATTTGTTTGGTGGGAAGTTTTTTGGTTTTTTTTTTTTTTTTTAGGTACTTGCCCTCACAGGGTAGTTTGCAGCTCTTGATTTCCTATGGATATAGGTGTTTAAAGCTCCCTATCAGTCCCAATCCAGCCCCAGGTGATAAGAGTCCCATAGCTTGTCTGAATCTCCCTTGAGAAGTCCTCACTTCTTTCCCTTGTTCTTGAAAGGAATTTAGTGTTTAGTTTGCAAAAGTTATTCTCTCCTCCCACTGGAATAGATTCCAAAAGGTGGGCGAATTAACAAAAAATGTCAGCATCAATATCAGGTATGTCTCAAAGTGTCTAATTTCTATCTGAAATGATTCTGATATGTTTTTTTTACATCCTTCTGATTATTTATGTGCATACTTTAAAAGTCTGAAAAAAAATTTAAAAAATATTTTAATGCTTTATTTGCCAAAGTAGTGATGAGTCATAGTAGCAAGTATTGTTAAAAGAGTGAATGCTTTAATGCAGACATAGTTTCAGAAAGTTTATAAACTGTAGTTTAAAATCTTCCCTGATCTCAGTACTCCATTGATATATCAGGAATCAGATCAAGATGAGATCGAAGTGGGACATACAAGAAAGCAGGGACTATGGAGTGGGGAAGACTCCATCACTCTTCTAATTGCCAGAGAAGGTTAGGAAGAAGTACAGGCTGAAATGTCACTCCCTTCCCTGGACAGAGAGCAGCGAGCTTTGGTGACAACCTTACCACCACATTCCTTACCACCACACTTCCTCTCCACCTCTCAGCAGCTTGGTGCTTTCTACCTTAAACCTGACATATCTGTATAACCATCACCTTTGATAAAGTATTCTAAGTTTCTTTGTTTAAACTATTTTTTTTTCCCTTCAAAGTGTGGTGGGAAAGAATATTCAGTAATATCTGTGAGGTTGTAAAATGACATGAAAATTAACATGATATAGAATCTTATATTAAACTGGTATACACATAACTCAAAATGAGTGTCAGAGTGCAACATGTGGCTAGGGAATGTTTCTGTACATTCGTAAGATTGGAAATATTAATGTTTTCTCTAGAAATTAAATTTAGAAATCCTGGCACTTGTCTTGTGATAAGGTGCAGCTTTTTAAATTTTTTGATGCAGACAACTTTTTTAGTGCTGTTTCACAGACTTACATTCTGCATATTGAGGACAAGGATAACTTGTAATCCAGAGTATTTCAGTGTTGAAATCCTTATTCATCAAGTATTTGAACATGAGTATCTTTTTCTTTCACAACCAAATAATACATTACTGACTTCTAGGATAAATTTTTCTTTCATACTGATTTATGTATCTATTTTGAAAGCTTTAAAATGGCATATTATTTCAAATGACAGAGTTTGAGGTATCATCATTTGAATTAGCTCTTGTTCCTAAAAGCTTGCAACTCACAGGGCAAATCCTCCTCTGTAAGGAACTGCATTTCTGTTCAAACTTTGCCCTTTAGGTAATCCTGAAAAGCATCCATCCCTGCCTGAGCAGTCACAAAATTAAATATATATGCTAGATTTCCAGAATTAAGCAGGAAAAGTGAAATTATTGCTAAAATTCATGGGCTGTGAATTTCTTTTGCAAAAAACCACCAAACAAACAAAGAACAAACAAAAACCCACCAAACACAAAAATCCAAAACACCAAAACAAACAAACAAAACAAAACAAAGAGCCATCAAAAAACTAACAAACAGACAGAACTATCTCCCCTTCCCTGTTGTGGTTACATTTCTGCATGAAAACCTTAAAATAAAAAATGTCTTTTCCTGGAAAAGAAGAACCTATCTTATTTGATTGTGCTCCTATGTTGTTTCAGTTCCCACAGCCATTCTGTGTCCTCCTGCTTCATGGCCTAATCTCTCAGTTAATTTTTTTTCCTAAGTCTCTGCCTTCTCAATACATGCTAAGAGCTGACTCATTTATCATTCCAATAAGTGAGTCAGTTAAACTTAACACTGACCATCAGGATACTAATTAAAGATTACTTATTTATAGCCACAAAGGATTTTTAGAAACTATAGGGGCCTTGTCCAGATAACTTATGGAACTAAAGGTGTCCGCTTAGTGAGAGCTGGTGGCATTTCTCATCTCCTGAATCTGAATGTTGATCTCATAAGGCTGTGTCCTAATGCAGTATCAGTATGAGTTCTGCATATGTGTCTCTCATCCAACACCATCACCTTGGTTTCCATGGGAAAGGAACTCATGGGCTTGGTCCAGAAAACAGTGATGGAGATCTCAAATAGATTCCCTGTGGGTGTTAACTGAGAGCAGGACTGAAGGTGTTATGGACTTCTGTTCTTCCATGGAAAAAGCAAAGAGTTTAGATAGAATAAACCATCTAAGCCTGGTGGTGCAGACCAATGGTCTAGGCTATGGCTGTCTAATGCCAGGGTCCCATAAGAGCCAAAAGTGACACTTCATGTGCATTTAAAGTTTCTCATGCACCTGAAGATTTGTTTCTGCACAGATGCAAAAGTGCCTAAGCTTCACAGGACTGAGCAGCTTGTGTCATCATTCTCACCAAAGCCCAGCTTTCAGTAACTACGATATCTGCATAAATCTTGTTTTAATATTGTAGATGAAATAGCTGTTGGCTATCATGCATCAAATATCTTCTATCAGGATTACATACTTTCTCCCCTATTTTATTTCCCATTCTTTGGTCACATAGCATCAGATCTTTTAAGTATCTGAACACCACAGTTCACACTGTGTTATAGCAAGGCTTACTCTGTAAAAGGATGTGGGTGAGAAGATCAAAATAATTACTCAGAATTGTATGTGGGGGATGTAGAGCAAATAGAAATGAAAATCTTGATTTCAGGATTTTCTGTGTCTTGTAATAGAAGACCATATTCTATTGGTTTAGGGTGATAGTAGCTGTTGAAATTGATCCCTGCAGGCAGCAGAAAACATTTGCTGAGAGAATGGTTTGATTGTAAGAGTATGGAGCTGTACTGTCGTCTGTCATAGTACGTCTAGGAGCTCTTGCAGTGGTATCAAGCAAAACTCCAAACTATTAAGGAAGTAATGATGTTCAGAGGCAAGTTCTATTTTTTGGTTTTTCCCTATCCCAGTGTTTTCAACTGATTATGATATAAGTAAGCATATGATCTTTATTTTGATCTGTCCAAAGTCTTTTAGAAACTTGAGTCTCATTCCAATGTCCACAGAAGTTTTACTGTTCCTTAAGCATTTTAATATTCTTGTTCTAATGACTTAATGATCACATGAATATAAGAGAATTAAAAGATAATCATATTTGCTCCTTTTTAAAATTAAAAATTTCTGACTAAATTATTGTTGAATTAAGAAAGTCTTTTTTTATTCAATGTGAAATTATAATAATAAAATTAAGATAAATATTTTGAATTCTGAAAAATTAAACTGCTCTTTCTGGCATATATATCATGAGGGACACTTTCATAAGTGCTCTATGATGAACTGGAACTGTCCTCTTTTAATCTTACTGAACATTTGGGAAAGTTCAGGAATTTTTTTGGTTTTATTTTTAGGAGGAAGAGAGATCTATTTCTTGCCTGTTCTTTAACGGGGCAGGTAAAAACCAGTAGCTCTACTTGTTTATTTTTGGATCTGAAGATGCAAGTGCAGTTTCTATAGATACCACTGGGTAATCCAGTAAAAATGTAGGTTGCTCTGTATGGAGAGTTCAAACACAAGACAGGCCAACTCGTTCAGGGGGATACAAATGTCCCTTTTATGTTACTTTTATGAATCATGCTTAGAGAAGTACATTTGTTACTAAGAAGTATTCAGATTTTTATTCCAGAGCAGCCAAATATCCTCCCCAAATTAATGTAATTCTGCAAATTTCAGCATACTGAAAGGTATTACCATACTTTGCTTCAAAAATGAACAGAGCATTCAAATCAATTTTATAACTGCTTCTGAGTGCCCATGTTTGAAAGAGATCATAGGAAGAAGACTTTTATATTCATTAAAATGTATTGCCTTCTCCTTCATCTCCTTAATGTCACTATGTTGCCTTTGAAATCTTGAATTGATGACTCAGGAATATTTGGGTGATGTCTGGGAAAAAAGTTAGGCAACTTTGAACTGCCTGTGGGCTTGAAATATTTCTTTGCTGATTGGAAAAGAAGCCCATGCTCCATTCCTAGAATGTAAAGAAAAGCCACCATACAACAATGACCAAGAAGAATGCAGAGAACACTTCTGAGCTGCTACTCAGGCAATTTTATTTAGCCTCAAGTTTTTTGCAAACACTGAATTTGTGTCTCTGGGCAAGGTGAACTCCACAGATGTTTACAGTCAGTGTTGGGACTTAGGGAATGAGGATGTCATGCTCATTTTGTCATTTTCCTGTCCAGTTTTCTCTGCATATATACTGAAAATGTATCTCCCAGATTTGAAGATTCTATTAGATCTGAGAATTGGGTCAAATTCCTACCATCATTGACAACAATAACATGGGAAAGAAAATATTGGCAAATAGCAAAGTTTACTTGATAGTGGACAAATGCATCCAAATGCAGCCAACTCCTCCACTAATTAATTTAGAAGTGAATTAATATCTTAGAAGTGTAGCAGTTAGAAATCCTTTTCCGTGCATACAACTAACATTAACTGTAGGAGACACACATTTAAAAACTTTTGCTGTTCTTTTTAGATCTACTATCTTAGGTTTGATGTTACTCAGCCTAAAGTATCAGAGATTTATTTGGTATTCCAAGAAAAAACTGAAGAAGTATTTTTCCAGTTACACCATGTTAGAAGTATTCACTTTTTTGCATAATATGACAGTAAGGCTGAGAATTATTACTTAAATATTAACTAGCTAATTGATCTTCATTTCCTTTGTCTTCTGTCTTCCTTACTGCTTTTGTACCTTTCATGTGCAAATTTATCCTCAGCATTAATACACTGGCCTTCAACCAAATTATCTCACAGATTTCTCATGGATCTTTCAATTTAAAGCAGCCTGTAAGCAGTCAGAAGTTGTATGAGATACCTCTAAGAATAAATCTGGAGGTTGTGCACAAAAAAGTTGATGGTGCAATAGAGTGTCTTCTTTCCTCCATGATTAGAAACTATCCTCAGTAATTTTTTGACTCAATCATATCATCCTTCAGCAAATTCTTAAAGTCTCCCTTATTTCCCAAGGGTAAAGGATAGTATTAATGGTATTCAGAGCTCATCCACCAAGAAAAGCAATGTTTTCTCCCTTATGAACCCCTGAATGTATCATAATTATTATGATATACAGACCAGTTTCTCTAAATTTAACCCTGAGCTGAGCAAGCTACAGATCCAAAGTAAGTGCAAATGAGGACAGTGGTAAGAAATTGTTCTGTAGCAGAGAAATGGCTCTGAGAATACCTCCGGAACTGAAAGAGGCAGTAGGAGGTCTCCTGGGTGGCCAAGCAACCTTGAAGTTTCGGCACAGTTTGTGAAAAACAGCAGAGCAGCAGCCTGTTCCCTTGGCTAATTGCTACAGAGCACCTTAGCAGTGATTTACACTGGCATATTTAGATGCATTCATTAATTTGTACAGATAAAATACTTGGTTACCACAGAGAAGCTTTTATTGTGGATCAGGATAATAGCCCTGATTCACCCATATCTGTGACATTTTCAAGCTTGTGTATTGTTCAGGAGTTAACATCCTATTCAGACTTTGACAACCCGGGAGTCAAGGCTGACAGTTACCATCACTTCCATGTGGTGCCTGAGGCTAGGATTTGTCTCTGGTTTCATTTATTAGTTATATAACCTACATGCTATTTTTGAGCTATTAAAAAAAATAAGAAAAGAAATACACCAGTGTAGAAAAAAGAGGAATCCCACCAGGTAACTACTCACAGTGGCCTGATCTACATACACATGTACTAATTTTTAATTTAAAATGTTTATATCAGTGAAAATGGAGTCAACAAATCCTTTTAGTATTATGTAACAATGATAAATGTACTGCAACAGTTCCAGGCAAGCGTGGGGCCCCTGAGATTTATGGGTTCTTTGTCTCTGTTTTTTAACCTCTTAACTAGAAAAGCTCAGTTGGAGTGCAGCATTTGTATTTTGCAAGATTTTGCTTATTTTTATCTAATGCTTTTGTTTGGATGGCTTGAGCCATGTCCAAGTTATAAGGTGAATCTGAATCTTAGATACCACCAGTTTCTGCCTGGTTCCCCATTTGTGCTCTTACATTAGAAAAGAGTGAGGAAAGTGATCTAGTGCCACAAGCTGTGATGGTCTGAGATCCACACTCTCACTGTTATCACAGTAGCATCTGGGGCCCATTTTGGGGAAAGAGGTGATGGCAAGAGCAGAGCACATGCAGGAATCAAACTGAGCTAAATAGCTAAATAACAGTACAGCAAATGAAGCAAAGTGTGGGTGAGGAGTCCCATGCACACACTTCTGGCAGCTGCTCCCTGTGCTGCCAGCCACGAAAGCAGCCCTCTTAGCCTTGAGCTTGCTGTCAGTGCAGTGCATCCCTCAGTCCCTGAGAGGGCGCCTCATTTCCTCTGCAGACAGATTTGGTCTTCAGTGCTGTGAGAGACACAATGGCATGATTTTGAAACTCTTTCATTGGCATTCATTGGCTCTATCCCATGCCAAAGTGTGGAAGAGACACAGACAGCAGTGTGGAGAAGAAAGGGGGAAAACAAAAGAGAAAGCAATAAGATAAAAGAGTAAGGAAAAGGAAAATCCTGTGAAGAAATGTCTGATTTAAATAGGTAATTAAAATCTTCAGCCTGGTGTAGCTGCCAAGGGTCACTCCCTCACAGGGTCAGAGAGGGACTCTGTCAGCCCATGCTCTAGCTTAGCCCTTCTCACAAAATGCACCTACAGCCCTTTGCTGATCACAAGTACTGTCCCACCAGCAGCTGTAAAAAATGTTATTGTAGTGGAAATTGAAAAGACTTTCACCTTACAAAAGTTTTGTTCAAGTAAACACAGCCTCAGTTAGGCTTTGTTATTTAAAATGAAAACTTAAATGACTTAAATTTAGTTTCCTGACTGTTTATCAGTTCTCTGGCCATGCGTACTCTAGGGAATACTTAAATCAGGCTACCCAGGTGAGTTTCTTTTCTTGTTGTAAAAGAAATAAGATATAAAAGACAGAGACAGCAGAGCAAGTCACCTTGCCTTAACACTGCCTGTCACAGCAAGATACAGCTGAAAACCAGAAACATTTCAGCTTTGTCAGCAGAAGAACCCATGCATTATCTCTTATTGAAACTAACATTTTTTTACTCTACCTAATGATTAAACAAAGATGATAGCAGTAATAGAGCACTATCAGCAGAAAATAGTCTAAAAATATAGCTTCTGCAAAACTCTGTCTCAATCATCAATACAGGCATAAATGTTTCAGTGAAGAAAATAACATTTCAGCATGATGAAAATGTGAATCGGATTTTCAGGTTCAATTGCTTCATTATTTTGCTTTCTTTTCATTACTTCTACCTAGAGCTCACAGCTTAGATTTTCACTCGGGCATTTTGTGTGTGCAATGCAATACTGCTGCTTTCAAAGTGACAAATGGGTTTTCTGAATTCTTTCATACAGTAAGTTAACTATCCTGCTGCAGACCTTAATGAAATCATCAGTTTTGGTTTATTTTATTTTGTTTCATTTTGTCATATTGAACAGAATACTGATTTACAGAATCACTGAATCATTTAGCTTGGAAAAGACCTCTAAGTTTGTGGAGTCCAAGCTGTGACTGACCACCACATTATCAACTAGACCAATGCACTAAGTGCCATGCCCAGTCATTTCTTGAATGCCTCCAGGAGTGGTGACTCCACCACCTCAGTGGGCAGACTGTTCCAATGCTCACCATCCATTTCCATGAAGAAATTCTTGATGTTCAGCCTGAACCTCCCCTGATACATCTTGGGGCTATGTCCTCTCATCTTGTCACTAGTTGCCTGAGTGAAGAGACTGACCCCCACCTTACTACAACCTCCTTTCAGGCATTGTAGAGAATGACAAGGTCTCCCACTATCCTCCTCTTCTCCAGACTAAACAACCCAGCTCTCTCAGCTGCTCCTCGTAAGACTTACTCTTCTAGAGTAGGACTTACTCATTCTTTCTAGACAGCTTCATGCCCTTCTCTGGACTCGCTCCAGCACCTCAATGTCTTTCTTGAAGTGAGGGGCCCAGAACGGGACACAGTACTCAAAGTGTGACCTCAGCAGTGCTGAGTACAGAGGGATGATCATTTGCCTGATCCTGCTGGCCATACAGTTTTTGATACAGTCCAGGATGCCATTGGCCTTCTTGGCCACCTGGGTACACTTGTGGCTCATGTTTAGCCAGCTGTTGACCAGTATCCCCTTTCCTTTTCTGCTGGGCAGCTTTCCAGCCGCTCTTCCCCCAGCCTGTAGCTTTGCATGGGGTTGTTGTGATCCAAGTGCAGGATCCAGCACTTGGTCTTGTTGAAACTCATACTATTGGCCTCGGCCAATCAATCCAACCTGAATCTTACCTGAGATGCTAAAGCTTACATTGGTATATCAGAGTGATTAGTTTACTTTTATACAGATATAGATACAGATGATGTAGATATAGTTCTAAATCATAGATATATATATATGGATGTATTTAGTTCACACAAACTTCCAAACTGGGATTGCATGGCAATTTATCAAATATTCATGTCTTCAATACATTTAATTGTGAGCAAAAATTTTTGCAGCATCTTTTCCCATGTGCTGTGCTGCTATGAAATACCATCAGAGCACACTCCACAGAAAACGTTTTTTCACATGAGAAGACTTTGCTCATTTTCAACTTTGTCCAACACAGAGGTGAGTATGTTCTTCTCTTCATTTACAGTTCTGTCTTCCCTCCAGAGCAAAGGGGAAGTCAAACTAAAATTGTCAATAACAGAAATTCTGTGTGGAATTGTAATTGTGATGTGACTTTATAATATCTAATATTAAAACGTGTCTCATTTTCCTTAGAGCTCTGAAATACACCCGCCACAATTCTTTGGAGAACATACCTAAAATGAAGAGATTTTGAAATAGAAGGGATCAGCTTAAGTTGAATAACGGGGTGCTTTTTGTAGACAATAAAAGAATGAGGTTAGCCTGAGCTTATATCCTCCACTTGCAAGAAATTAATATTATTTCATTCAGCTTTCTGACATAACTTGTCTCATTATTTTGATTCACTAATTCTGCCTGAAATACTCTGTCATGATTGGTCTCATGTTGTGACAAATATTTGGCAGTCCATCAGTGCCATGACCTGCAGCCCAGCCTGACAATTTTAATGGTAGTTGCTTCTAGTTAATTTAGACTGTTTCTCATGCCATTGTCTACAATTCTAAACACTGCATACCATATGTAGACAAAAAATAAAATAAAATAAAATAAAATAAAATAAAATAAAATAAAATAAAATAAAATAATAAAACAAAACCAAAAAAGTTCTCAAAGGTGAGCACTTCTATTTGAAATAACAGTCTGTGCAAGAGGTATATAATAAAAGTGAATTTTTAGCAGGGTCTTATGGCTCAAAGCCATATTGTAATGGCATTTTCTGCCTAGAAGTAGAAATCTTTTGGCAATTTCCAGTCCCTTTAGAACTGTCAGTCTGATATGTATGACAAGGTAATTCGAATAATTTTTTGGTGTTGTTGCATACCATTTGTTTTTTAAAGAAATAAAAGAGGGTTCATATTCCATAACTTAGTTTTTATCCTAAGAGGGAAAGCAGCCAACTCAGCCAGCAGCACCCATATATGCTGAACGTAGGAGTACACTGGCAGCATTCACCCCTGCATTACAGAGGCTTGAAACTTGTATTGTTCTAATAGCCTGATTTTGGGGACTGGTTTAAAATGCAAATTCTGTCCACAAGAAAACTTTACTGTCTGTGCAAAATTTTGAAAGAAAAAAATGCACAGGCAAACATGTGAAATGTGAGATTTGGGATGAACCCTGATATGAGGACCACACTTAAGCCAGGGAGAAAATTACTAGCAATAAGCACTTCTAGACAATCAGAGCCTTATGTTCCCCAACACTGTCTGTCTTTTAACTGACAGCACACATGT
>JAWWEV010000134.1:47955698-47966780 GCA_035583235.1 Hafferia zeledoni | reverse complement strand
TAGCAATAAGCACTTCTAGACAATCAGAGCCTTATGTTCCCCAACACTGTCTGTCTTTTAACTGACAGCACACATGTTGGAAGGTTTTCTGACTTCTAATATGAAGTCACACTGAAGCCAAAAAAAGAACTTTTCTCACAACAGCTCCCGAAATAACATTCTAAGTACACCAATCCATACATTATAGAGGAAATTCAGTAGTCATAGAGTTGTCAAGGCTAGAAAACTTTCCATGATGAAGGTACAACCTCCTGAGGAATTGGCTAGAATATACCACACCTGAAATATTTCTACACCAGTGCATGCAGCATGAGAGATAAATAAGAGGAACTTGAAACTTTTGACATCACCAGCATAAGTGAAACCTGGTGGGATGAGATCTGTGACTGGAGTGCCCTGTTGGACAGTTAGAGGTTCTTCAGGAGGGACAGGCAAGGCAGAAAAGGAGGGGTGACACTATATGAAATAGAAGAGTTAGAATGTATGGAGCTCACTGTTGACAATGGCACAATTGAGAGCCCTTGGGTAAGAATCAAGGGACAATGAAAAAATGCAGATGTCATAGTGGGAGTCTGCTATAGACCTCCTGACCAGGGCAATGATGTTGACAAGTTATTCTTTGAGGAACTAAGAGACACTTCTAAGTCAACTGCCCTTGTCTTTATGGAGGCCTTCAACTTGCCAGAAATTAACTGAGAGCATCACATAGCTGGTACAAGTCAGGCCAGAAGATTCCTAAAAAATCTGGATGACAACTTTATGGGATAGATCCTAAGAAAGTTGACTCGGAAAAACGCTGTACTTGACCTGCTGCCTGTCAACAGAGTGGATCTTGTGAGCAAAGTGGAGATTGGTGGTCATTTGGCCACAGTGATCACAAAGTGATCCAGTTTAAATAATCTCCATTGCCAGGAGGAAAAGTGCCAGCTAAACCTCAGCTTTGGTCATCAGGAGAGAAGAGTTCAGGCTGCTCAGGAAACTGGTAAGTAAGGGCCCCTGGGAAAATATTTTGCAAGTACTGGGGTCCATCAGTGCTGGTCACTTTTCAAACATCACCTCCTAATGGCGCAGGAGCAGGCAATTACCAAATGTCAGAAATCAAGCAGGTGAGGAAGAAGGCCAGCTTGGCCCATCAGTGATTTTCTGCTGGATTCTGAACCTGGAATGGGCCAACGTTGGATGTACACATAAACTGGGGAATGAGATGCTGGAAAACAGTGCCATGGAAAGGGCCCTGGGGGTCCTGGACAATGGCAAGTTGAATATGAGCCAGCAGCACTTGGCAGCCAGGAGGGCCAACCATATCCTGGGGGGCATCGGGCAAAGAATTGCCAGCCAGTTGAGGGAGGAGATTGTCCCACTCTGCTGTGCATTGGGGCAGCCTCACCTTGAATATTGTGTTCAGTTTTGGGCACTGCAATACAAGAAAGATATTAAGCCATTAGAAAGTGTCCAAAAGAAGGCAATGAAGATGATGAGGGGCCTTGAGCTGTATGAGGAGTGATTGAGGTAATTTGGTTTGTTCAGCTTGGAGAAAAGAAGACTGAGGGGAGACCTCATCATGGTCTACAACTTCCCTGTGAGGGGAAGAGGAGGGGCAGGCACTGATCTCTTCTCTGTGGTGACCAGTGACAGGACCTGATGGAATGGCCTAAAGTTGTGTAAGGGTAGGTTTAGTTTGGATATTAGAAAAAGGTTTTTCACCAGAGGGTGGTTGGGCACTGGAACAGGCTCTCCAGGGAAGTGGTCACAGCACCAAGCCTGACAGAGTTCAAGACATGTGTGGATGGTACTCTGAAGCACATGGTGTGAGTCTTGTAGTGATCCTGTGAAGGTCTAGAGTTGGACTCAATGGTCCTTGTGGGTTCCTTCCAACTCAGCATATTCTGTAATTCTGTGAAAATTTGCCAATACTTCTGTACAGCATATGGATTCTCATGTTTAAATATAGCAAATTCTCCAATGCCACATCTTAAAGCTCTGAATAAGTGGTGAAACTTCATAGTACCACACTAGATTTATGATTTTGGTAGGAATAGTGAGCTAAATGCCCTCTTATCTTACTAAAAATACTGCATCAAAAATTGGTCTGTCACAGCAGCTTGCCCATGCTTGCTTTGCTCTGAAGAAAGCCCTAGTGCCTGCAGCTCTCCAGTTATAGCACTTAATTGACTTTATTTCCAGGAGTAAATTGACTTCAACCTGCACAACCACATTCTGAGTGTTACAGCCAAAACCCACTCAGAATCTTAATAGACACATGCAGATTTGAGTGTTTCCAGTAAAGGATGGATTCCCTGGTGAAGCTAGTTTTCATAAAAAAGAGCAGAGAAGCAGCTGAGATGAGTACAGGAAACTTTGGTTTCTTGTTCTCACCCCTGAGGGAGGAACAGTGAGAGTTGTTCACCACTGAAGATAAACAGGACCTCATCCAGCAGTAGTTATACAAGCCCACTCCCAGTATCAGGCTCTAACCTGACTTTCCAAGGCTTTGTCTGAAACAACACTGAAGTGTCAAAATGACAGTGGAGCCTGCTTGCTTGGTAGTGCCTACTTTGTCTGTGTCCAAAGATGGCCCTGGCCAGCAATACAGGAGTCCAATGACCCTCCAGGCCTTCTGCAGCTCTGCTTTTATTTCTTGTGCTGTGGAGTACTGGAAAATGGCATGCCTTCTTGCATACAACCACATGCTTCAAAAGCCTTGACAGAAGTCTCATCCAGGTCACACAGACAAGGAGACACTGTCTTTCCTAAGTATAGGTATAATGAGGTTGGAGAACCCAATCCTTTGCACTAAAGCTTTGGCAAGTGTTGACTTTTATATATTTCAGATTTCTGTAGCTGTGTGTGGATTTACACTCTACAAATAGCAATAGAATATGGCAGTTCAAATATTTACCTTAATTTTGCATCCAGAAAGAATTAAGGGCAATATGACATACTCAAAGCTTAATTCCCAAGTCATGATTCTTTAACTAGAATTTGCTAGCTGTGATGCATAAAAAAAAAAAAAAACCAAAAACCAAAAACAAACAAAAAACCCCCAAACCAAACAAAAACAAAAAAACAAAAAAAACAACCCCAAACCCAGTTGAATATATATATTATTATAGAACTAGAAGGACATAGTAGGTATATTTTAAACCAAAGAGAGCTGTAGCTCAAATGTGAGGCAACACATGAAATACACTGAGCACCACTTCAAGCTCAGTATTTATAATTTTTCAATTATCATATAATATTATTCTGCATTCATTCCTTCTCTAATTTAGAAAAGATATAATTTTAGTCCAGAAATATAGAGTTGTCAGAGTTTTTACAATTGATTGTTGCTGGAGACCCAGACAGGCATTCTAAATATAAAGCAAGCAGAGAAATGAGCTTCAGCTTCCTCAAGAACCAAGAGTTTCAAGCAGTTCTTTCAGTTTTATGGGGGTCTTAGTGCTTAAATATACATATGTTTGCTCCATTATCTACTTGTCACTTAAGTGTCTACAATAGCCAGGACATTTTATTCTTTATAAGAAATAATACTTTGCATGTTTGGAAAAGGTAAGTAACACTACTCAATTTTCACTGTTTCCTTTGTTATTATGTCAATACAATGATGTATCTATCTTCAATAACATCCATCTATTTAAAAAGCTGACTTTTTACCAATCAATATTATAAAATCCAATGGTATCTGTCCTTTTTCAGTAATTGCAGGTGGTATGCTGTTCTGCACTCATTTGAACTGTTTTCAGCTTGGATTTTCTGATCTATCAGGTCAAAGATAAACTGATATCCACCTGCAGGCCATGTAATCAGAACAGCCTATAAAAAGTTAATATAGATACATGTAGAAGAGCACAACTTTTGTTAAAGACTAATCAAATAAAAAGATGTCTCCTATTCATAAGTTAGTCTTATACTCTGATCCCTGAGCCTAGGAGGAATTTGAGCTCTGATTTTCCCTTTGTTTTCCTCTTTTAGCTGTAAGAAGACATTATCTAAGCTCCTCTTTCAGCTCTGTCACACAACTGGTCTCTCCCCTTTTCCCTTCTGGAGCAAAGATGTGCATTGTACATCTTTTAGCGTTCTCAGCTCCTGTATGCTTGCTGAAATTGCATAAAGATCCAAATCGTTGAGGTGGGATTACTTACCTATTTGGGCTTTTCTCTATGGCAATTGCCCTCCTGAAAATTCTTGTAGCATTTTCTTCTTGTTTTGGAAGCAGATAGCTATTAATTTAAAATAATTGTGTGAATTAGGCAGCTTGTCGTAGCCAGTGGAGCTGAGAATTTAGGGTCAAATTATCCATGGAAATAGCTCTCAGTAGACCTACATTAGGAGGGAATTTGTCTTTTGGTTTTCAGGTAATGTGATATTTCCATGAACTTTATAATTAAGGAGTATGCAAACTTGTTACTAAATCATTGGATTGATTAGGTTGCTCTACAAATACTAATGACTTCATCTCTCTTATGTCTTGTAGAAGAGCATTAATGTCTTTTTTTTCTTGCCATAAAGCAAATGTTCCATGAAGCTGTCTCATGGTTATATACTGCAACTTAATAAATTTGAGTGCACATGGAGATAACGTGCACCCTTTAACATAGTATCCATCAAGCTTCTGGCACAAATTATCTACTCTGAACTTGTTGTTTTGGGGATGTGCTACAGGAAAGCATTAGGCAAGCTATTGAAATGATGGTCATGGCTTTGTGAGAAATTTAGAATGGCAGGATGTGAAGACTCATCTGAAAACTTAATGCTGAACTCTCTGTGGGCAATTCTCTCCTTTCTCCCAGGAGAGCTTGGTCTTTCATTTTTCAGGACAGGTGGTATTTTTTTTAAATGTCTAATTAATCAGAGAACAAAATGTAATTGAAATACTAATTACGGTTGCTTATTCAGGTACCAATATTTCTGCTACAGTATTAGTTGCTTAAGGACCTTTGTGACTGTGGATTTTGCATCCATATTAAACTAATTATGCAGAATATACTCCAAAATAACTTGGTATGGACAGTCCCTTAAGTGAAAGCAAATTGCTATTAAAGTTAGTGAGACTTAGGAGGGAAAATAAGTAACATAGGCACAATAGGAAATTATAGCTTATTTGTATCTGGATATGTGTGGGGTTTTCATTTTTATTTTTTTCAAGTTTTTACAATGAGTGCTTTGACTTTGGGTGGGTTTTTTTTTTTGTTTTGTTTTTTTTTTTTTTTTTTTTTTTTGCTTTGTACTTCCTTTCCACCTCCTGTGACCTGCATGTTTGCTTTAAATGTTCTGGAATAACCATGTTAAAATGTATGGCAGTAAACCAACCTGAACTTGATGGCATTATCCTATCCTGTATAATAGTTTCTGTGAAGATGATTGATAACACATTGCTGAGTCTGTTATTTATCCGGTGACATATTTCTGTAGGTCTGTAGTTGTTCCTTGTGCTGTGGTGCTTGGAACTGATGTGAGGTTTGGAAATGTTGAACCTGGAAGAAGGAAAAAAAATTGAAATGTGCCATTAAATTTTCAGTTTGAACAGAAAATGTAAGATATTTCCAGCACAAAATGATGGAATGTGGAAACCTACAGTGATCATGAAATGTTTTTTCCTTCCAAATCCATCCTTTTATTGAAAGGAAGCCTCTTATACTATGTACAAATGACCCTTTCTGGAACATGCTTGTCAGGGCACTGCCACGTATGTAGTAGCTCTGCCAAAATTGCATCATTTACACAGCTCCCTGTGTAGAGGGAATTATACACTGTTGTGCATAAAAATAGATGCTGAAGAACCCTTAAGAACCCTCACAAGTAAAATAAAATTCAACTGTGTCACTAAAAGTAGTTCTCTTTTACATTAGTCCAAGGTAGCTTTTCTCCCACCAACGTATTTCTGTGATACTCATTTGTGGACTCAGCACACACCATCTGCCTCATGCTATAGTTGTCTTATGATTATGGAGTTTTGATTCACATGCTGACTGAGCAAAATAGGAAATTAAAGGAGTTTAAAAATCAGAGTGAGGTGCTCTCAGTACAATGTCTTTCTAGTCTGAACATAATATTTTTGTTTACTGCGTCTGTTGTTTGGACTATTTTAATCATCATAATGGAATGGAACAATCTAGGAGTTTCATGAACTCTCAAATCAACCTGCCCTTGCTTTTATAAAGATGAGAATGAACTCTTTCTCTTGGCCTGCCTATTGAAGATTTAGGACTAGGGTTGATTTTAACACTGAGAAGGAACAAGTTCTTAGGTGGACAGTAAGGAGAAAAAAAATTTTGCTCAACAGAGTGCACATATTAATGCATGAATTACATAGTTCCACTATAATAAACCATTGTCTCTGTGGCAAGTTGTTGTTTATGACAATAATTAGTGATGATAATTTGAAATGGTCATGTCTCATGCCTTTCCTCACAGGATATCAAATTACTCTGCTGAATAACTGCTGAAATACCACATCTTACTGGTTAAGTAAAGTACTTTTTTCTATTGCCTATTTCTCATTTAGAAAAGTAGTTTGTTTTTTATTAGGGCTGACTGTAATTTCCAAAGATCCAGCACCTCTAAACAGTTAGGCTGAAAGACTAAGAAAGACTTCCAAGTGCATGTTTTGTGTTAATAAAGGCTACCTAACATTGTTTTTCCATTCTGAATCCAGTACTTCTCTGTCAGTGCTCTATTACCATGAAAGTTCATGCTTGTTTAGCACATGCTTTATTCCTTTTCTCTACTAAGATATTGACCAACAATACTGAGTGTTTAGATATGTTTCATCTTTCCTTGCTGGCTGAACTTTGAGGCTTTCTGATGAAACCAGCTGTGTCCTATAATTGTACTCATCACTGACACAGAATACATAGTACAGGGACTGATTATTTTTTTACTAGTTTTTATACTTTATGTTGCAGTGAGGTCTTGTGATTTTGAAACCTGTTTATTCCCAGCAGAGGAAAACCTCTTGTGGATAAGCTTGATTGATAATGCTATTTTTAAGGCTGTTGAACTGGTTTAATCTCAATTAATTTTAATTATTTGTGCAGGTTTAAAGGTAAACCGGCAGCAGAAATGGACCCACCACAAGAGAGATTATAAGTCAGAGTTACAATTTAATGAAAGATATTACAGTAAATACACTGACACAAAGAGAAATTGCTTTCAACTCACAAAAACCCAGCAGTATAACCCAGCATCCTGGGGCACAAACCCAAAGGGGTTTGTTAGCCCTTGTGCTGAGACCCACGTGGTTCCCCCCATTCCAAAGCAAAAGGAAGTGAAGAACCTGTTGGTGCAGGTGATGGCAGTAGTTGGTAGAGAGTGGTGGTTGTAGTCTGGTTGAGGTTCTGGTCCTCCACTTGATCTAACGAGTGCTCCCGAGGTCTTGAAACCCTCATATTATGCACCCTCAGGTCCAGATGGGAGCATCCAGTACCTCCCTCAGGGCGGGGAGTTACACAATAGATTATCTGACTCTGTGGGTCATGGGATATTTTGGAATCGTTGATGGCCCATTAGCACCCTCAAGCTGGGTGTGGAGGTGCTAACGACTTGCTGGAAGGGAGTTGCCACAGCTCTTATCTCACAGGCTTCTTTCACACCTTGAGGGGGTCAGGTGTATCCTGGGCAGCTGCTGCAAATGGTCCATTGTTAACAGTTCTTGGGAAATAAATAGAGGGTGTGGAATACATAGCTTTGATCACCCACACACACAGTGATAAACTGGTCCCATCTGCTGAACTAGGACATTATTTTACTGATTTTCTTTTTCTGGATGTCAGTGTATTCAAGCATGTGATGGCTATACAATCCTCTTCGAATTTGACATTCGGTCTTAGAAGTCACCTTTATGAATCCAATTAGGAGATTTCTTAAAATATACAGTAAACAGTGGTGGTTTAGATTATCATAAAAACTGTGTCTCTAAAAAAAGTGTTGCACGGGTAATCTTACCTTTTTAAAAAATCAGCCTACAAATAAAAGCCTATTTTACATGTTTATTTGTGTGAAACAGAAATTGAGCTCAAAGTAGTTTTAAAATTTCTAGCAGTAAGAAGTCTACTAATGTAACCTAAAAAAACCATTCTATTATGTCACTATTATTTAAATGATATAGAAACGATGAGCAAGCTGTCACACATGGACACACAAAAACACAACAACCAAAAAAAAAAAAAAAAAAAAGCAAAAACTCTTCAGGGAAGTGGAGATTGTTGTTTTAAGATTAATTTGATAGCCACTGATTCAATGAGTCAACGACTTCTCCAAGTAGATGACTAATATTAAATCCTGTTTTACCCAGTGGTATCAGTAACAGCACTCTTTTATTTGTCAGATGAGAGGTCAGATTCATAGATTTTTGTGAAACATTAGAAAGGGTAAAACTGACCTCATAGGGATGTCTGTTCACAAATTTAATCTTACAGAGTGTCTCAGTTATATCAATGATCATTACTATTTTTTTCTTCTGAACCTTGACATTGTCATAGCTGCCATGATTGTAAAAAATAGATGTTTGATGCAACTACAGATGATCTAATATAACAACTGAATGCTTTGTAATAATTTAAAATGTCTTGATAAATGTCACATGTATAAAAGGAAATAAAATTAAAAGGAAAATACAAAACCAAAGGAACAAGTAACAGAAAACCCTTGGTAAAAATGTATAAACAGTTTCCTAAAGATTTTTTAAGCAAGTTACTTTATAAAAAAATATGGAAAATAAAAATTTATGCAAATATTTAATACATAAATTAATAAACATACATTAAAATTTTGGATAAATAGTAAAAATAATTTCACTAAAGGAGAAAACATGCATCTCTGTGGCAATAGCAGGACCAGCTTGCATATCCACCCTCTTTAATGGCAATTTTCATTTGCGTTGACCTCATTCTTGCTTTATACTCAGGGATCACATCACACAACAGGGGCTATTGAAATAGAATATTTAGTCTAGAAATGAATTTTGATTGTTTCATGTCAACAGACCTATGTAGTTATAGGGTGATAGCCCTGATAAACTCTTGATGAGTTGAGGGAAAATACCTCAGCCCCCTGGAGGGGTGCTCCCAAAACCATTGTCAGAGAACAAAGACATCCCAATGACTTTCCAGAAGTGCTAAAGCCAGATTGATAAGATTAACAAAGGGTGGAGTGTTGTGGAAAGGACATTGCCCTCCCTTATGAAATCTTCTGGGAACACAAGGAACCCCTCAGGCCTGTATAATGGTCTATCACCCCAAAACCAATTACTGACTAAAGCCACCCAAACCACCTAAGAGAAAAACAACAACAACAACAAAAAGATATAAAAGCAATTGCGCACAAGAAAAAACTGAGGAGAAATGCCATCGTCTCTCTGAGGGTAGCTGAGAGCAGCTGCCCTATTTCCTCCCACCTCTTTAGACAATGTGGGGTTGAGAAAACCATGTACTCTCTATCCTTTATATTCCATATCTTATACTTTATTATCTTATATTGCCTATTACTTTATACATTCTATCTTATACTATGCCTGTTACATTATACCTTATAAAGTACCCTATTCCCTTATAATATGCTTTCGCTTCTACCTCACAGCTAGTTTGATACTGATTTCACTTGGCTATATCTTTACTCTAAAGGCACCTTACTTATTATTTACTAACTGTGTTTTGCTGCTTTAATACTAATAACAATAACTTGCCTTACACTTTGCAACTTACTAGCTATATAGCTTGCTTTATATTAGTTGTGTTCCTTTACGGTGTGTAGTTCCTTTTACCGTGTGTTAATGGGAAACAGCTATATTCTTTCCTTTTACTTTGTGTTAGAGAAGGTGGTGTGCAGATAATTTTTTTGCCCTGTGCTACTGAGGGTGGTTCTAGATTTGTGTTTTAGGTGGTTGTGTTTCTGGTTAGTAGTTTTCTATTGTTAGTTAAGTCTGTCATGGAGGGGGTGCACTGCTGTATTGAAACTCAAGTTTAGTGTGCTTGTCTCTGTAAAATGTGTTTTGTGCTGGTTTCTTTGGGGGTTTTTGGTCATCAATTAAATACAACCATGCAACTAAACATTATCACCAGCAATGCAAACCCCATAATAACTGTCACATACTTGTATTAATAAAAAATATTTCGGGAGCTGTTGTGGAGAAAGTTCTTTTCTTGCTGTTAAGTGTAGTCCTCACAGCAGAGTATCGAAGACTCTTCTAACCTATGTGATGCCCATTGTTTGACAGGCAGTGTTAGGTTCATAAGACTCCGATTTTCTGGAGACGCTTATAGCTAATAAGTTCTCCCTGGCTAAAGTGTGGTCCTCACAAGGGTGTTGATGACTTGTCCAATCTGTGTTTTGTCCAATGTTAGGCAGGCAGTATTGGGTTTATATGACTTCAATCTTCTGAGGGCACTTACAGCTAATAACTTTGTATTAATACAGGTGGGAGAAGAAATTCTGCATTTCTGCCCCTCCTTTTCACAAGACAGCAGTCTATTTTGGATGTTTTGGGGTTTTATTCTTGTTACCTCAATTGAGGCACAGTGGAAACCAAATATCCTCAGGGACTCAGTGCTGCCCCAGCTTCATAGTCCCAATTTAATGAGTGCTTGTGGTGAAGGACTGCCACTGGAGAACTGCTTACAGAGAACATATTACTGGCTGTTATTACTTTACAAAAGTTCTTTCCTTTCTTTGCACCCATAAGCTGATGTTCTGACCAGTTGTGTTGGATGTCACAGAGTTGGCTAAAGAGCAGAAGACAACTCTCTGAGATCAGTCTTTTATATTTCAATTATCTAAATATCATTTAGACTCTCAGAATAATCTAAAGTTCAGCTACATTATATCACATATATATTGGTGCTGCTACAGGTAATGAGGGGTGAGCACATCCTTTGGCAGTGAGTAAGAGGAAATGCCTAACAAAATCTCTAAGAATGGGTTATAACTATACTGATTCTGGTCCTGGATACTCTTTCAGTCTTCAGCAATGTGCACCTGAGTGTCTGCCTGACCTAGAAGAAGATTTTGAACATCAACAGATTTCTCTTCCACAAGTTTGTCAGATTTCCAACTGAACCAGGTAAAACTTTAATTTTCATAGCC
>JAWWEV010000134.1:47912254-47950780 GCA_035583235.1 Hafferia zeledoni | reverse complement strand
TTATCATTACAAAACTATTGAAAACTTTTGTGTTTATAATAAATAAAGACAAAAATTCAACAGTTTGTGTGGTTTTTTTCAAATGTATTGGTAAAAAAACCCCGAAACAAACAACACATAACAAAAAAGGTAGAGCCCAATACTAGAAAATGACTTGCAGTCTGTTGTGCCTTCTACATCAAAGATATTATGTCTCAGTTTTCCTTGTCATTAAGCTTTAGAGGAAAAGCATCATGCTTTTAAAGCTTTGGAGACTTACACATAAAACTAAGAAATAACAGCTATTCCTTCAGGATAGCGATGATACTCTGCTAACAAACTGGTGCATCTGCCCTTAAGGAAAGCTCTAGGCTTTGCCGATGACAATGGAACACACTCAGAAATAACCCTCACTCCACAATCACAGATAACACTCACTCCAAATGACACCTCTCCTACGTGACAGTTCTAGTGCATCACGTCCTGGTTACTCCATGATAAACATGTAACATTGGCCATTTTCAGTGTTTTCCCTTTTCTCTCCTGCGTTTCTATTCTCTTTCCCAAGGACTATTTTCAGAGTTGTCAGGCAGACCTGGTGAAAATGACAGGAAAACTATATTAACTTTAAACAAGCTACTGGGGCTGCATCTCTGCAGCTCCAGTGATCATGAGTCATCATGCAGTCCTTGGGTGACTGTCACGTTTGCACTCAGAACAGTCCCTTGATTATGCCATGACTTATTTATATCAAATTTTATACAATGGTAAAAACGCTTTTCCAGTTCCTTGTACAGTTACAAAGACAGTTCAGAAAACAAAAGTAAAACCTGAAAATAAGAGTATCTAATGTAAAAAATTGTTTAATTATCTTTTGCAGAGGGAAAGATGTGAAAGAAGGAAAACAAGAGAAATCTTAAGGCAAATAGGTAATCCCTATGCTTTTATAAGTACTTATTGCATAATTTCCAAACAAACATTTTGATGTAATACTAATGGAAACTCACTTTGTCATTGCATTTAGTAATTTAAATAAATTAGTGTAAAATTTCTGCGATGGAATTTAATGTTAGAAGGCCTGAACTAACTGGAAATTTGAAGTTGTAAGACAAAGTGTGTATTTCATTTTCTACACAAGATCTTAAAATGGGATCCTGCTTTTTTGTGAAGTTCTTCATGCATGTAGCAACTGCTCATCCCCATGAACAGAGATCATTAATCTGATCTCACCAACAGTCTTTCATCATTACTTTAATTCTCTTTGTATCAAATTTCATTCACTCTCTAGAATTATCTAGCACATTTTACTCTCTGCTGGGGTAAAGTACTTTAGAGCTGATCCTGTTTTTAGTAGAGTGTTGGCTCTCATGATCTCTTGTTCTTTCTTTCAGCTTAAATTATATTCTGACTCTAGACACAAAGATACTTTACCATATGTGAAATATGTTCACAGAACCACAGAATAGGCTGAGTTGGAAGGGACCTACAAGGATGATAAGCTCCAACACTTAATGCTGCAGAGAACCATCCTCAAAAGTCACACCATGTGCCTCAGAGTATCACCCAAACTCTTTTGGAACTCTAGTAGGCTTGGCGCTGTGGCATCTTCCATGGGGAGCCTGTTCCAGTGCCCCACCACCATCTGGGTGAAAAACCTTTTTCTAATATAAGATCTAAACCTTCCCTGACACAATTTCAGGCCATTTCATCAGGTTCTGTCACTGGTCACCACAGAGAAGAAATCAGTGCCTGCCCCTCTCTTCCCCTCATAAGGAAGTTGTAGACTGCAATGAGGTCTCCCCTCAGTCTCCTCTTCTCCAGGCTGAACAGACCAAGTGCCCTCACCTGCTCCTCATATGGCTTCCCCTCAAGGCCCTTCACCTCTTCCCTGCCGTCCTTTGATACTCTCTAATAGCTTAATATCTTTCTTAATTGTGGTGCCAACCAATATTCAAGATGAGGCAACACCGGTGCAGGGCAGAGCAGGACAATCGCCTCCCTCTACTGGCTAGTGATGCTGTGCCTGATGCCCCCCAGGACATGGTTGGCCCTCCTGGCTGCCAGGGCACTGCTGACTCATATTCAACTTGCCATCAACCAGGACCCACAGGTCCCTTTATGTGGCACTGCTTTCCAGTGTTTCATCCCCCTGTCTGTACATATAACCAAGGTTGCTCCATCCCAGATGCAGAATGTGGCACTTCCCCTTGTTGGACTTCATATGGTTGGTGATTGCCCAGCCCTCTAATTTATCAAGGTCTCTCTTCAAGGCCTCCCTGCCTTCAAGGGAGTCAATAGCTGCTCCCAGTTTTGTGTCATCTGCAAATTTGCTTTGTATCCCTTCCAGTCCTGCATCCAAGTCATTCACGAATAGCACAGGGCCCAAGATAGAGCCCTGCAGAAGCCCATTAATGACAGGTCACCAGTTTGATGTCACCCCATTCACTATTACGCTCTGTGAGCCAATTGTTCACCCATTCCATGAAGTGTTTATCCAGCTGTGCTGGACAGTTTGTCTAGAAGGATCCCGTGATGACAGTATGGAAAGATTTACTGAAATCCAAAAAGATTACATCAGCTGGCTTTCTCTGATCAGCTAGGTGGGTTACCTTGTGTTTAAAGGAAATCAGGTTTGATAAGGAAGACTTTCCTCTCATGAAGCCGTGCTGTCTGTGACCTGTGACTGCATTGTCTTTCAGGTATTTTTCAATCCTACCCAGACTGATCTTGTCCAGAACTTTACCAGGCACTGAAGTGAGACTGACAGGCCTGTAGTTTCCAGGGTCCTCCTTCTTACTCTTCTTGAAAACTCGGACAGCTTTTGCCAGTTTCCAGTCAGCTGGGATTTCTCAGGATTCCCAAGACCATTCAAAAATCATCATGAGAGGTTTTGCGATGATAGCCAGCTTTTTGAGGATTCTAGGATGAGTCTTATCAGGTCCAATAGATTTGTAGGGATGCAGCTGCAGTAGTAGATCCCACAAAATTTCAGGGCCAGCTGAAATTCTTGCAGCCATGGTCCTCCAGCTCAGGGCACTGAGACTCTCGGTCCATCATGCATGTTGAAGAGAGAGGCAAAGAAAGCATTAAACAACTCTGCCTTGTCCCTGTTTGTGAGGTGACCATCCTCATCCTGTAACAGGTCAATGATATTTCTATACCACCTATTGCCATTAATGTATTTGAGTTGAGCTTTGGCTGTACAAATTTTCTCCCTACTACATTAAGCACCTTGCAAATCATTGTTTTACATTTTCTTAACCAGTAAAACAACCTTAACTTTTCATAGTTAGTCATCTTTCTCGCTTTCTTTCTTTTTTCACCTTTCTTCCTGTTCCACAGAGAAATATTGCTAATGAAAAAAAAACCCAACACACCAATATATTTGTACAAATACAGTATTTATTCATTTGGCAAAATTGATGAGATAGCCAATCTGAATGAGAACCTTGTAGGCATATCTTGTGGTTTAGATTCCGTTGCTGAAATTTTTGCATGCCAACATGAAGGGGCAGTGGCACAAGGCACCACTTAGCTCCCCTCCAAGTCCATGCACCCACCTGGGATGGGGAGGTGGTGGGGGAGGCTGCCCTGCACAACACAACAGGGTGTTTGCCACCATGGAGTGGGGAGTAGCAGGAGATAGATCACAAGAACTGAAGACAAGACATCTGAAACTCAGATACTAAGGGAAGTTGGGTGGAGACCCCTGCAGAATTGGGAAGAATAAAAGAGCTGGCAGTTTCACACACACTCTCTGCCTGGTGAGCCTTGCTGTCCACATGGGCCTGGGAAACTCCTGCATGGCTTCTGCAGCATCCCCCACGCCATTGCCCCACCACCACTTCTCTTTGTTCTAGCACAGTAGTTGATAAGGAACAGTCGCCTTTCCTGGTCCTGGTATCATACCTGTGGCAGCAGCATTAATGACCACTCCTCCTGCCTGCTTCACCACTTGCACAGACCTTGCCAGCAGCCAGCTCCAGAGTAGCAGCCATCTTTGCTGACCAAGATCACTCCTCCTAGGGGTCCCTGCCCATGCCATGGCATCCAGAGTTGGGGAGCCCCAGCACCTCTGCCAGCTGCCTGTGGTTCCCTGCTGTTCTGACTCATTGCCACCATCTGCCTCATGTGGCTCCTGGCTGCTTTGCCCCACCTCCATAGGATCACATGACTGCATCGAGACTGCATAGCCACCTTGGTGGAGCGGAAGTGAAAGTGATTTCTGGGTGACATTTTTTTCTGTTACTGTGTGATTGTTTTTCTGTTTTCCTCTGTTTTTAGTGACCTGTTATGTCTATTCTACATCTTGCTCATAAGTCTCATATTTTCAGATCTGATTAATTTGTTGGGGAATGGTTTCCTATTCCATCTGAGGTCCTGCTCCCTGGCATACATTGTCTTTAATCCAAGACATCATATCACAGCTACTACTGATACAGAAAAGCAGCAGAACAAACTTCTCAACACCATGTCAATGTCTGACCTACAATATAAATATAGATGGAAAGTCACATAAAGCACTTTGAAGTGAGCTTTGTTAAAAATGAGGTTATTAAAAGAAAGATCACCGTGAAAAATCTTATATTTTACTAAACATAGCTTCTTTTCTTTCAACTAGCTATTTTTATTTTATTTTAACACAAACTCTTTGATGCTTTTTCCACATAAATGTGTTATTTTAGGGGTTGGTTTTGTTTTTGTTTTGTGCGGGTATTTTTGGTTCAGTTTTTTTTTTTTTGTTTGTTTGTTTCCTTTGTTTTGGGGGGAGTTGTTTGTTTGGTTTTGTTTAGATCTTTTTCTCCCCAGAAAGACTGGTGCAACAATTGTAATCAATTTTGAATTGCTGAGCTTTTAAAATAATTTTTATATTACTATTTTTTCCAATATTTTTTCACTAAAATTTGATTTTGGCTATATTTATATCTTAGGTTGAAATTTTCCTTCTTACTATTTTTCTCCTTCTCTGGAAAATGTAAAACTTCCTTCAAATTCAATATGGAAAGTTGCACTTTCATGCTCTTCTGAAAGAATTAATCAATACTTTCAGATATTCTTTACAAATTTGAAAATAAAGGATTTAATTTAACTATAGTTCCAAGCTCATAATATTTTTACTAACCTTTGTGAGAAACTACACATTTGCAAAAATGTCCTAAAATGAACACAGAAATTATCTGTCTAAATTTTCTCCTTAATGTCTCATTGGGACACACTTAGTGTACTATATAAATCAAATTGGTCGAAAAATAGATGTGATTTAGTAAAAATATATATTGGAGTATTCCTATCAGATTGTATGGAGAGAAGGTCATCAAACTTTGGCAATCAAGAAGAGTCAATTGTAAAGACTGTATTTTTTGTAGATATAAGAATGAAGTCAATTACCTTTCAGAATTACTTTAAAGTATAGACACTAACTGTTGCATGAAATCTTAGAGCCATGTAACTCTTAATAAATGAATGGGTATCATTTTTAGGAAAAATAAAATTGTTTCATGCTTGTAGGTTGCCAGGTACAGAAGACATCTATTAAGTAATTTAACATAATCTCTATTGACCTTTGGAAATTGTTCAGCAAGACAGTAAAAAAGACATTTTTAGAAGTCCTGACTATTTTATGCCTCTCTTCATTACATTCATTTATAGTCCTTAATGATATTCCTCACACTGAACTATTCTTGTTCTTCTCTTTCTATAAATAGTAAACTATGCTTACAACTAAACCAGGAACTCATGAGTGCTTCTCGTGTTCTGACTGCAGTTGAGTACTTTAGTAGCATCCTACCTTATCTCAGAGTGATATCTAGGCAAAAATCATCCCTTTTCACATTTTCTTTTCCATTATTAAGTATGTGAACTGATCAGAAGGAAGCCATAACCTACTACAGCCATGTCCCCACCCAGACAAATACTTAAGCCCCTCTTAGCAGTTACCTTGATCACCTGCACATACTTACCTATCCTCCAGAAATGAAATTTCAGCACTTCCAACATACTTGCAAAGTCTGAAAAAGCCCCCAAGACATTTTTTCATTTTATATTTGTAGTTACAATCTTGGTATGCTGCTCCAGTCATTGTGGCACCAGAGTTGTATTTAGTGGGACTATTTTTATCTCTCTTCATTTAAGTGGGTTTTTTCTTTTCAAAACTCTGAAATGCACTGGCCAACGGTCTTTTATTTAGCAAATTGATGACTGATTTGACATCTCTTCCAAACTGGGGTCAATGTGAAAATTGATTCCTTTACAACAACTAGCTCAATTTATTTATTTTTTTTTCTCCACAGATTATGTTTCTAATAAGTGTCATTTCCCTGTGTTGTTTCTTTGGATGGATGCTTGATTTCCAGTGTTAAGAACACTTAAGTCCTTATCCATTTTTTCTTCTTTCTCCAACTGCTGCATGTTGTGTTGAAATAGTTTCATCTTTATTTCTTTGGAATTTCAGTTGCAGAAAAGAAAGGTTTTGATTTTTCAGATTTGTAAAAAAATAAAGGCAGTGGTGTCTTTGTCATCTTTGTCAGCCATGTAATATAACAGAATTGCTCTTGTTTATAAAGAGTAACACTTCATGACTTCTACTCTTCTTGAATATGACATTTTTAATGGAATTTAATGAATCAGAAGACACATATGCATATGCCCATGTAAGTCATGACTGAAACAGAGAAGACATACAGTCTGACTCATACCCCAGTGGAACATTTCATTATACATTAGAATGAACTTTGCTTTCTATTTTCTTCTCCTTAAGCACTACACACTTAGTAATCAAAAAAACAACTAAATAAACACAGAGTTAAAGAATTTTCCATTCTTTTTAACATAGCTTTTTGGTTGTAAATGCAGCTACCTAAGAGACTATTTCCTAGGGATTAAAGTAATTTTACTATGTCATTCTCCTTCTCACCCTGATAAAAGTATAAAATGCATGTAAAAAGGGAAAAAAAAAATCTTAATCATATACATAGACTCATAGAATAGTTTGAGTTGAAAGAGACCTTTAAAGAGCATATAGTCCAATTCCTCTACAGTGAGCAGGGACATTGCTATCTAGATCAGTTTGCTCAGAACCTCATCCAGTCTGGTCTTGAATGTTTCCAGGGATGTCACCACATATCTGGGCATCCTGTTGCAGCATTTTATCACTGTTATTGTAAAAAATTTATTTCTTATATGTAGCCTAAACCAATGTGCTTGACCTATTGCAGTAGGTCCTGCTAAAAATTTATCCCCATCTTTCTTCTAAGCCCCATTTAAGTACTGAAAGACTGAAATGAGATCTCCTCGGAGCATTATCTTCTTCAAGCTTAACCTCAACTTTCTCAGCCTTTCCTTATAGGAGAGGTTTTCCAGGCCTCTGATCATCTTTATGGCCTTCTCCAGACTCAGTCAAACAAGTCCATGTCTTTCCTGTGCTGAGCATCCCAGAGCTGGTTGCAGTACCCTAGGTGGGGTCTCATCAGTGCAGAGTGGAAGAGTAGAATCACCTTCCTTGACCTGCTGGCCATGCTGCTTTGGATGCAGCCCAGAACCATGGCTGGAACATGGCTCAGCTGCAAGCGTATATTGCCCTCTCATGCCCAGTCTCTCATCCACCAAAACCCCTAAATCTTTCTCAGCTGGGCTGCTCTTCAGCTGTTCATCTCTCAGCCTCTATTGATTCCTGGTATTTCCCTGACCTTACACTTGACCTGGTTGAACCTCATAAGGTTCATCACTGCTGTAGTCACTCCACCGTAGAAGGCCAATAAGTTGGTCAGACAGGACTTGCCCCAGGTGAAGCCACAAGATTTAAAGTATGTCAAAAATTTTATAACAACTTTCAGTGAAGTTACACCTACAATTTCTAGTGTGCTCTAGGTTTTATGCGATAATAGCAAAACAAGGAATTAATTTAACAATTATCACCTTACTTCTTTTAAGAAAGTAAAAGCATACTGGGTGTTAGAAACTGATACATGATATGAGGAGATTACTTAACTATTTCTATACTTTAGTTTAGTACTATTAAATCTACAACTCTAGGCATCAAACAAGAAATAAGTGATAGTTTTAGAAGTCCCAACCTGAATTTCTCTTATTAGATATGAAATAATGACTTTGCTGAGTTTACATGACATCTTCTTTCAGAGATCCAGGCAGCAATATTCACATATATCTTCTATCATAGCTACCTTTTAAATTCTCTCATAATTGTCCCTTTCTGCTTTTGTAATAAGCAGGGTAGTAGAGGGACTGGAATCTATTGCACTACCTATTCTTTGCAATGAACAATATTTTATGAGCAGTAGTTCCAATCTAAAAAAATTAAAGCTGGATTTGTATATCAAAGTTGATTGTCCTAAGGGCAAAAAGTCATGATAAAGTTATTGCTTAATCTCTAGACCATGCTGCAATACACTTTTCTTTCCTGCCAGCCTGGGAGGCTCAGAGCTCCTGCCTACCTCAAACCTACAGAGAGTTCTCATTGGGAAGCTGGAGGCTAGTCTTGTAATCGGATTCCAAATAATGCTATGAGCTCAGTGCAGAAAACACACATACACACAAAACAAGCAAACAAAAAAACCCCAACAAACCCAAACACCAGAAAAAAACCCAAATTCACACACACACAAACTCCGAAAAACAAACAAATGAAATCCGCACAACCAACACCACTTTTATGGTGAATTTGAAGCTTTCAAGAACGTTTTGAAAAATTTGGATCACATTTCTGATATCTGAGTTTCATCCAAAATTTATTGTGCTTCTTTGTAAAGAATTGATAATGGCAGCATAAGGACCCCAGTGGGGAAAGAATATTCCTTTGGGATGTCTTTGAAATATGGAATTTGTTCATGGATTCTGTAACTGTTACTGATATAGTGTAACATATTAATACAGAAATGAAACTTAACTTTTCATTTAATGAAAATAAAATACTCCTATGAACCGGGGAAAAAAGCATTATTGTGACTTTAGATCAAGCATAGGTTGTACTGAACCGAGCAGTCTATTAAACAACAGCCTCACTTATCATCACAGGTCAAAGTCTGCCTTTGTCCAACAGTGACATGAAAATATATTACCCTGGAACATCAGTGAGCAGCATATTTGCCTCATCCATGTAATGCCTACACATGTACATTGGCACACCTGCTTCATGTTACTTACCGTTTCAGTATCTCAGTATTGAAATGTTCTTAAATCTCAAAAATGTTTAATTTATTTCACTTGAAATTGTATTTATTCTGCATCTTGCCACATGTTCTAATGTGGGATGCAGAATACAATGAAGAGGATGGAAAAGAGACAACATGTGTGAAGAAGCAAATAAATAGCCTGATAAAATTTTTGGAGCACAAATTTATATGAAATCAGCTGTGAAGGTTAGTCACGTATAGCTGAATCATAGGGGGGTCAGAAAAATGTCAGTAAGAACCTTCTTCAGCTATAATTTACATACACTTAAATTTTTGGCACAATTATTTCTTACAATTGGCCTGTGAGTTAGACCTTTTGACACAGCTGGATTCCAGAAGTCAAATCAAAGGTATTGTGAAATGAAATATAATTATGTGTCAGTAGGTGGGTGTGAGCCTAAGGGAGGCTGAGTGAAGGTAAATGAGTAATTGAGCCTGTGGAAGTTGAAAAAAGTGTGATGTGCATTCAAAACTGTCCAAAAAGATATTTTTGCAAATTCCAGTCCCTTTTGCCCTTAGCAGACCATGGTATGGGCAGGATATTTTTTGTCTGTATGTTAGGTGAAATATTATTTTAGTTTTAAAAGCTAAACTTAAACCCACATTTGATTACCAAATACAAAACTATACATTTGATTAAAAGCTGCTGAAATTAATAAGGTAGGAATACAAACTGAAACTCAAAGTTGAAGTAGCTAGGTTTATTTTTTTTTTTTTTTCCCTTACAGAGTATATATAATTGAATGAAATGTATGGGAAAAAATGAGTGAAAACTAGGGAATTGTTCAGTTAAGTTGACATTCAAAGTCTGAAAATTCTTGGGACCTGTGCTAAACTGGATTAGCATATTATAAATAAAACAACCAGAATAATTATATTTGAGACAAAGTGTTTTCTGGATGAAAAAAATTCTATACTTCCATCATTTTGTAATCCCTCCATAGAACAACATAATCCTGTAAAAGGATATATGTTTTACAACACGAGATGCACAATTTACTCGTTATATTTGGTTATAGAACAGATCTTTTTGGGGGGCAAGTTACAGGGCTACATTAAATATGTATGTATATATATATTGAGAATTTAAAAGGCATTAATTTCAGTGGTAGTTGAAACAGACAATGATTAGGGTATTAATAATGAACAAATAAAGCCAGATCAAAAGAAAGAATGCAAGGTTTAGCTGTTCTGAAATTTATGATTTACATCCAAAAAAGGATGTTTTTCTTTAGATATGGTTTTAATCTAGCTGAAGCACCATTATGTCAAAGAGGCCTCTGCCATCTGTTTTCAGGGGGAAAAAAAAAAAAAAAAGATTCTTTGTTTATTTATTACCACACACATGTACACACACATGCACACACACACGCAAACACAGAATTAACACTTTTAATATTTATCTGTTAGGTTTTGACTACACCTAGATAATCAAACAAAAGGATAATTATGCATTATTTCCACTTACTGATTATTTTTGTCCCAGGTTTGCTGATTACATTCCCAGAAATTATGACAGAAACACTACTTCACTCCCTGCTCCTTACACTGCTAGCATACAGTGCATGCCAGACAAGAAATTTGCATCAACAAAATGTTGGAAATGTTAAACTTGTGGTCCATATAGATTTGGTATATAACTTCCAGAGCAAAAATGGGAACTCGTATTCATGTTGGAACATAGTATATATTCACAAACTCAAGTAACTGTTTCCAGGTGTAGACAGATATTTGCACGTATCATTAACTGACTGGTGTAAACAGGCATAACTGATTTTAAAAAGTGCATATGATAATTTACAGGGAAGCTCTCAGCTACTTAGGAGTTCCTATTCTGGGAAATATTAATGTTAAGATGATAATGATGGCTGCATCCCAACATTCAGTTGAACTATTTTGGAAATTAAAGTATCACAGACCAAGTTAAAATGGCCACTTGCCTCCTGTGACAGTTGTAAACAAGCAAAAAATCCATGAAGTAAAATATAGGATTTGGATGAGTGACAAATACTTACCATTTGTTTTGTAGCCAATTGGCAACCCTATAGTGATATTCATTGGAAAGCAATATTTTTTGTTCAGGAAGCTATAGCTGGGATCTTTGCATCCCCCCCGTAGGACAGGCAGTGTTTGCTGCTTGATGACCAATGTCTCTTTACTCTGCCTTGCTGTTTGCTATAGTACCTTAGGAATGGCAGGAAAGTTAAGCAATGAATTCAATGTTACTCTGAGTTTGTATTTAGGGAGGTCAGAAATCCTCAGCTGATAGGAATGATGAACCTTCAATGAAGAGTGAGTGACTGATTAGCCATAGTTTGAGTCATGATTTCAAAGTGTCCATAAGGATTTTGAGTTGATTCTAAGAATAGAAATTATGCCTTTGATTTCAGTGAGGCCAAACTTGTATATAATGGTGCTACCTAAACAGAGACAACTATACTGATTTTGAGTGACAATTGGCTATTTCTGGATTTTTCATATGTAACATTCTGTAATATTACTTTTAACAATATGTAATGCTTTTCTACAAAAACTAAAATTTTTGTCTGGAACAGTTGCTGTATTTCTAATCATAGATTTATCTATTTGATTGAGTTTAGTTTTTGCCCATTAATTTCAGGTTCTTTTAAGAAGACAATGAAATGTTACTGCTGTTATCAGTCTGTTCTTCCATCAGTGATTGCACCATAACTCATTTGGTGATTCATTTTCAGTGTTATTTTCTATTGCTTTTCTTTTGAATTTTATTTTTTTTGCTTTAGGGTAGAGAGTTAAGGTAAAGTAATCATAAGATAAAATAAAGACTTTTCTCTCCCATCTCTTCTCTGTAGAGATTCAACAATCTGTGTTGACTGACAGAATGGATTTTTCATTGAGTACAATGTGATATTTCTTGAGAGTACTGTTATAAACAGAATATTTTTATGCTATCAAAGTAATACTGAAAACTGCAAGCAAACTTCAGCTCTTTGCAACAAAAGTAATAGAAGCATGTAAAATAGTGCAATAGATTTCATAATATGGACATTTTGAGCCAATATTCCTCTAAATTACCCCCAGATTTTAAATATTACAAATTAGGAATACTTTGCCTAGATATATACATAAGAATTTTCTACTATACATACACATGAAAGATGTTAGCCTTCATTCCAATCTTTTCTGAATTTATGAAACAATTCTAGCTTATTAATATATCAGTAAAAAAAGGCTTTCTGGAAATCCAGACACTCAATCTAGAAATGTAAAAAAAAAGAAATCACTATTAATTTATTATAGATTCATTTTTACAGCCAGGTCCTCCACCAAATTGGGAGTTTCAGTAGAGTGTCTTGTCTTTACAACAACTATGGATTATCTCTATACCTGGAAATTTTCACAGAATACTTCAGCTCTCAATATCTAAAATATGAATACAAATTTAATTATATATACGCTGCTAAGCAGATATCCCAGTGCTCTCGCACCTTTTGGATGATATCTGCTGCTATTCAAATGTTGCTGTTTTATTCCTCTCTCTTCCAATGACAAGTTTGTTAGTTTCTGGGAAATAAAGCACTTCATATATACTGATTAAAGAGCTTCAGAATAGTCTCTAAGAGGTGACCTGGAGGCAAAAGGAGGTTCTTCAGAAGCATTCATGGTACTTTTTTATACAAGTGGTGGAGGAGACAACAAAGATGTACTGTTGTACCTCATACTATCCAACAAGGAAGATCTGATTGGAGATGTGAAGGTTTGGGGCAGCCACTCCTACAGTGACCACAACATTGTGGAGTTCAGTATCCAATGAGAAGGAAGCAGGGCAATGACTAGGATCACAGCCTTGCATTTCAGGACAGCTAACTTTAACCTCTTCAGAGACCTTCTTGGAACAATCCCATGGAATGTGGCCTAGTGGGAAGAGAGATTCAAGAAAGATTTTTAATATTCAAGTATCTCTTCCTTCAGGCTCAAGAATAGTGCATCCCCATGGGCAAGAAAATGGGCAAAAGAGGGATGGAGACCTGTGTGGATGAACAAGGAACTCCTGCCAAAACTCAGACATAAGCAGCAGACAGATATGAGGTGGAAGCTGGGACAGGCCACTCAAGATGAATATAAGGGTGTTGTCTTGTCAGAGTATGCAGAAATGTAATGAGAAAGACCAAGGCCCCTTTGGAATGGTTTACACTGTCAAGGATAAAAAGAAAGGCCTCTTCAGATATATTGATAACAAAAGGAATACTAGGGAAAATGAGTACCTGCCACTGAATGGAACAGAGACCCCTGCAACAGAGGTTACAGAGAAGGCTGAGATATGGCTCGTCTTATTTGCTTCAGTCTTTATTGTCAAGGCCAGCCCTTAGGAGTCCCTGACTCAGGAAACCAGGAAAAAGGACTGGAGAAAGGAGGACTTTCTCTCTTGGGGAGGATGGGATTAGAGACCCTTTAGTGCAGCTTGACATACATAAGTCCATAGGCCCTGATGGGATGCACCCACAAGTGTTGAGACATCATATCTTGGCCACTCACAGTCACCTTTGAATGGTTGTGGTGGTCAGAAGAGGTGCCTGAGGACAGGAGGAAAGCAAAACTTCCAAAGAAAAGGGACCAGTGGAACTACTGGCCAGTCAGACTCAGTATACAGCATAGGTTCACTAAAGGGAAATCATGCTTGACCAACCTGATTGCCTTCTACAACAGAACAACTGGATGGATGGGTTGATGAGAGAGCAGTGCGTATTGTCTGCCTTGAGCTTCAGCAAGGCTTTTGACACTGCATCTCATAGCAAACTCACAGGCAAACTCGAGAGTAGAGACAGGATGAGTGGATAGTGAGAGATCCATGAACTGTCTCCACGGTGCAGCTTATATCATCAGTTCCCTCATTTATGGAAATTAGATAGAATTGATAAAAGATTCTGCTAAAAAGGATTAGATGTTTGTATAATTTTCCTCATCTTTGCTCAGTTTTGAAGACAGTCTCCTACCATGAACATGACACTCTCTTACAGATATCACATACATATGTTTGCGATTCAGCAGAATAGTGCTTTCTCTCCTGAGATTTCAGAAAGAACATCTGCTATGTATTCTAAACACAAGATGAGTACTTATTATTAACAGCAGTTTCTAAAATGAAGTCAGTTAACTACATCACAAGTAGCAGTACCAATCCAGTTATACTGATGTCTTTAACATTTATGCATGAACATTATTTAAAAGAGAGCCAAAATAAACTCTCATGGCTGTGATGTGTACTGTACAACACTGATATATCATTGGGATAAGCAAGTAAAAAAGAAAATATTTTTTAAAAAAGTTATAGAAAAAAGGAGTAAAGTATAAATATTTTTAACTTGTGGGAGAAATAGTTTTGAAATTAGTTTTAAATTTCACTTCTCACAGAGTTAGCCTTAGACTTTAAAGCAGAAATGTGGTCTTACTTTTTAAACAATTTTTTTTCAGATTCAGTGGAGTATGATAGAGAAATTGGTTAACTGAAGGCAAGAGAAAAGAGAAATGGCAAAGAAAAGTCAGAGTAATTAATGGCAGTCTGATAGAGAAGAAGAGAAAAATAAGTATCAGATTGGAAGCGGGACATAGATAACCTAATAAAAGATAGAAGGACATGGTTTTCACTGAGCAGTTGGTCGAATGATACATAGCACAGTAGTTGGAGGTTATAGAGGATTTTATCTATCTATTTTCTAGAAAAATACAGAGGAAAAACTGTCTCCAACATGATTGCAATTCTTTTGATAAAGAAGACACAATTAGATAAGATTTAAATAAGCACCTTTTTTAAAGGAAAAAATACCTGTGGAGAAAAAAAGAGATGACATTCCTAGGCTTTTGAATATGTGGAAGATCTCAAAAACTTTTTAAAATTAAAATTGAAGGAGGAAAATTGGACCACTAGATTTCAGGAAAACATACCCCACTATACTCAGAGAATTTATAAAGAAATTGGGGAGGCAAGTCTCAGGTAAAAGGGATTTAAGAAGATATGGCATTTCTTTGAAGAATCAGTAGCAAGGCCACAATTATAAGATGTCCCATGGGTGAGAAAAGATTAGAATGATACTAGAAAAACAATTTGACCATGAAACGGATATTGACCTCAAGTTCAAGAACGCATCCCATAGGAAGTATTGTAAAGGACAAATAAAACTAAAGGCTAAGTATCCAAGGACAAAAACAGACAGACTATGGCAAAAGAAGGTATTCAACTATCCCACAATGTTGTAGGAGCGCAGGAAAACCATTGTTCCACTGTCAATAGAGGACAAAGTTTTGTGTAGATGAAATAAAAAAAATCATATATTCAATGCCATTTTTCAAGAGTTTACAAGTAAATACAAAGCACAATCCTGTGGCGAATGAGACTGAAGACAATGACTCACTGAATGAATGGTGTGTGACCAGGGGAAAGTATATGTAGACAAAAATCTCTGGTTTAGATTGTTGGGGTCTGAATTCATTGTCTCAAACTGCTAAAAGAAAATTATGAAGAATCCTTAGCTCTCCTAATGTTAGTCTTTCAGTGCTCAGATTTTATTCTGCAGAAAACTGTTTACTTTTCTGTTCTTTATTTACGTAGTTTATTTACATGTACAATTTCCCACTTATTCTATTGCACTGCATTTTGAGTTCACCCTAAAAGAGGGGTAATGGTTTACAAAAATACCTTCTTCATTATGTTCATTCTTCATATGATGCCTATTAAAAAAAAAAAAAAAAAGAAAAGCTAGCGTAATTATAGATTGGGTGTTCAGCTTAATTCCTAGAAAGTGGACTATAAAATATATAAATACATAGAAATATCAGCTTAGATGCTTAACAGATAACATGGACTTGTCAAGAACTGTGTTGAATTGACTTCATTCTCTTCTTTAAAAAGGTAAGAGTTGTACAAAAAGGAAAACTAACTTGACTTTAGTAAGGATTTTTCCTATCATACTCTCATATGACATTCCCATAAGTAATGGGAAAACTTTGAGCAGTAATAAGCCAGTACAGAAAAACTAATGTCAAATACATAACTAGCTGGAAAATACAGTGAAAAAGAAAGTGTAAAGAATAGATGTAATCAGACTTCACATCTGTTTTAATTACCCTAATATTTTCCTCAATATACTAAGTGACAGAAAAGAGAGTATTTTCATTATACCAACTAAATTTCTAGACAAGAATGCAAAATAATTTAAACTGAAAAGGAACTGAATGTCTAGAATAAGTCAAGTGAAAAATTGTACATTTAAATTGGAGTAATCAACCTTGTAAACAGAGACTATAGGACTAGAAAAATCACTAGTCCTAATAACAAAACCTGAGTGTTGCTGATGCCAGCCCAATCATAAATACAAAATGGAAATATCCAATAAAGTACATGCACCTATCTTTGCCCTCTACCTGGTAGAATAATCAATGCAATATGTGCTGGAAATATCTTATTCTATTTAGCTTTGATAAAACTTCAGGGAATATTTTGTCCAGGTTCTAATACTGCACAGCTAGAAAGGTGTGGACTAAATGATGAAACCACAGGACAAACCATAAGACTGATTTGAAAGAGATGATGTATGAGAAGAGACTATGGGCATTGTTCAGCTGTAAGAATAGCAGTTTCAAAGGTTATATGGAAACCTTTAAATATGCAAAATATAACTGTGAAGAGACAGAAAATAAATTCCTGAGCAGATGAAAGATGATAGAACAGGCAGACGATTCAAAATAAACAAGTAATAATCAGGAAAAATATTAAGAAAAATATCTAATATTACAGATGGTGATGCATCAGAATAGATTGCCTGACAGGGGCATGGACTCCACATCATTGGAAGGTTTACGGGTATCTGTTAGGAATGATACTTATGCCATAAACTGAACAAAAAATAAAATGATATGCTATTTTCCTTTGTATAAATACACTGATGCTGCACTGGGGAAAGGATATGGACTAGATAACATTGATGTGATACTTCCAACCCACACTTCTTGGTTATATTGAGATATATCAGTGGAATGACAAGAAATAGAAGAGGCAAGGGAAGTTTTTATTGCCATTTGTCCACAAATGTGTGCAAATTTTAAGGAAACATAATTCAGTGGAATATTAGGTTTTTATAGTAATGACATATGATGTTGAAAGTTCAGTAACAAGCAACATTTCCTGCCTGTAGAACGGGGGCAGGGGGAGGGGGGGGGGAGGGAAGGAAAGTCCCCATTAGTTTACTGTACTATTACCACAGATTTTAGAACAGATTCTGAAGGGAAGCTTAATGAAGGATGTGGTGATAAGAAGAGAATGGGACAAAATGCAACAAAGTTCTATTGCAGGTAGCTTTTGTCAGAAGAAGTTAAATTACTTTAAATTTACTGAATCTAATGTATCTGTAGTCTACAAAAGTATTTGATGCAGCGATTCTGAAGAAAATATTATTTCATATAAAGTAGCTATACCAGGAAAGTAAGATGGAAAGAATCTGCCCTCCATTCTGTTGGAAATTTTTCTTATGACCTTTACACTAAAAAAAAAAAAAAACAAAAAAGAAAAAAAAAACAAAAAAGAAGGAAAATAAAATTATCATGAAGCTTGAAAACAGGTTTTGAAATTATTCAAATTCTTATAATAAGATGCTAACAAGATGCATATTAAAGATATCACCAACTCATTCAGGATATGGATTTTAAAAACCAGATAAGCAGAATAAAATTTCATGTAATGCAGTCCAGTATCCAACAATTTAAAATTAGAGGGATTCTGTATTTAATAAACTGTATGTGTGGAACAAGACCCTTGAAGGAGGAAAAGAGATGAAAAGTAAAGGTTACAAGTAATATTAAAGGTGTTAGAAATATATGGCATAAGGAAATATCAGTAGAACTAGTAAGTTAAACTTCTACTCAGACGATATCATGTGGAAGTGCATATTCTTCTTGTATATAGGAAAACTAACCAACTAAGTTAACTGATATGAGCTTCCTTCTGACTTTGACTTCCTGAGAAACTTAAAAAAATGTTCTGGAGAGATGTTAGAGATGCTCTTAACATAAAAATAAATCTTGTCTTACTAAGCAAAAAACTTACCCATGGAGGGAATTAATATTTAATTCTCTGATTGGTTTCCTAACACTGAGGGAATATTAGAGGACAAAGACAGGGTTAGGATGTGTGGAGAGTTAAATAGAAAAAGAAATTAAGTGCTTGGGTGCTTATGAGTCTCATATGGATAGGACACAATAAATAGTAAAGTTGGTCTGGAATATGTTTTCTCTGAAAATTTTTGTTTTAAATAAAAAATCCACTAAAACGTGAAGTTTTGTTTTGTGAAAAGTAGCTGGTCATGATTCACTCTATCATTACACTATCAGATAAAAAAATGGCCCATAAACTGAATTGAGTTTAGACTTCTGGAGGTTCATCATCATGAAAAATCAGTGCAACCTTATAAATCAATAAACCCATTGCAAGTTAGAGAAGATGACAAAACAGGCAGGTAAAATAAAGGTTTTTTCTGTGTTGTGGTAAATTCATAGGCTATCAAGTTTTAATTTTCTGGTTGTTAGGCTGCGTGCAATCTTCCCAGTAGCTGAAGTGATGTTAGATCAGGTTAAAATGGTTCTGGACTTTCACTTACCGCAAACTGAAGAGACAGGCTGCACAGGAGCTGCTTTTGCTCTCTGATTCCTAAGTTCGTTGCTACAGGTAGTTGCTGCCAGCAGATGATGATTTATTTACCTTTCAGAAACACTTTCTGCAGGCGTATATGTGTCTTCATGGAGAAGGTACTGGAGAAGAACCTTGGATTTCCTGCTTTTTAAGATGTAAGTCCCAAAGTTTCTAGATATTTGAGTCTTTCATGTTCCAAACTGCCACCGCAGTAGAAAGCATTCCAAGGGAGTAGGTAACCCAGAGGCCACAGATTCTCAGCTTCACAGTTTTTCAGCATATCTTCTGGGAACAACTGAGTTGACTGTCCTAGATCCATTGAGATGATAATATCATCCCCATCTGACTAACATGGAAAATAATCTAATTCTTGTTAAGTAAAATATTCTAATATTTTGGTCCTTCTAAAAGCAAAACCCAAGAAAAACAAAAAGTTCCATCTAGTTTTTTTATCATAATTGAAAATTCTTTTTATCTGAAGGAGACCTTGCTCTTTAGAGAACATATGTTTAGTTACCTGGATAGAGCAAAGTGATTTCACCTCTCCCAAACACTCAGTATTCTCAGGTGGCTGAGGCTCAAAAAGAAATCTGATTGTATGAGTTTTCCACACTATCTGGGGACCAACAGCAGGCACAGAGATGGATCTTGGAGACTTCAGGACTATTTATTAGTTTCTTTGTCTGAGCCAAAGAATACATATCATAACTGAAATACAGAGAAATGAGGAAAAAGAAATGAGAAGTTGAAGCACTGGGCTGAGGAAAAGATATAACTCTACTACTGTAAATTCACATTTCTCAAAGAGAAAAGGGTGAGCGAAGATAGCTATAGGACAAGCCATTGTAGAAACACACTGTGGAATAATGCATTTAATTTCCAAGGGCTTTAGGTAGAATAAATAGCTATCATACCTATTAGCCAAGCATGTCCCAAGGTCATGGTTTTGAAGAGTTTATTTTGTATGGCTTGACATGTGATTAAATATAATTTATATTCAGTTTTATTTTTTTGTTAGAAAAGTATCAAAAAATCTTACAAAATTCAATCAAGTGTTTAGAAGCAATGTGTTTTCGAGCGGAATATAAATTCTTTAATTTGCTCTTCAACTAACAATACACAAGCTTTACCACATTTCACAGAGTAAAGCAAATAAAATCTGCTTGATTTACAAATTCAAAATCAGGCCCATGTGCAGTGTATATTAAATCATATGCTTCTTGCACAGGTTGCAAGTAAGCAAGTAGCAACACATTCCCCCAAACAGAGATTAAAGAAAAACTGAAGAGAAAATAAAGATGGAATTTAATTACACTCCACTATTCAGCTCATTTCCCCCTTTTATTAAAATATTAGAATGCTACAATCAAGCCTTGACAAGCTACCTGATTACTCTTGCTGATCCTATTTTATGCCTTTCTTTTGATTTCTTTGCAGTAGTAACTGAATTTATCACAATTCTGATATCTACTATAATATTTCAGCAATTATTACTGGTTTCTATTGCCATATCACTGGGAATTTTCACCAATCACCTAAAATTTTGGTTTTGAAGAGTGTGACATAAATTAATAGTTTATCAAATATTCATTGTCCTTTTTTTCTCTTTATTCCCTATGTTGAGATTCTGACCAAATCACCAAAGATGTTAAAGTCCATGTCTGATGCGTCTCTGGAAAACAAAACCAACTGTTCTCCCCGGAGGGCATGAGCCTACGCGTCCTTTGGAGGCTGTTCATCTCCTCAGACTGATCTTCCATGAACACAGGCCCTGCCAAGGCTCTCTTTTTGCTCCTTCATTGCCCAGCACAATCTGAGCAGCTGTTTTAAAACATTCTTTGATCTCCAAGCTCTGCATACACCATTTCTGTCTGTAACCCTTAGCTACCTCCTGTTTCAAGTTTCCTTTTCCTCAGTCTTCTCCATCGATTACATCAGCTTCAACTCCTTCTCTTTCACAGATACTTTTTTGTTTTATTCTGGGACACATCTTCAGCTTTGACCACCTCGTTTACCAGTTTGTTAGACTTTGATCTCACTTTATAGCCATTTATTTTTTAAGATACAGATAATTCAATTATCCAATTTATAATATGAATCTCAGCATTTTTTAACAAATGGGCAAGTTGAAGCCATCATCTGCTATTTCCCCCCTTGTTCTGTTTTTACTTTCATTTGTTTATGCAGTATTACACCAGTTTTGATTTGTGTGCTCTTCTGTGCAGCCAGTATCTTTCCAGAAAAAGCCTGACTTACTATAGATCAATTGACAAAGAGCAGCTATAGGAAAAATATTCCAGATAACTAAGCTGTTCTAAAATAGAGATATTCTTCAGCAGAATTCCTGGGTCATTGTTGTTAAAATCTAGGGTGTAAGTCATAGCTGGCAGAACACATTAAGACTATTATGCACTTGAAAGTGATCTGAGTATCAGGCCACACGAAGTCCCCCTGCACTTTCTTACACATTTAAGAAAAACACAATCAAATCAGACTTTGACTGTGTAGATGTCTCAGAGAGAAAAGTACTGACACAGTTTAAAGACATTGTTTTTCCTACTATTTGCTAAAATGGTTATTAAAAATGCATGAAAAAATGATTATCTGATTCACTTTCTGACTTTTTGATCTGAAAGTCTGCAATCTACAACTATGTTTTATTTGTCATAAAGTGTGAATGACATATATCAAAAGAAACAAATAGAATTTCACAGGTATACATTTAAGAGTGACTTTGTGCTATGATATCAGCTGCAGGAAAAAAAAAAGCACAATAATTTAATTCTAAAACTGAAATGCACAGAGACTGAGGTTAATAAAGAGCAAGTATTATGCATGAACTTTTTTTACTCATGCTTAATATTCATAATCATTATGGGTAGAATGTATTTTAAAATATTTTATTTTTTTAATATTCAAATTCATAATGAGCTGTATAAAATGCATCCCCTTACAGCATTAATACTCTAATTCCCATTGACACAGTAGACCTTTCCAATCATATCCATTTTTAAATACTCAGACCAAGATGAGAGATTTGTGCAGGTCAATCTGTCACATGTGTCTGGAATAAAAATCTATAATCACTTGCTTTTGTGGATTAAGAAAGATGAAAAGACTGTATGCCAAAGACTAGGCAAGAATCTTCAATACACTTGTATTAACCTCTCAAATTCCTTTAGCTTTTCTGTATTTAAAAGGCAGACATAAGTAAGTATGCCATTTTAAAGGCAATATCTGAATTCACATATCTTTTTCTGCTCCCTATCTTTCTCTAGATTTAAAAGACAGCAGTTTGCAATGTTATTTCCATATCATCACACAAAAACATATTGGTCTTTCCCAAGTTCCCAGTGAAAGATTTTCCTTTCTGAACTGCTACTCTAGCTAGAGACTTTTAATCCTACCATTCAAATATGACAGATCTGAAAAAAAGAATTCCTAGTTTCTTTATCTGTGTAACTGTGTAGTCATCGTGCCAAGTATACTGTTATTTACTGTATTTCTGTAGAAGCTATATTAAGATCTCTATGCTTTCTCTTTTCTCTTGAGTGAAATTTGGCTTTCTGAGAGAAAAAGTACAATCACTGTCTAAGACTCTTCTTCAAAATTCTGTGTGTCAGAGGAGTTGATACTATCAAAGATGATTTCAAACAGTTCTTCTCTCTCCTACAGACTAACATTTGGGAAACAACAATGTCCTTCATAGTTTACCTTGGATTGTTTGACAGCACAGTGGGGCTCTAAGTGTTCAATTTTCATAGTCTTCTGCAGGGACAGGGAATATTAAGGGCTAGCTCTAAAATTATCTTGGCAACAAGGTTTTCCCTAGCAGTGCTGACTTCTTCAGTAAAATTTGAAAGGACATTTTTGGTTTTTTAAATGTCATTGTTTCTTTACCACCAGCTTGCCAGTGATTTTTTTTTTCTTTCATTTAGTATTCTATATGTTGAAAACAAGGGAAATGCAAGCTGAATGTTCCTGAGGTGAAAAATTCCAGTTTGAGACATAAAGGTCTACCTTTCCAGACAGGCCCTTAGCCAGTGCTAATTGCAGTTGCTTGCAATGTTGCCTGAAAAGGCAGTAATGTAGAACTCTACTAATGGTTTCATGCTACACATGGCACTAGTCAAATGTTTTAAAAGTAAAATAGAAATTAGGTGATTACAAAAATGGGAAGATACTGAAGGCTCAAAGTATTCAGAGAAAACTTTACATCCCTTGAATGAGCTTGAAAGTTTTAATTTTGCTCACAGGGCAAGTTCCATGTAGAGCAAAAGGAATACCTACATGATTAGAAATATATAGAATTGGTCCTATACAGAACTTCTGTGATGAAAATGCTAAAGGCTTTTCTGCAACACTGATAACAATATAAACTTGCAACTGCACATGCACATTTTTAACAAGGAGTTTACCTTGAATAAGTATAGATGTTAAAAAACATAAAGAAATTGGTACAACAGTGGAAAAGACTGTTATGATGTTAAATCTCAGTGATGTAACTTGTAATCATTTTAATGAATGACTGATGGAAGTCCTTCCACAATGGCACATGGAATTATTCATGTTATGCAGTTATGATAAATACAAATGGCACCATGCAGGCTACATATGAGATGAAGAATATAAAACATAATAATATATCGAACAATAAAGGATGTAATATTTCCAGCCTCAACACAGTTTCTCTAGAGATTGCCTACTTGCTTCTGTGTGGTACTGCACTGTGATATGTAAGCATAACTTGAATGCCTGGCAATAGGAATACAAATTGCATGACTGAGTCTTAATGCTATGTTGCTGAAATCATTATTATAATGAGAAAAAATTACTTTCCTTAATATTAGGGAGAATGAGAGAAGAAACAGTCAAACATTTGCAGTCTGCAGTTAAGCTATTAAATTCATATTTAGCCACTTGAATTCTAATGCTTTTATTTTTAAAAATTCTGAGTAGCAACTACTCAGTGAACATCACTGAGATCACTAAGTGATTGATATCTCTGGAAAGCAAGCCCTCTATTTAAATGCCAGGAGTGAGCAAGCTTCCCAAGTCTATGTGCAAGATATAAAGGTAGTCCATTTGGTATCTGAAGCTTGTGACTTATCTTGAGCTAGGAGACTTGTGGTCAGAGTACTTCAGTGCCATGCTGTAATTACGTCCAGGTTTGGTTCATGCTGTAGAACATCTGAGCTGATAGCATCACCAGGTCATGATGTAGATGAGAGCAATGACTCTCCTTTCCCACACAAGTCTCCATCCCAGCATAAACCCCTCTATTTGTCTTGTGGCAATGCCATCTGGTCACCACCATGCAGGCAGTGTCCTTCCTGCAGTATCTTATGTCATGTAAAGCAAGACAGAGTGGCCTGTGCAGGCTGACATACTGCTGTCAACGAAGATGAATGGAGAGTGGATCAGGGATCACTGCTTACTTCTGCTCACTCTTTGATTCAGGCAATTTATGATTGTGTTGACATAATCTGGCAGTTAAATTTAAGTTCCTGCATATGGAATGTCACTTTTTAACTCCTAATTTTATTTGTGGTTTGGTATCTTAGGCTAGTCTGGGTGAGAAACCCATCACATATTTAGAAGTAAACCTGTTTTAAATAATTATCTCTAATGGTCTCTTACGTTACTACAGGAGGAAAAACAACAGTCTAGACTTAGAAGCTGACAAACTGAAGAACGTTTCCAACTTTTTGCACATACCAATCATGACTGTAACCTGAAGAAGAATAAATTAGATTTAATAATAATGTCTGGTTTAAGCAGGAGAACTGATGGTATTCTTAAAACATCCAGCTACAGTATTGATTTTAAACACTTTAAATATACCAGCAAAAAGTACTTATGTAATCCTTCCAGCAGAATGAGAAAGGATATATTCTGTTTATAACCCACTAAGTAGGCAGATGTCTCTAAAGTAGATTCCACTTCAATGCAAGACTTTGTGATACCAATTAGAAAGCATATGCCATATTGCCTTGACATTCTGTTACTAAATGCTGATGAAAGTTTATGATCAGAAGTGAAATATGTAAAGTAGCACTGAAAATAATTTTTCAAATTAAAAGTGCTAAAATATATACTGTGTAGAATGTATACCAGGTGTTCTGCAATGCAGGCTCTCGGGGTGTATTTTTATGGGGTTCATGGAGTAAAGCAGTAGATTTCACTGCAACCTCAAGTATTGAGATACATCAGCTTCCATATTTTTCACATGAAGACTAACACAAGTAGCAGATGACCAGTCAACTTACAGTAAAAGGCACTGACAGGTATAGTGAAGTTTGATAGCAAAGTTTTGGTTGCATTGTGGTAAGTAAATTGATTGAAAAGCAGAATCTCCCAACTAGATTTGTGTTCAGGCATGCTTTGTAGCTCCCATTTTGTAGCCGATTATCCAAGTTTCTGATGATGTTGCAGCATTCTTCCTGTTCCTGTCTAAGGTGGGAGACACAGGGGCTTGAAGGCAATCAGGATTTGCCATCACTGACTGTGATCACATACTGGCATGAGTATGGGATAGCAGTTTGGCATGTACTGAAACACTGAAGCTGGGACTGTGTTTCAGTTCCACAACTTAATGTAGGCAAAAAGGCTGCCATTAAACTGCTGACTTTCCTGGGAACGGAATGGTTACTGATGTATGTGGTATCTTTACTGCAATTCATTGGACTTGATGCAGGGCTTATTAACTGCAGTCTCATGTTTGTTGTTATGCCTTTTTCATTAACGATGGTAATATTATTTCAGTATTTTCCTTTGTTTACTAAGCTCTCAAACTCCTATTCTGAGGACAAAAATATTTATCAGAACACCTAGTCTAATGCATTGCATAACACAAAACATCAAATTTCAGAGTTTTCTTTCACTTAGAGCAATAACCAATGTTTTATAAAGGGCTAGGATCTGAGCTGGAGACAGTCAGACACAGCAAATCCATCTTACATGTTCTAGTGATTATTTGTACTTAGTCATAAGGAAAGTAATGCTATTTCTTTTTCTTCATGTTTCATTAAACTCCCAATCATCTTTGGTGTTGTCTTTAAACACTGAAGAATTAATGCCTTATCTAGCAAAGTATATGGTATAATCAAATCAACTCATGGTCTTAATTTTAGTATTCTAAATAGGCAGAACTCATAAAGTTAAATTTTATTTAGCCATGAAAATGTTATGGGGTTTTTTTCATGTACCATTTCCTTTTTCATTTCATTATTTTCAATTCAAGCTTTATGAAGTACATATATACAAGAAGTTATCTCCATAATTTAGTATCCCTTTAAAAATGCTGAAATCAGAAATGCATCTTTTTCACATCTGTTTTAAAATCAGCATTGCTCAGTTTTTATTCTTCTGTCACCAGTAGCCCCTATTAGTTCAGTTCAAATATGATTCTACACTTTGAGAAGTCAGCTGACTAATTATTAATCCATTCGCCTGAATTTGACTGGGTTTGCATTGTGATTTTTTATTAATATATCCTGGAGCACTAAGCTAAATGTACTAAAGAATGAAGTTGATATAATAAGTGTTTCTTTCCTTTAATGTCCTTTATTAAGATATTTTTTGTCAGTTTTTCAGTTATTTCAGCTGGTATTGCTACCATAATAATTTATAATCAACTCTGTGAGCCCACCTTAGACAATGGCAATGGAAAGAGAATATTCTGTCTATTAGGAATTGGTGTGAGCACTTCTCTCACCTTGCTCTGTTGCTCCGTTCCTCTATTCTTCCTTCCTTTCTGCCCTTCCCAGTTCCGAATAAAATTCTAAGAGTTTTTGAAGATGAATATTTCATAATTTTTAATTTTAAAAAATATCAATTTACCATGTAAAACAAAGACAGCATGTAAGAACTTCAAACATAATCATGCATCCCAGAAAAAATTTTGGTTTTGATGAATCATACAAGATGATTGAAAGGTGAGTAATTCCTCATATTTACCAGATTAAAATGTAAATTATCACTTGTTTCAACATGCTGAAGTATTTATTGAATTCATTTTCCTTTTCATCATTATTATGCATTTTATCACATACATCTAATAAAAAGGATATGTCAATTGTAGGATTGATTACACCTGTAATATGTTTGAATTCATGGATCCTGCCAGAAAATGTGCTCCTGATGCCTTTGTTTCCTTTTCAATTTTCCCAAATGATTTTGTCCTGGTTTGTACTTTCTCTTTCTTCTGCTTCCTCCCAACACTACATCTTCCCTGTACTTATTTTACCATTACTGATCTCTTCTTCATTTCTTTCACAAAGTTCCTGTCAAACACATTTATTCGAAACTATTTTCTGTGGTTTTTTCTTCTGTTTCTTCTTAATTATTATAGAGTTTCTTTAGTATTCATGAAAAAACCTAACAAAACAAGTTGTTCTCTTGACTGTTAATTTGAACAAGAAATTATGTAGAAATTGTTGTACATTTTTAAAGAATTATGGGTTGAAAAATGGATTAAAGAGAATGAACAGGAAAAGAACCCCACACAGCAAGAGCACCTTATCTCATGACAATTGCAATACCATCTTATCTTGGTCTGCATATACCGTTGCTGCCCCTCATCACTGTGTTTTTACTTTACCAAACCTTCACAAGCCTCTTGATTTGGATATTAAAAACATAAGGAGTAAAAATTTTATTTTTCAAAAACATTGTATCAGTCAATCAGGAACTGCAGGGGTTTGATCCTTGCCCTGCAATAGACATAAAAAAGAAATACAGGGTTTATAGACAAACATGGTGGTGCATTCTAAAAATACTATATGAATTATATCCATTAATGAGAATAGTGAGTAATCCAAATGCTATATTGTATATATATTCTGTATATTTAAATTTGCAACAGTTTTTCAAGTGTTCTTGTGCCATCTCTAATTTAATTTTTAACATTTAACTGCATATGATTTAAAGTATTTTTAAAATCACTATACATAGTTTTTTTCCTATCAAATTGATATATGTTATATAAGTTTTCCTCTGATTACCTATAAAAAACTATGAATTATTATTATTATCATAAATGTCCTGTGCATTTGATTAAGTAAACATTGGTATTGTCTAATGTATGTATTCATTTGCATATTCCTTTATGTAATCTATTTTAAAGTCACTGATAACATTGAATCACTGATAAAATTTTTCTACATGTCTGTTTGTTCACTCATTATGAAGGTATTAATTCAATTTCTGATTATCATTGACAGGAAAAGAAAAGTTTTACTCATATTCAAAAACATGGGGGGTTGCCTTAGGTTATATAGTTTTCTCCTGTATTAATTTTCCCTCTCATCTGCTTTCCCAGGTCTTTGGAAGACAAGGGTAATTTGGATTCTTTAACTTATTGGTGGAAGACTTTTGAAGGTATCCTTGGAAAAAAGCAGTGAATTAAATATTAATGATTAGTGGGGCAGACAGACCAAAATAGATGAGTGGCTAGGAGGTAGGTCTGCAAATATAGTTGCTCTACTGTGGTTTTCTATATATGTAATGATTTCATTCAAGAGTTGTGTACTTTCATTAAAATGATTTGTAAGCCTCAGATATACCTAAAACATGCAAAAGGAATTGGAGTTTTCCTATGTCATGAAGGATGTATGACTTTATGTTTTTACTATAAACTCTTCTCTGGTCATTATCTCAACAGTTTTAATCACTGTTTTCTCTCAGAAACAACTATAGTGTGGGAAATACACATGCAGTTTTATAAAAAGAATTTTTAATTCACTTAGAATTTATGCAAGGCTAAGGCCAGAAAAAGTTACAGAAGCTAAAAATTGGCTTGATATTACACTGTTGGAGGAGGAATGCCAAGAAGCCGTGAGGTTTGGCATATGCTTTCCCTCATTTGTTTCTCTTCTACCATGGTTTGGTAGCACAGCTGCAAGGAGTCAATTATGTCAAGACAGCAGGAAAGATTTTCTTCTCATGGCACAAAGTCTACTGCTGTCTGTTAACAGTCCAGTGATAGGGTACAAATAGCTGATGTTAAGTTTCTCTAACTTCAAGACTTCCACTAAGTCTTTTCTACAATTACAAAGAAAGAGAAGAAAGACATCTTTCTAAAGAGAACTCTAGAATACTCCCAACTGCTAGAACAGAGGAAATAAGAAATATAGAATCCTAACTTAGTGCATTTGTAAGCCATTAAAAAATTGCAAAACATTTATTAAAAAAGTAACTGATTGCTAGACTCTGCTGTAATACAAACCTAGATATTCTCAGTTCTATTCAGATAACACAGACTTCAGTGAGTCACAGAATGTTTCAGTTAGTAAAACATAAATTACATGTCACTATATTATAAACTACTGTATCCTGAAATTTCTGGACAAGCCTTATTGAGGCTATAAATGTCTTTCATAGTAAATTATATGCAAGGGTATCATATACAGTGCCTCTTAATAAATCTCTAGAAATTACCTGCAGTTAGGACTCAATGACCTGCTGAGTTATCTCTTCATATTTTTCAAGTCTTAGACTATGAAGCTAAATTTTTAGACAACTAAAGAAAATTTTTACAGTATTAATGATAAGGGCAATCAAGGAAATTCAGTTACAAATGGTATAGGAGAACTTCCTTGCTTTCCTCTACACTTCATATTTCTAGATTCTGCCTGACTGCACAGAATACTACCCTGACCCTTTCGTTCTTGTCAAAGAAAACCTACTTACCATTTACCTAGAGAATGTGAAGCAACATATAAACAATTCTGCTGGAATAAAAGAGTACTTGTTGATTTAGAGTAGTGGACTGATGGAAGATGAATCTTGGTTATGTAGCTTGCTAACACATTTACTTGTTGTAAGAGAATAAGTACTTACAGGAGTTCTTATGTTGTTCTTATTGGAGAAATAAAACTGCCCCCTCACATGCAGTTACACAGCAGCACTTTGCATGCACCTGTTTGGCTTTGTGCTGCCTGTGTGCTCTCACAAATTGACAATGCTCTAGTGGCCACTGCTACTTCATAGCAGCGTTGTGGGAAGACCACAAGGCTTTAAGGCAAAAAAGTGCACAGAAACTCACTATGAGACAGAGAGAGGAAGGCACAAAGAGAGGGGAGGCTCTTTCAGACACAATTTCAGCACTGAGAAGCCTCAATAATATCTAAGGGCATACAGTTTGGGAGTTTTAAGATCCGAGATAAAGGGAGTATGGAATTATAGTCCTTCTATAGGGCCAGGTCACTGAAGATCACTCGCTCCCTACACCTCCTCTCTGCTGCTGGAAGTATGATAGATGTAACCACACCACCCAAGGAGCCCTTAGTCACCCAGGTTTCTCAGTCATGTGGTGGTAGGCTCAGCAGATCCCATTCTTAGGAAGCTTTAACTTCCTGGCTCCCTCTGTGGAGTGGTCTTTGGTGCTGACTATATTCTCAATAAAGATTTAAAAAAAAAATATTTGTTCCCTGAAGGTACAGTACAGAACTGATTTACCAGCAATATGACCTACAATATACATTTTTCACCTGTGCATATTTCTTTCAAATAGGTAATAAAGTAAGACCACTATTATTTTCTGTCAGCAAATAAGTCATCATTCTTTCTCAAAAACAACTTTGTCAAAGGCAAGTTAGACCTACACAAAAATTGGGACTAAGGTCAACACCAGCAAAATAGTATCAGTGGAAAAAACCAAACTTTTCTGTTATTTATATTTTTTTAAATTAAATTCCAGTCTTGTCTTATTTGTAATAACAATGTTTGAGCAAAATAGCAGTTGTTAATCCAAAACTCTGTCAATCATTTTCCAAGTGGAACAAACCTCACAGGATATTAAGTTGCGAAAGAAAATAATAAAAACCCAAACCTGGAAATTTTACAGATAAACCTCTTCAAATCTATTAAAAAAAAAAAAAATCACAAAGAATATTGTCAAACAAGTCTTGCTTCTAAACTTACTCATTAAATGTTTAGCAAAAGGTTATTAGGATTTCTGGTATAAATTATTTAGCCTTAGGGGACTGGTTTATCCCTAATCAAGCAAAAAAAATAATAATATAAATGCTAGTTCCCTGTGTTAATATGCTAGTAGGTTTTTTCACACTGCCTTTTTTCTTGGACTCTTGAACTCAATGCATTTTGTGCAAGTCTTCCACGAGAGAAAGGCTAGAAACAACATGGTGCACTTGTTTCAAGTATAGAACCAGAAACAAGCAAACATTTTTGGCCACCATCAGCAGACAAGTACTTATAAAGTCAGTTGTGCAAACCATTGCTTTAGTGAATTAATCACCGTGAGGGCAGAGCACATGCTGGTCTCACTTTCAGGGGAAAGGTAGAGAGTGTACATTGGAGGCTACTACAGTTAGTTGATCAGAAAAAAACTATCATTTAACATGAATTCTGCTTCACAAAACAGCTGAGGAGGAAAGAAAAATGATCAAGAATAACAAGGACTTTAAAGTGATAATTAATCTATTGTGCAAGCAACATCCTTCCTACTCCATCTCCAATCCCAGCCTGATCTAGCAGACCTGCCTGGCTTTCATCTGAATGGAATAGACCATTTTAATTTCTGTATTTGTTTTCTCACATACTGCTGGGCTGGAAATTCTCCTCAAATCCAGTTGCTCCTAAATTGGAGTCTCCATGGCAACCTTCACAGCAGTGCACATTGGAGCCAGCTGCCAGAAGAAGACAGTTGCATAACATAAAATGAAAGGATTTCTACTTTTCGTTTTGTGTGCCCTGAGACATATAGACCGACAGACAGGTAGACAAACAGACAGAGAGAACATAAATAAGAGTTTGAAACTGTGGTAGACCTGATTAAAAGTGGATGATACCATAAAATTATTTTAAAAAATTTAAAGAGATGGAAAGACTTACAAGGTGAGAAATTACTTATATTCATTCCTTTTGTTGCTATTAGTATTTTAAAATCAATGTAGTAGTGTTTAAAAACAATGACTTGCACAAAAGATATGAAGCTGATAAATTAAGGTGATGGCATCAAATTTAAGTTACTCTACTGTCAGCTGAATCCAATCTCTATGTGAATTAGATAATGTTGGGGGTAGATCAGGACTTTCATATCGATTGTGCAGTGCAGAAAATACTGAGAGAGATCAGTTTTCCCAGAGTAACTGCAAGGAAATTAGTCTGAAAGATCATAATGGAGTCTAGGTTTAGGTATGGAACTGAGGAGTAATTAAATACAGTGAGACTAGGGGGACCTGCTACTTGCCATCATATTTGGAAAGTCAATATTAAGTGCACTATTAAAACAAGAAAATTAGTTGTAAGACCATTTTGGCAGCAGAAAATGCTTAAGTCTCCTGTGAAGCTTCCCTTTCACATATTATGATTCAAAATGGTATGTCTTTTTTTTGGACTTTGAACACACATTTGTATTGCAGTCATTGGCTATTTCCTTCTCCAGGAATAATTTTGACAATTCTTTGATCATGATTGTGTATCTCCATACTTGCAGAAATACCCTTCATCTTGACGTCAGTGGAGACACACAAAAACCTAAAATGTCTTCCAGGCCATTTCAGGAAAGAGTGAGAAAGTTTGGGTAATTTTATAATTGATATAAGAACAATCTTTTTTGCCTCTTCAGAACTGACTGATTAATGTAAGTCTTTGCCTATGTGGTATCTTAGATTTCAGACTTTATATTCTGCTTAGTTTCATGTACAGAATATGTATTTTTATATTTTTCAAACAAAAACCTACCCCCCTGAAAGCTTCTGATAGATAGCAATGATTTTGGAGACAACTGCAAACACATGTATTATCCACTCTAGTATTTTAGCATTCAGATAAATGCTAATATTTTTACAACAGATGGATCTCAACAGTAATCCATTAAGACACATTTGTGATTCCTTTTCATGTCTTTCTTTAGCTCACTCTGTTTTCTCTGTTTATTCTCAGAAGTAATTTCCACATCCTGATCCAGACTGAAGTTACACAACAGGTAAAAGCTTAATTTTTCTCTGTTTTAAAAAACAAGAAAAAAAAAGTATGAAAGGCTGTCACTAAGTCTCTGCAGCTGAGCTGAAACATGGAGTTTGGATAGCATGAGCACCAGCACAGAGTGGCTAGCTTGGCATTTGCCTGGCTGATTAAAGCTTACCACGGCCATCCTCCTATCACAACCTGAAAAAATAAAGATCTTTTCAGTTTCTCCTGACAATTTTATTTTGAATTCATGTTATGTCTTGTGCACCCACAATATTTTGTAAAAAACAATGAAGGAGTCGAATTCATAACCTACATTATGGAGAGTTACCATCTTTAACTACACCTCTACAGCCATTACCACTTGCCTTAATTTAATTTTTGTCAAGGAGAAGATGTGCAGATGCAATGGCTGGCACTGGGCTTCTTACAGCTAATAATGCACTACATGAAGTTGAAAAGTAGTTCTGAGAGAGAGAATTTAGACAGAAAAGAAGGAGACATAAATTAAGGTCTGATATTCATATGGAGTTCAAACTAAAGCTCATAACACCATCTTCTGCAAATGTTTTTGATTTTCAGCAGAACTTCAGAAAGATGTAGGAAAGTCAGTAGGCCTGATCAGAGTCTGGAATTTCTGGGTCACCAAAATTCTGAATTTCTGACATTTCAGTTAACTTCTGTTTCAAATTCAGTCAATAAAGGCAGGAAGGAGATGTACTGAAGGATAATGGAGAAAACATCAATTAAATTTAACAGAATTAAAAATAAAATAAAAATAATCATCATCTAGAAACTAAATGTGAACATAATAAGAGTTTAGAAAATTCAAATTTGCATTAAAAAAAAGTTAAAGCAAGTTTTCCCCAATACTCTTGAGTGAAAATTGTTCACCATTAAACTGTTTTTCAAATATAACAAAAGAGTTATCACAAAGAACAGTAATATTCTTAAATGAAACTGAATTTTGTCAGTACCCACAGTCAAAAAGAATTTAAAAAATTGGATTTTTTTTTCCTAATGTTTTTATTACTAAAATACTTTCATTTACAGTTAAATGCCATCCTGACACCCAATACTGTCTGATCTCAGAAGCAAAGCAGGGTCAGCCCCGGTTAGTACTTGGATGGGAGACCTCCTGGGAATACGGGGGGCCGTAGCTTCTAGTCCCGAGGACTTCACTGTCAATGTTCAAGCTCGCTCGGCCGTGGCGGATAAGCCTTGGGAATTAAAGGGTGGGGCCAGTTCTGTACACACTGTGCCTCACCTAAAAAATCCACTGCGCAGGCTGGAAGGGCACACCCACGTGGGTAGAGCCCTTCCCAAATCTTTGTTCACAAAGCCTAGCCATCACTTTCATTTACTACGTTATTTTCATTAGACATACATTTTAAAAAATGAAAAATTATGGATAGGACCCATGAAGATGTTCTTCCTTTCTCCTCCCTCCACTATTTTTAAAAGCAAATACCTAAAAAACTGTATCAAATCCAATACTGTTATGTTGCTTCTAACTAAACTTTTTTCCTGTAAGTTCTTTATTTTATCAGCTAAGCTGAAAGAATCCTCTATTCTCCATCTTTCCTCTGGCAACATTGTATAAGTAAAAGACCAGAGAATAACTGTAGGAACTTCTCTCTCGCCTGAATAGCTTTGCAATCCTTTGTGGCATTGTTCAGGAAAGGATTTCTCATCCAAGCTAGATTTTGACATTTGATACCCTGAGGAGTAAATCCCATGACCAGCCAGGAAGAGAAAGGTACCAGGGGTATTCCACATTGCATGTTTCCCACAGAGTACATGAGCAGCCACAGAGCCATGCTCTTTTGGGTGGAACCCATGGGGACCACACACCAAGCAGAGGGACAACCTCTGTCAGGGGAGACAACACTGCCATGCCCTAGTGCTCTGCCCAGTCCAAAATTTTACCCACCAGGTGGACGTTGAAGCCATAAACAGATTTTTTTTCTGCAAATATGAGATGTGTTTTTACCACAGTGGATAAAGGACAGAGGGAAGAGGAATGGGAGTCTGAGACATGGCAAGCTGAAAGACTTGCACTGGTGATATGAACTAACGTATCTCTGTGGTGCCCAGTGATGCCTGCTAAGATCATGGGCTTCTATTGTTTTTGTTTAGTATTAAGTCATAATGATTATGACTTAGCCTGCAGTGAATTACAGCCCCTCCTGCTTGCATCAGCTGACCAGTGCAGGAAGTACCAAACACACAGGGAAAGAAAGTATGTGACACAGAGAGACTTTCAAGGAGTGTCTTATTTTCACACATTTACACTCCCATGTTCATGTCATTGAACCACAGCATAACTAATATTTCATCTAAATGGCAATGTTTAAGCACCCTGCTGGAACACTGCAAGTAAAATTTACCAGCCTTGTGTTAACTTGGTGAAATCACAATAAACATCTCATGTTGGGGTAAAGATACTTAGTGGGAGATCTGTCAAAGTCAGAACTGGATGGAGAGCTTCAGGCTGCTATTTTTGCCTTTAACTGCTTCCTGCATTGAATTTCAGCACATTAAAAATTCTTTGCCTCTCATCAAAAGCATTAGATCTCTGTGCAGATTTTCTTTCCAAAGGCTACAGCTTGTACATTTCTAAGCACCAATCCTCAAAAAGCCTTTCTTCTGAAAGCAATTTAATTTTATCTAACACAAACCAGGAGCAATTTATTATGCCTTTAGCTCTTGAGTTCCCTCCCCACCTCTCTGACTGTCAGTATTTAAACCAAACTCAAGACTGGCATACAGGATAGCAATTTTGCCAAGAGCTAGTCCCAAAACTCTTCACACCAGCATATCTGTATCCACATTTTTACCTTCAGGGTGAATTTCCAATGCTAAAGAAAGTGCAGATACTCAACAAGCATTCTTTTTTATCCTTATACCAAACCTCCAATTTCTTATTCCTGCCTCTTGCATGCAAGATACTGTTTTCCTCCTTCCGCTACAACTATTTGTGGATTTTTCTATATATTTTTTTAATATTAAGGTTAATTTGAACAGTTCCACTTCCTGGCAGTTGCAAGTAAAAAAGCAACAGCTTGTATGGTAAGACTCCTATTCCATTTCTGATTTGGAATTCATCTTCCTACTTTGTCTTGTTTGTGATGAGCAAAGCACCTGCCTCTGGAGCACCATGCTTCCACCTACCACTCTAAACTAAAAGCCACTCTGTTCAAGTGGAATAAATGTTCTAGAAATCTTTAAAGAAACACTGTAACATACAAGGAGGAGTAAATATTAAAGTCTCAACATCTTTGATCTATATATTTACCTATGTGTTTATCTTTATCTCACATTTGCTGGTATATCTATGGAGGAATAAGCATAAATAGAACCCTTGCAATGCCTTGAAATATCTTTGGTTTTGCTCTTAACACATATCTTTTGTCCAAATCTGTGTCTTGGTAAAACTTGAAATTAGATTTAAGAATTTTGTTTGCTCCAGCTCTGAACATAGTTTACAATATCTCTGTTAGGGAATGTCTACTTTTAGGCAAACCTTTATGGATGACCTCCAGGGACCCCAGGGGAAAATACCCATACTATCAAGAACTTGGCTTTGTATTTTTCTATTTATATATTTATCATTATATAGGGAATTTTCGATATGTCAGGAAAATTATCTCATTAAAATGTCACTAAATAGATACATAAAAAATACCCAACATATTCAGGGAAACAAATCTTCCTTTCAAAAATAAATTAAGCACCTTATGTTTGACAGGGAAATACTCTGTAGATGTATTTCACCTAAATTTATCAGAGTAAACGCAAGTATGAACCACATAATTTCACACTGCTATGAAGTCCAGTGATGCTTTGCTTTGAGTTCAAACTAGGAGATCAGCCATGGGTCTGGATGAGTTTTTCTCCCAAGGTTTATCTAAGAGGAACCAGGTGGCAGTTGTAAATTATTTTCTAGTGTCTGAACTTCTCACTAGGAACAGGAACTTAATAACCACAAACAAATATGCAAATCCATAGTAGAAAAACAATGCAAGGTTTCAAACAGATTTGTTCTAATTATCTGGATGGATTAGTAGCTATTTTTCTTAGTCCAATACATACCATCATGTATTGTAATTGTTCTAATTAATATAATTAATTGGATACTTACATGGGGCATTGCAAAATTGTATATTACATCAGATTCCCTTATCAGTTCCAAAGTCAATTCCTTTAGGTATGTATCTGAGAATGTTATGACCATTTTTTCAGGAAACTTCCACATTTGCCAGGTGATGTTGGTGCTCTCCTATTTTCTTGAATAATTTCCTGAAGAAAATGGGCCTCATCATATCCTTAGTGCAGTCTTGACCGCATTATACTGCTGAGGAATGGTAGGCTGAATTGTGTCATTTCTGTATTGCTGTTTGAGTCTGCTTTAACATACTGGCTGCCAGAAGAGCCACAGAGTATGCTGGATGGTGGCCAAAAGGAACTTAAATAGCATAAGATACTCAATTTGATGGTTACTGTTACTAACATTTGCAGTACTTTGTGCTTATAGCAACATTAGTATCCAGTGATTGATGCCAAGTGATTGCTAATTGCTGTAATTAATCAAATGTCATTCAGCATTGAGGAGTTATTGACATCATGTTCACACACACGCGCAAACACACACATACAAATGCACAGAAGGAAATCCCCTACCAGAAAGATACAGCATGAGTGCAGAAAATGCTACTTAGTTTTGGTTCAGAAAAAAGGAATGTTACTTTCCTGTTTATTTGCTGCAAAAGGTTCTATGTTCTCTGAGACCAGTCGTATGACAGTGGGAAAATTTGCACTTTAGCTTCAATCAAGAGTCCCTAATTCAAAATACTTTGAGGGTCTTCAGCAATGCTGAGGTACACTAACTGCCTAACTTAATGAGGAATATGGCAGCCAGGTATTCCATCTGCTCTTAATTATTGCAAACACATAAAAGACCCATGCTAAGGTTTTATGCAAGAGAACAAACTGATGACTTGGTTAACAGCTGCTCTTCAGTTAATATAGAAAATGGAAGTGAAAGTCTTATGTGAGGTTAGATCACTAATATTGTTGGTATCAAAAATAACACAAATGTATGAATAATGTTGAGAAGGTCTTCCTCTACTTATTCACTTGCTTTCAAGGTTATGAGTGTGTGAAACTGGTACTGAAGCTAAATGCGTCCTTTGTGGTTAGGAGAAGAATTTGGCAGCTACTGCATAAAAAGCTTAGCCATCTTTGCTGACTTTTTTCCTCTACTTTTACTAGTGTATGCTGCTTTTGCACTGGCTCTCTGCAATCATTCAAGAGCTATCAAGAGTATTTGTAGAATATTTAAAATTATTTCTGGATATTACTGGGACTCTTTCTATATAGTGGAATAAAAAAGTCCAAACAGGGGCATCTTACATGTTACCAGGGTCAAAATCCCATTCCCTGTGATAGGTAAACACTCCTTAGTACTCCAACCCAAAAACTCTTAAGATCCCCTCCTTAAGTAGGTTTTTGCTGTGCAGTTTGTAAAGGTCATGACACTTACACTGAAAGTAGGGATCAGGTACACTGGAGGGAAGAGAACAGAGACAGACATTTATATCAATTAATACCATCATAAAGTTCAGCAGCCGCCTTTGGGACACTGTGATTGAACAGCTATAATCAGTGCGTAAGGCAGGCATACACTGACTATGCATAGAAACATTAAGACAACTATGCAGTTAAATAATTCTATTCACTGGCTCAGATGAAAGGAACTAACAC
>JAWWEV010000134.1:47891111-47905232 GCA_035583235.1 Hafferia zeledoni | reverse complement strand
ACTAAAGGCTTGCAGGGATAGACTAAAAAGCACCCACATGCATGCTGCATGTTCCTAACACATCTGCTCTACTTCACGATCAGTTTACTTAAGAGTATGGAGTATAAATTCTTCCTTACAGTTAGACTTTAAATTATAACAATTTCATACTCAATTGTAGTCAATTATAAAATATAGCTGTGCTGCAAAAATCAGTTCTGAATGGGAAAAATATTTGTGCCTCCTCACAAACATGTAAGTTGAGAGTTAGAAATTTTCCACTTTTTAAAGAAAGATCTGAAATTCTTTTTCTATAGGAACTGCAGTCAGAGGTCTCTCCAAATCTAGCTCACTGACTGGGCTCAAAAGTTGGTGCATGACTAGGTGCTCATACATTCCTCCCTGGCTGTGGCATGAACATGACTTGAGTCTTCAGATCTCTGCAGTGTGAACATAATGATTTAAGAGATACAAAATGCAGTCTTTCAGATGAAGAGACTGCTTCATTTAGTAATCCACAGGAAGTCTTTAAGGGGAGGAGTGGATGTGGTTACTAATAGATCAGATGTGTTTAATTTTTGAATTAAAGTCAGTGTTTTCCTAAGCATTACAAAATTAGAGAATACTAATAAGAAGGTTTTCTTGGAGTTTTGAGTGAAAACACTACAAAATAGTTTCTAAGGACCATAGTAAAGTAAGGTTTATATATACATCAGGTACAGGTTAAGAGATAGATTAGAATGTCATCATAGACTTGATACTTCTATTTATTGCTGTATAGTGCAAAGCTGACAGTCAGAGAACAAAACCTGATTACTACAGGGTTATACTGGATGATAATTAGTTTGAAGCAGAATTAGGTAACTGGTGTATAGTGATGCTAGAGTTTAAAATCTGGTTTAGGATTCAAGGTACTACAGGTTGCATTCTGCAGAGCCATAAGTACTGCAGCAAAATCAACAATTATGAGAGCAATTATATAATGTACATGTCTTACATTAAATAAAGTGACTGGGATATGTGTAGGAAGAACAGCTAGAGGTATAGGACTTGTGTTTAATTCTTTAGTGAGGAGAGGTATCTGCACTGAGATTATGTGTAGGGTTGGATTAAGGCTTGTCACAGCATAGATCACTTTTTTTCCTGGAAAGGAAGCCTGTCTTTAAAAGTAAACCTGCCAGGTCTACCCACACTAGCTTGAAACTTTCCTCCTACTAGATTCCTGTTTAGTCTTAATTTTCTGATCTTTCAGGATCCTGCAATAAGCTTAGCTCTTCTGCCTTTGTTGTCACATTTTCAGTAGATTTAAGAAGGCAGATCTACATATGTTCTAGTTTGGATCAATATTTAGTAAGCTTTTGAAAAAAATATCCCCACTGATCCCACTTACTATGCCTTAGTTCATAGTGGCGAGCTGCCTCAGGGTGCCTTAACTGGATTCCTCTCTGAAAAATCTACATTGCAAACACGATCCAGAATCTCACCCAATGCACTCTGACTGAAAAAGAACATTCAGTCCTTGGAGCCAGGCTAGAGCTACCTCACAAAACAAAATAAAACAAAAAAAGAAGCATATGTACTGTGGATGTCAGGTTTTCAGCACAAGTGATTTTACTGTACAAAACTGCTCCCGTCTATTTGCATGGCTACACAGGTTATACAGTGCAAGTCATACAGATGAAGCCACACTGAATCAGGAATGCTTGCTCTTTTCCTTGGAAATCCCTGGGATTCCAGTTGAAGTAAAGTAACTGGAGAACCACCTGCATGGAACTGGACTGGAAAAGAGTCCCCACCATCCTGTGGAGGTATCTCCACATGCAGACAAATGTATTGACAGGGTGACGGGGTAGACGCTCCTGAAGTTATCTAGTTGTACCCCAGGAGGCTAATTTGGGGGATGCACGGTACATCTGTTAGAAACTAGGATACAAGTGTTGGATAATGATTAAGTTTCACTGGGCAAAAGCAGTTTGAAATGTTTAGATTTTGTAAATCTGTGAATGGGAGTTCAGCCGCTGGACCATGCTATAGAGGAGGATACCATAGATCTAATAGGTTGAGTGACAAATTGTTACAAAAACAATTGAGAGAAAATGATCCAGGAATCTTGTGGTCTGCTGTAATCTCCATTAAACCATGTACCCTGTGCTTTTCAATGATATAGATCACACTCTTTCCTCTCCTTAGTGGTGATTTGGTAACATTGTTTAGTTAGTGTCTGTCTTATCCTTAAAAAAAACCATCTTTCCATCTTCTTGGAATGATGTCTTCAAGTATTAAAGGTCTGTTATTTCTTGTGATGGTTAACTAAATGTTGTACAGTTTTTAGGTATGCACATACAAAAGTTGCTGTTAGATTGATAGATGGCTGAGGTGTCATTGGGTGAGCAATAAAAAAATCTTATCCCTGTTATTGGATTTAGACTTCTAAGTCTAATTTTAAATTATTTGAGTTAATCCTCCACATTCTAGAGACAGTATGGGCAAGCTTAACACAGACTGTCTTACCATGGTCTTCACCATGTGCTGGCTGAGAGATAATCTTCTCTGCCACCTGGAGCATGTCCTTCCCCTCCTTCTGGACTGACCTTAGTGTCTGCAAAGTTGCTTCTCCCTTATTGTCATTCCACTCTCCTGACTGCAGTTGCCATTGCACCATTTGGGATTTTTTCTCTCATTAAATACATTCTCCCAGAGCTATCACCATACCTTGGTTTTGGCCAGAGGTGGATCCACCTTGGAACTCTGACATTGGCTCTGCTGGACATTGGGGAAGCTTCTGGAAGCTTCTCACAAAAGCCATCCCTGTAGCCCCTCACACTACTAAAACCTTGCCAAGCAAACCCAACATACATGTATGTAAAACATTGTCCAATTTCCTCTATTTATCTCAAGAGTCACAAGCCGATATGTGGCAGCTACAATTCTGAGAATCCATATAGGTAAGAACTCCTCCTTGCAGTTAAGGTTGAAGTTGCCAGAATGGCTATTTCACATCTTTTGGGAATTTTGACTGTACCTTGCTGCACAGTCATGCCTTCAGTCTCTTCTCTGGAGACTTGAAGAAGGATCAGAGCCAGAGAGGCCTACATACACTCTGAGCCCTTCTACTTGTGTGTGACCTGCAGGAACTGGCTATCTTAGGTATTTATTTGGAATTTGAACTGTTTTTTTTCCCCCACCTTCCAAAAACAGAGCAGAAATTAGTTTTACAGCTGTGAAATAAACAGAAGTTAAATAAGCTATCTCATTCTTAAAATGAAAGACACAATCTGTCTGAATTGATTGTATTCAACACATAAAGTAATAAATGCATTAGCTGATTCAGGCAAACAAGTGCTCTAGAAACAAACAAAGGAAATGATCTTTTATGTTGCTTTTTTGAGTTTCTTTTGGTGTTCTTCTCTCATTTAAAATGTTTTGTCAAGAATTTCACTATAAAATTCAGAACAAAATTCTGTATCACAAAAAGATATGTTGAGCTCTCTACCTGAAAACAACATGCGTTAACTTGCAGAATGAAATCTGAAAGCATTTGTGCAAAATAAATGGAGTTTTCCAGTAAAGGTCTTTTAAGGAACTGTCTACAGCTGAGGGCACAAACTCTTTAAACTCTGTCTGAAGAGGTTCAAGAAGGAATCATAACTTTAAATCACTGTTCCTAACATTTAAGATGTAACCCACAGGCTGGTAATAATAATTGATTTCTGGAAGTTTTTCAGAAATTTCTGGCATTCATTTGAATGGCGAGTGTTTGCAAGATGAGTTTGCAAGATACAAGTGTTTGAAGATGAGTTTGAGTTCTTATTCTCCAGAGTTGCACAAGATCTATTGTTTAAAAAAAGAAATAAAACCACTTCAGAAGCCTACTATCCCCCTTTAAAAAGCTTTCCTTTATTTTAGGATTAAAATACTAATAACATGCCTTTGCATCCTGTTTCCTCTTCCAGAACTTTGAACTGAGAAATTACATGCTTATGCAAATTTGAAAAGTTATCATATTTATATAGACTAGAAATATGTTCAAAAATAAAGAAGTAAAAATTACTAATAGGCATTATAAAAAATACTTAAAAAGAGAACTTATGAATCCTATAGGAAAAAACCATTGTAATCGGTTCTAACACTCTTTTGGATCACTGAAAATAGAAGAGGTTTTCTTATTCAAATTATTATGTGAGTATAGAGTTTACTTTTGCTCTCCAGATCATTTTAGCATAAAGCCTTTTTCTTTGTTCATTTGATATTTGCTTGTTTTTCAGTGGTTTGCATTTATGAAAAAGAACTACATATTTTCCAGAGTAATGTATGTCTGAAACAGTGTGATGACAGAGCAGGAAATTATAGTCAGTTTCATTTTCCATAACTGAGCATTTTGTGGAGTCATTTACAATGTGAGTTCAAATTGCATCTAGACATCCTAATTTGGATTTGTAACATTTTATACCTGCTTGGATAGCTCTAAATAACTTCACAACATACTAGACCATGAAGAATCAAGCTCAGTACCTTAGATAGAGCCATTAATTTCATATTTATATGCATATCTTTTGTCTTTCTGTCAAATCAGTTTGTTTCTCTTCCTTTTTAAGGCTATATTTTTATAGATATTTCCCACATAAATAATTGGAGTATTGTGGTGCATCAGATAGGGTTAATTCCTCAAAATGAACGGAGTTTTAGAAGTTTCAAGGCTGTTGTGGTGGACAGCTTGCAGACATATGTCTATTCATGTTAAAGTGTTAGCTGTTAGAGGAAGTGACCTTAGAGCAGTGAGAGAGGGAATAACAATGCAGACACATTAAGGTGGGTGGACATGCACAGACAAAAGAGTTCATGCTGCAGACATCATACCCTCTTGCACAGTCCAAATTGCTTTTAATTCAGACTAGCCCTAATTTGGTTCCTTAGTCAGAGTGACAGCAACTGGAGAGCAATAGATACATTCCTGGAACAGATTTAGGTTCATCTTAAAGTCCAGTGCCTTGAGACCACTCCACAATATGAGCCAACTATCTTTGCCGTAAATAGGGACATTTGTGGGATTTGCTGCAAAACCTGTGCCTGACCACACTGAAGAGCTATAACTCCAGTACAGTACATATGTTGAAGTGCTGTACTGTATAAATTCATGTCCCCAGTAGTTTTCAGTGTAACTACTCTTTCCCCAAGCAAAGTATAAGAGAATGAGTACCAGTGAGAGGTACCAGAGAGAGCATTTTCTTGGAAACTTAGTAAACCCCACAGTGCTTTAATTTTCTTTTTTTTTTTTTTTTTTTTTAAAGGTGTAATATTTTCTGCGAGGAAAGAATTGCAATAATGAAAGTACTAAATGTAATTCTGAATTACCTAGCATTAAAAAAAAACCAAAAAACACAAAAAAAACCAACAAACAAAACAAAAATAAAACAAAACAAAAATAAAAGAAAACAAAACCAAAAGAAAACAAAACAAACAAAACAAACAAACAAACCCCAACCAAACAAAACAAAAACCCCAAAACACAAATTAGACCTCTGGAGACTATATTAAAATTCAGCTGAATAAATAATAATTAGGGGTGTGGAATGTCAGAGGTGTCACTGATCTTATTGTAATTAATTCTGTAGAGTTCATATTATGAATGTTCCCTTATTGATCTCAGAGCTAAAAGTAAGAAAATCTGGAAACCTCATGTAGTAATAGGCTTTAAAGCATCTGGGGATTTTATCAGAAAACACCAAATACCATTACTTTTATTATTAACTTATGAAAAATTGACTTTTGAGTTGCTGATGACTTTAGTACTATAACTGATGAATTTTTTAGTCTGTTTCTTTGAATAATGGTTAAGACACTGAACAATTAGCACTGTACTACCATATATGGCTTTTAAATGTTCATATGCTTGAGGTATTGAACTGCACATGTAAAATTTCAGCTGAAAATCATTAATTATTTTTATTTATATGAGAAAAATTGCTGATTTTATGGTTTTGGAAGCTGTGTGAACATGGAAAAAGAGAGCAGCCTTTTGTGGTTAAGGGATGTGAATTATATGAAAAGCAATGCTTGAACACTGTTATTGCTGTTGCTACATAAATTGAAAACAGAACATGGATGTCTATTTTCAAGTGTTTAATAAGAAAACACAGTAAATAATTTATCCCTGTCTCTTTCCAAATCTCTTGGAACTATATTTAATAAAAAACTTTACATCTTGCACAATAGTATTCAAAGGTTGAGATACACCTTTGTGTACACATCCATATTTATCTATCATATGTGGTGGTCTGTCAGGTTGTTCTCTGTCATTGTCTTTGATCTTGGATTATTTGATTCCAGGGTTACACAGTATCTATTGAGTTGGAAGAACAGCTCTTCATTCTTGCAAAGGGCATGCCTCAGACAGGTCGTGTCATGCCATGTGGACTTACTCTGGAATTTCTTGTTGATGTCTGGACAAATCAAGAATATAAATCCTTGTGCAAGAGTTCTTCTGTCAGATCAATTGGCATCCTATTCCATTTGCTTCAGTTTCGCAGCTGTGCACTGAACAGATCATTCTTATGGCTATCTGAGAACCGGACATCTTATGTTTTGAATATAATTTTTCTAAATCCATGGGGTAATAATGAGAACAATAGCAACAAAAGCAAATGTGAAACGTACCAGCCTGTATTATAATAATTTTTCTGTTCCACTCTACCCAAGAAACAAGTTTTAAATCAGCTAAACTAGATCACCCAATGTCATGGTTTAACCCCAGCTGGCAACTAAGGCAACTGAGGCTGCTCACTCACTATATCCTGGTGGGATGGGGGAAGAGAATCAGAAGAATGGGAGTTAGAAAACTCATGTGTTGAGATAAAGACAGTTTAACAGGGAAAGCAAAAGCCATGCACACAAGCAAGGTATTCATTCACCACATCCCACAGGCAGGCAGATGTTCAGCCATCTTCAGGAAAAGGCAGACTTTCTCACATGTAACATGACTTGAGAAGACAAATGCCAACACTCTGAATGTCTCCCCATTCCTTCGTTTTCCTCCAGCTCTACATGCTGAGCATGACACCATATGATATGGTATATCCCTTGGGTCATCTGGGGTAAGCTGTCCTGGCTGCACACCCTCCTAACTTCTTGTACACTCCCAGTCTCCTTGCTGGTGGTATGGGGTGAGGAGCAGAGGCCTTGGCTCTGTGTAACTAAAAATGTCCCTGTGTTATCAGCATTGTTTCCAGAAAAAAAAGAGTAAAAATGCAAAGCATAATCCAATACCAGCTACTGTGAAGAAAAGTAACTCTATTCCAGCCAAAACCAGCACACACAACACAGTTTCTACAAACACAGCACCATAGTAGGTACTGAGAAAAATTGACTCTATCCTCACTGAAACTGGGACAAATCAATATAGTCTAGTGTCCAGTGCAATTACACTCTATTGTCATGAAGAAAGAATGTATGATATAGAAATTTAAAATATTGTCCCTCAATTGGTAACAAATAAAACATTATAAACTAAGTTCATAAGTACCTGGAGGATCAGCAATGTCAAGCACAATATGTCACTTTCACAGAAAAACTTTAAATTTACTGCTCTCCAATTTCTGTACTAAAGAGATTAAAGTGGATATTGCTGATTCAGTGGGGAAAAATGCCTGATTTAGAATAAGAAATGGTATTCAATAGTATATGTTCATCTCCTTATTTTTGAGATCAAATTTGACATCATGAAAATTATGTTTTCTGTTATTATTGTGTAATTATTTCCTCTAAATGTGAGAACATTTGGGGAAAACATGGTGGGAAGAGAACTCAGCAAAAATGCAAAGCTGATTTGCTGCTTTGCTCTTCTCACCCACTCATGGATACTAACAGTAAAAGAAAGATGTTCTTTTGGTATACCTTCTACTGCTCTGAATACAACCTATCTAACATACAATACTTCATTTATTGTATACTATTGTGTTGATGAACACGAAGGTAGCAAAATTTAATGAAATGTAAAACTTCTTGAAACTTTCAATTAATTAATAAATTAGTCTGAAATTTAACAGAAAAATTCCTCATTACTGCATTTTTCCTGTTCTGCTTCAATTCTGTATTTATATGCATGAATCTTTTCTTATATGTGAGTGGTAACAAATTCAAAGGCTGATATTGCTACCTTCATGAACTCATTCTCCAGTAGGACAAATAGGAGAACAAGTAGAAAATTATATACATTTTACTGCTTCACACTTATTAGCATACTAATGATGTGAAGCTGTCAGAGTTACCAGCATTCAACTTGCCAATGATTTCTTGTATCTGAGCTTGGACAAAAAAGGATAAGGAGACAGGCTGAAACTCTAGTTTCCAAGGACACCATCTTTGAAACACACAAGAAATATTTAAGTAGGTCCAATATGTCTCCCAGAACAAGAGATTTTTTTCCTCACATGATGACATATGTAAGATACGTTGAAGGGGAATCTGAGTTCCCTGGATTGCAATGGTATGTTTCAGATGATTATCAGTCACAGACACTGAGCAGAACTATGTTCTCTGCATACTTACCTATCTGCCTAACTCTCTGTCTAGCTATCTGTGTGTTTATTTTGCTGTTTTTATTTATGGCCACAAGAAAATGCATCTTCTTCACAGTGAAACAATCTGTGCTGAGCTATACTGTGCATGAAAACAGAATCAAACTGCAGAGGGTTGCTGGGAAAACATTTGATGATACTTGAGGAATATAGCCCTTAGGATTATCTTTCCTCAACTCAAAATGTTACATAGGAGTTTTCTTAGAGTATTAGATCCTGCTTTTCCATTCCCCTGTTGTCCCAAACATCTGTTGTTTCCTGCTAGCTTGCTTTACAGCTGATATTGCAAAATATATATTCTGTAATGCAAACTCCTAAACGATTCCATACAAACACTTTTTCCAACTTTTGCTATGCTCAAGGGAAACATAAAGAGGGGGAGAGCAAGCTTCCTTCCAATTATTCAGCGAATTAAAAAAAAAAAAAAAAAGGTCAGGGATTGATATGATTCATTCACTTTTAAACAGCTGCATTGGCATAATGATTAGGCACCTCTGCAGAGCTTAGTTCATATAAGAAATTCTACTGTATTTACTTTTCCAATACGCAAATATTACAAGAAGCAAATACATGAAGCCTGTCTCTACCAAACTTACCCAGGCATTATTTTCATTTCTGATCCTGAATACCCAAACCAACTGAAGATAAACCACAGTAGCTGGCAACTAAGAGTCACGCTGCCACTAGCTCACTGCTGCCTGGTGGGATAGAAAGAATTAAGGAGGAAAAAAAAAAAAAAAAAAAAGTCATGGTTTACAATAAGCACATTTTTATTTAATTAAAATTATAATAAATAATTATTTTAATAATAATTAATTACTATGAAAAGGAAGTAGAAAGTAATAAAACACAATGAACTCAAGAGTTCACTGACAGAGCATGGGAAGACAAACCACCCTTGACTTAGAGTAAGCACTACCTAGCAAAACTACAACATTAGTGTGCTATCATGATTATTCTCTTACTAAACCCAAAACACAGTTCTGTACCAGCTACTAATATGAAAATTAACTCTATTCCACCTGAAACCAGGGCCACAATCAAAAAGTTCTGACAAGAGAAAAAAATAAACAACAAAAAAACCAAATCCATAAAATGTCACCAATCAAAAAAAATCTTAATGCAGAAACAGAAAAAAAAGAGACTGTCTACTGTTTAAGACTATTCATTTCACATAGCAAAATTCACAAAACAAACACCTACTTCTTAATTATTACCACTTTATGAGAGGAAGTATCTCCTTTTTAAGTAGATATTTTATTTGAAATATTCATTACAGCAATTGGAACAGCATTTAATTTTAATACCTTCCAAATGTAAGGGCAGATGGGATAACATTCAAAGACCATTGTGAATAATAGGTGTAAAAGAGTACATTTTAGCAAGATATAGAATTAAACAGGTCTACACTAGGCACTTAGTTGGACAGATTTGTTAGAGTTGCCCAGGAAATGGAAGATTAATTCCACAAATAAAGCAAACTAGAAAAACAAGACCTTAAAGCTGGGAGATGCTGGAGCTCAACTACTCATGAATAACAGTTGTAACAGTAAAATAGTGCTAGCATATCTGTGATTTCTCACCAGAGAAAACTACTAGCTAATCTTTAAGCATCTCTTTGTATCACAGAAGACTTATACAAAAGATTAGTGAGGGTTTATAATTAGGAAATGCTGCATGATATCCAGCCAGCATAAATCTTTCTTAACACTTTCAAAGAATATAAATCAATATGGAAAATAATTTCTTAATTATGGTGTCACTGAGGGTGAGATTGACTTTCAAATGAGTCATGTAAACTGAGGTGTCTATCCATTAGTGTCCATATAGAGGATAGGAATCCTTTGCTGTGTTACATATGGTCATTGCATATCAAAGGCTTAATTTAGCTGTCTGCCTACATAATTTTTACTACATTTTGAGAAGTCTTGCCTTTCAGCTGCAACTCCAGATGGTAAGATGTCTCCCAGAGACTGAGTCCTAACTGCCAGTGCCATAAAATCTCATATACCCATTAGATAACCTTAGGGCTTGAAGGTATGGAATATAGGGAGCTATTCAACTGAGCAGCCACTTGGGAAAAGGACTCAGTCATTTAAGCATATATAGCATTTGAAATGCTCTACAATATACCATACATTTACACAGGGCTGACGTTTGTGTTACATGATATATGACCTATAGAAAAATAATGGCTTCCTGGACCATGACCAAAGGGCCAAACTGGACAGTGTAAGTTATCTAAAATAGTATCTGAAGAACCAAGTTCTTCTCTAGGTTAAGTGAATAGCCCTCCACACTCTCCTGTTTTGCTTGTATCTCATTTGACTATTACAAGAACTTGAATGACAACACTCATGTAGTTTTGATTTGAAACTGAATCCCTCCTTCGATGATGAATCTCACTTTAAGATACACAACAGGAGTTTCCAAGATACTAATGATCATCCCTTATCTTGCATTACCTTGCAAGAAGACTTTGGTACTGAGTGAAATTATTTGTCTGTCCATTTATGTATTTTTTAATACTTTGAAAGGGTATTAAGAAAAGGGGGAAAGTGGTATTCTAAAGCCTAGATAAACATAACTGTTTGGGAACATCAATTTAGAATTCAAATAAAAAGTAGGACTTTTTTGTTGTCTCTAAAAAACACAATTTCAACACACTAAAAAGTTATGCTGACTAGTGTTCCATACTTTCATATAAGTATGATAGTAATAATAATATCAATAACAGTGATAATATGTACCAAAGGTTAAGGAAATGGCAAATTCTTCAATTTACAATTTAAAATTAATATGACCAAGAAGGGAAGCTAAAAGAGCCAACATGTTTAAGTAGTCACTAGGGTGAAGGTTCTGAGTAATTTAAAACATTAATGTCGCAGCCAGGTAGACAGCTACAGCTAAATGCTGACAAAATAAATTGGAAAAGGTGACTAAACTAAATATAAAGGTTTGACAGATAGTTGTCCATATTTAGAAGAATGTAGGAAGACATTCACTCCATCTGATGAGGACAGAATTTACCAGTTTTGACAAAGGAGGATGTGAGGGAAAGTATGTTAAAAATAAACTTTTTTCAAATCATTGAGCCCACAGTTCTTTCAAATTGCAGTTCTTCCAAATCATAACATTAAATAAACTAGTTGCACTAGCAACACCAAGAATTATGTTAGTGTTTGGCAAACCTTGGAAAAATATTAGAGGATTGAAAAACTAAAATGTAAACAAAGAATGACACAGAAAGAAGAAATCTAAGTGTGAAAAAATAATTACTCTGAATTTACATAAATAAAAAAGCAGTAGATAAAAAGTTATGAGATAGTTCTATGAAAGTGTGGACCTGTCCAATGGTTTTCATGACATTACACTTGCCATACAAACATGGAGCATGCATTAAGTAGACTGTATTTTATCTTTGGAATTAAGTGGTAATTAAAGCACTTTCTCATTATTCTTGCATATTTCAAAGGCTGATTTTTTATAAAGGTGAAGGGAAGAGATTGTTATAAAGTAATAAAAATTACTTTGCTAAATGGTCTCAAGGCATTAAAAACTGTTTTCATACATTCAGAGGCAAGGTAATAATTCAGAACTTCAATGATAAAGATATCAGCAGAAGGAAATTTCTGTCTTTGAAAGTAAAGATCTAAGGAGAACTTGATATCAACATTTATGACTAGCAGAAGACAAACTTTGTAATGTCAAAAATATTTCTACGATCACTTGGTATACAAGAGGATAACAGAATAATCAGTTCCTTACTTTACATTCCATTAGTAAAATATACTTGTATGCATATTTCAAACACAGATACAGGAGAAAAAAATTCAAGAAAAGTTAGCAAATGAGCCAGTAGGCAGAAATGAAATAAAAAAATAAATTATGTTAAAATAGAAGGTTGAGACATTACTTAGTCTCTGTGCTTTGAAAGGCACTTAAATGTGGTAGAAACACAAATTACTAAAAGTATTTTCAGTCTTGTTTACAAATGCATTTTTAAAAAATGGCTAGACAGTGAATTTTAGAAAGTGCAGCTCTAAAAACAGATGCTGTTTCCTGGCAGTGATGATAATTATTATGGGGATAGGGAAAGAACTATCCACCTTAAAGTGGTTGCTTTTAAAATGAAGTATGGTATTGGTAAAAAAGATCTACTTTTTCAGTGTCAAAAAGAAATGTTAGCACACTGTGTGTGTGTTTGGAGATGGATAAACATGGAAATTGCAGCCAACTTCAAAATTTGTGAGTTTTGGAAGCTTTCTTTTTTTTTTTTTTTCCTTTACCCTCCTTGGGTCACAGGAAGAAGAAAACTACCTGTATTGTCATCCATACACTAACACACCTTGAATTTCCTGATTAAAGCATTCACTGCATTCACTGTAAGTGAACTTCAAATTTTAGGATCTTAGCTGATGAATTTCAATAATTAAATATAATTCTTTCCCTTAGTGCACAGCTGATCACACATGGCGCTGTTCCTTTTTATTCTTTTGAGCATCAAAAATAATTTGGCCACAGCTGATGATGATACATGAAACAGTGAGGCCAGGTATGAGTCCTGCCAACATCATTGAATGTTTAAGAGGTATCACATTCAGGTTTGGGACATTTTCCTACAGAGTAGGCTGACTTTCTTTTTTTTTTTTTTTTTAACTGTCCATTCACCTATTGAATAGGACATAGTTCATCTGTCAGAATTATCAAAGCAATTCTTTATTGTTGGAGGAATTAAGACAGTCATATCTGAGTCACTCTTGTTCCCTGCCAAATCAGTTAGGTCACCTAAGGACTCTTGTAGTTTGCTCTAAGTACAATCATTTTTTTTCTCCATTAGAGGTCCTCTGTGAAATTTAATTTCCTATGAAAATCAGAGCAATATCTATGGCCTTCTCTTTCACTAAAAAAAAAAAAAAAAAAAAAAAAGAGAGAGATAAAAATAGAAATATTTGATATAAAAATTATTTATGTGTAGGATGATTACTATTTGTTTGCTTTGCAACAGTGCTTGAACAACTGTGATAGGCACTTTCCAGGATTATTGTTTATGGGTGTTGTTATGCATAGAAAAGATGTGCAGCACTGAAACATTTTTCATTCTTGCTAATAACAAAAGGCATAACAAGATCTGCTGACTGGAAGCTAAAGTGTGCCATTTTCAGTCTTGAAATTAAGATGGAGTTCCTAGCAGTGAAGTTAATTAAATGTTAAACTAACTTACCAAAATAGGTAGTAGAGACAGCAATGTTTGCTGTTTTTTGAAAATGAGATTAGAAGTGTTCCTAAACGGCATTGTTTTTAGTACTGTCTGCTGGGGAGGATCTGGGGTCATGGTTTGTCTCCTCTCTACCTGGCATTTGTGAGTTTTTTTGTGTTGCCTCACTCATTTTCCACCTTCAAAGGCAGGTGAAGGCAGAAGAGGAGATGGTGGAAGAACTGACAGTATTATCAGCCCTTTCTCCATTTATGAAGAGATGAAGAATACATTCTGACTGAGTACTGATACAAAATTAAGATCCCACTGTGTCATGTATTTCAGCTATAAAGTAGGATTTTCTCCTGCTGG
>JAWWEV010000134.1:47865291-47885233 GCA_035583235.1 Hafferia zeledoni | reverse complement strand
AAAATGATTGGGAGGGTAAGAAAATCCCTCAGTCTGCTCCAAGACACTCCAAAGGCAAACAGGAAGGATGCAAAAGATTACTTGCATTCTAGGGATTCCCCAGCATGCAAAATGTAGATTATAGCTGACATTTCTACACTTTTTTCCAAGTCCATTTACATTAAATATTTAAAAGCAAGAAAAAAGTACTCAAGAAACAAACCCTGAAGGAAAGAGATGGATTCATAATTCATCATAGGACTGTATCTTGCACACACAAGATGTGTGTTCTGAATGTGAATTGACAATAGTATCTTGCCAAATATAATGCACAGTTGAACAAGGGTGATACTGAAAAACTCATTGTGTTCAGATTGGAAGACAAGTTTTGTTTCATTTAATAGTTAGTAAAAAATACTTTGTTTCTTTACTTTTCTCCTTTTTTTACTTCTTGGGTGGACATTATTTTTTTCCTCCTCTTGTCAAAGACTTCAGTATACTCTAAAGCTATTTGAGTAGCCTGTGCTACTGAAAATGAAATTGAAAAAAACTTGCTGGGTGAGGTATTTCTACAACATCTGATTAAAGCATTATTTCTTCACATATTTACTAATTCACAGCAGTAGCTTCATTTTTCTGGACATTAATTTCTAGATATAGGTAAAGAGTATTTTAGTTTTCTTACTGAAGAGACTGCACTTTCTGCTATGGTAAGCAATCACTGTGAGATATCACCTTTCAAACTGAAGCTAATTTCTCTGACCGGTGACTTTGGGTGGCTTTTTGCTTAGTTAAGTATGGAATCTAACATAATTTGTAATCTAATCTAAGCCACAAATATCAACAAGAACAAAATGGTTCTGAGATAGTCTTTTCACTCATTTACAAGGGTCATGATATGTTCACAGAGAACAACAGCACCTCATAGAAGACAAATAGTTTTTTTGTATCAGTGATCAGTGTAGGAAAACCAGGGCAGATTCCCATGCTATATTTTGGGATTAGTGAAGGATAGACCTAATTAATGAAGGATCAATGGAAATAATACTATCAATAGAAGGTGATCATGGCAAATAGAAGCAGAATATAATTACCAAATGACCAATATTGGATGGTATTCACCCACAAGCCTCAATAGTACTCAAGTATGAAATAGTACAAGGGTAAATCTACCATGTTTCTCATCTACTCTTGGTATCTGAAGACTTGAGAGTGGTAAATATTGTGACAATCCTTAAAAGAAACATTTCAGAAGGACCTAAGGAACACAGTTTTGTAAATCTGAAGGTAAATGAATAAAACGTGTTAACACTTAATTAGCTGAGACCTGAATAAATGGAAGCACTTGTGAGGGAAATAAAGAGAAAAGGCAGGCCCTAGCATGGGTAAATAGGTGATTACAAGATAGAAAAGATGATAAAACCAAATAATTAATGGCAACAGGAAAGTTGCCAGTGTTTTTCCACAATGACTAGGACTTGTAGCTGGAAAAGGTAGTCAGCAGTGACATGACTATGTTTGCACACAATAAAGGAATTCAAAGGACAAGGCAATAAGTATGAGGGCTGACTGTGAAGAACTGCAGACTGATCTTAAAAAATGACTGAGCAATAAAATAGCAGATGAAATTCTAACAAAGAGTTGATTCTTTTTGTATGTGTGGGAAAACAAACCTAGCTTCACAGATAAAATGATAGGGTTTGTGCTGTCTGTTGCTGTTGGAACAAGCCTTTGTGTTTGTGACAGATGAAAATATCACCTTGGTGCTTGCTAGGAGTGGAAAAATGAATCATATTTTCCTTTATGAGGAAATGAATAAAGAACTAAAAAAACCCATCATCATGCCACTGTAGAAAATCATAGTTCATGCACAATTCAAGCTGATGTGTGCAGTTCTGGTCTTCTCAAAAATGACAGAGAAAATATGGCAAAGGTTCACAAAAGGCCAACAATTATGATATGGAATAATTTTCTTCGAAGGACTAAGAAACTACTTTGAAGGAAAAAATAAACATCATGCCTGATGTAGAGAGACTGTGAGAAGGGATTGGCTTCTCACTGTTTCTTCTTATGCAAGAACTAAGCAACTCCAGATGAAGGCAACAGAGGCCATGCTTAGAGCAAGCAAGGGTTGCTTCACGCTGCAGACAGCAGACCTGTGGGATTGTTTGCTAGGGGAATTTTGATTTTTTGGATTTGGGGAATTTCGGCTGTTTTAGTAAAAACCTTTACCTCTGTTCAGAGTAGGCATGGACAGAAGATCCACTAAATGTTACTGGGGAAACATGCTGCATCTGACTCAGAAAATCCTCTTAGCTGAAAATATGCAGAAGCTAGGAGAGTATTAAGGGGGAAGTATCACATAGGCTTTTAACCTGCCATCCACTTATAGACACGTGTTCATGCATGCTGCTAATATGTAGCCATAGCAGATAGTTTAGATGGGGGCAAGATTAAACAGAACTTGCAGCTATCAGCATACCAACATGACAGCTCTTTGTTTCTCAAGTGAAAAGAAAATGTTGATATGCTTTGGATAGTGGTTTATGTACCTAACTGTAACAGCATTTGGTAGGAATCATTTCATAGCTTTGGAAGATCTCATTGTTCTATAGTTTCATGGCTCCACTTTGCTGAATGAATTCAATTATGATAGGCTGAACTCATCTCACCTATCTGCAGCAATCTGGACATGTTTATTCTCAAGTGACATCTAGATTCTCCAGGTGAGAATTGGGAACTCCAGAGTATGAGTCACTCCATCTTAAAATAAATGTAGAGAAAAGTCCTGTTAACTAAAAAACCCAAAACATAAACACACAAACAAACAAACAAAACCAAACAACATCAAAATACCATAAACAAACTACATTAGTGCACTCCTCTATATAATGACAGTTCTGATTAGGGAATTCAAAGTCAGATATATTGCCTAAAATCAGATAATTGACACAGATCATCTGAAGAAAATGAAGAAACTTTAAAGATTTTCTGGCTGCCAAGAATTTGTTCATCTGGCTTTGAAAAGTCCTCTTTGCATCTGTGTATGTATGTAAGGCATCTAAATGGCAACCACAGGAAAACTGGCTTTGGTGTATGTTTTATTTCTACAAATGTTTGGAATCATGACAAAGACCTTAAAATCTAAACTTGATTTTCAATACATTTGAAAATTATATTGAGGTGAGTAAGGTTATTTCCACACACATTTAAGTCCCAGTGAACCTGAACTAAGTAAGAAAGCAAAGGGTAATGCTGACTTGTGTCTTAAGACTTCAGGGACATAACACAAGGTGAGAATGTGAACTCAACAATCCCAGTTATTTTATTGCTCACAAAAAAAGAGTGCAATTAGCACACTGCATTAATAGTAGAATATTGATGCCATTGTAGATAAATGCTTCTTTAACATAATGAGCACTCTTTTTGAGGGGTTACAATCCATTCCTGAAATTTCATACCAGTTTACAGCCTGAAATCCATACACTTGACAGAGAAGTTGCTTATTTTTTCATTTATTTTTAAGCCTTAGGTGTAGCATCAGTTTGAGAGTTTAGATTTGCTTTGGATACATTACCTTAGCAGGGAAATTCAACAGAGGCTTACTCTGAAGAGAAGATAATTGCACAGGTATGTTTGAAACCTTTTTTAGTGAAACTTCTCTGCACTTACATTTTGTAATTATTAGTCTTTCACCATATTGACTAAATGTTGCACCATTACTTGTAAAAATTGCAATACAGCTGGAAATAAAGCCCTGAAGTACCATTGGATTTCCCTCTGGTGGGGTTTTAAGTTTATTCAGATGAGGACTAGAATGTGATAATAACAGCCACAGCAGTTATGACAGGCTGAACTCATCTCTCCTTTCTGCAGCAATCTGGAAGTGTTTATTCTGAACTAACACCCAGATTCTCTGAGTGGGAAATTGGACCTCTATATGAATCATTCTGTTGTAAAATAGGTGTTGAAGAACTCATAGTTCTCATTGAACATAAAATAGCAATGGCTATTAGGAGCAGTAATAAATACCATACTATTGTTTTGCCACTGTTATAAGAGGAGCAGAAGCAGTGATGTAAGAGAATGAAGAGTTCGGTTGGCTGGTTTGTTTGTTTATATTTCAATACAAATTGCTATTACCTTTTCACTTCTGCAATTAGATTTCTTCATGTGATTTCTTTTTTAAATACCAGTTACTTTTGTAAGGTATATTTGTCAAACTGAATCATCTTTGACCACAAGCTGGAGAAATGAAGTTGCTTTTGCTTTGAATTGGGACTATGACTTAGCCAACATTTCTTGAAAGAATGAAATTGAAACAAAGGAATTGACACAATTCCTTTTGCCTTGAAATAAATTCCTTGGATTTTTTTTTTTTTATAAGCTCTTTCTAGTTGCTCCTGTTGTGGGTGGAATTCTAGTACTACTTATCCAGTTGCATATCATTGCAAGGTGGCTATCAACTTGAAGGTGGCTATTCAGATATCTAAGCACAGATGTTAGATGCTTTGCAGTATCCCACTTAGATTCCAAGTACAAATTCAGGATACTGATATCTCACCAGATATGTGCAGATGTCTGCTCCAACTTAAAAAATCTTACACCACACTAGATACCCAGATTACCATGCCAGCTGTTCTCGGTATTTCTTGAAGCCTATTGTAGTGGCATGATAGGTACACACACAAAACCTTCTGCTGAGCCAGTGAATAACAATCAGTTGGCAAGTTGCTGCTTTCTTGTTTTCAGGTAGGCAATTCAGAACCAAAGGGAAGACTTTGCATTGGTCAAGGAGTACTGGGTTAGAGAACACCTCAGCAAGATTGACATCCACAAATCCAGGAGCCCAGATGGGATGCTTCCACAAGTGCTGTGAGACCTGGAAGTCACCATAGATAGGCCATTCACAGTCATCTTTAAAAGCTTGTGAGGACCAGGAGAGGTGCCTGAGAACCAAAAGAAAGTAAATGTCACCCCAGTCTTCAAAAAGGGTAAGAAGGAAGACCTAGGGAACTACTGCCTCATCATCCTCATCTCAGTCCCTGGGAAGGTGATGGAGTGGCTTTTTCTGTGGGCCATCTCTATCCACATGAATGACAGTAAGGGATCAGGAGCAGTCAGCACGTATTCAGACTCTGAGATTAACTCAGTTGGTTAGTGCATGGTGCTAATCATGCCAAGGTCATGGGCTCAATCCCCATACAGGCCATTCATGTAAGAGCTGGACTTGGTGATCCATGTGGGTCCTTTTCAACTCAGAAGGTTTTGTGATTCTGGTTACTGTGATAATTCGCTCAAGGTAGATCATGCCTGATCAACCTGATTGCCTCTATGATGAAACAACTACCTACATGAGAGCAGTGGATATTGTCTCCCTTGACTTCAGCAACACTGTCTCTCACAACACCCTCACAGGCATTCTCAGGAAGTGTGGACTGGGTGAGTGGACAGTGAGGTGGATTGAGAACAGGCTGAATGGTATATCCCAGACAGTCGTAATCAGAGGCACAGGGTCAAGCTGGAGGTCTTTCTATAGTGGTGTCTCCCAAGGTTCAATACTGGGCCCAGAATAGTTTAATTTACCCATCAATGAGTTGGATGAATGGGCAAATGCCTCCTCAGCAAGTTTGCTGATGACACAGAGCTGGGAGAAGTGGCTGATCCCACAGAGGGCTGTGCAGCCCTTCAGAAGGACCTTGATCTGTTGGAAAGGTGGGCAGAGAAGAACTGTCTGAAATTCAAAAAAGGCAGATACAGGGTCCTGCATCTGGGGAAGAATAACCCCATGTACTGGGACAAACTAGGGGCTGACCTGCTGAAAAGCAGCTCTGTGGAGAAGGACCTGGGGGTATTGGTGGACAACAAGCTGTCCTTTGTGGCCAAGAAATCCAGCAGTATTCTGGAGTGTATTAGGAAGAGCATTGCCAGCAGGTTGAGGAAGGTGATACGGTTTTTCTACTCAGCCCTGGTGAGGTCACATCTGGAGTGCTGTGTCGCGTTCTGGGCTCCTCAGCACAAGGAAGACATGGAGCTCGTGGAGTGGGTCCAACAGACAGCAGCAAAGATGATGGAAGACTGTAGAATTTTTCAAGGAAAGGCTGAGGGAACTGCGCCTGTTCAATCTCAAGAAAAGAAAACTGAGAGAGGACCTTACCAATGTATTTAAATATCTGAGAGGAGAGTACCAAGATAGAGAGAGGTGCTTCTCAGGGGTGCCAAGTAATAGGAAGAAAAAAAAGACAATGGGCAGAAACTGATGCGCAGGAAGTTCCACCTGAATACCAGGAAGAACTTATTTACTGTGCAGGGGACCACACACTGGAACAAATTGACCAGACAGGTGGTGGAGCTTCCCTCACTGTAGATATTCAAGAACTGTCTGAGCAATCCTGTGCAATGTGCTCTAGGGTTACCCTGCTTGTATAAGGAGGTTAGAACAGATGACCACTGTCATCCTTTCCAACCTTGCCCATTCTGTGGCTCTGTAACAGTCAAAAAAATGAAATTTTCACAGTAGCTGCCTGATGTGTCTGCAAGTCAACTAAAAAAATGTGTAGAAACTTTACTATGGCTTTTTCTGTGAAGAAATAACAATTTTTTCACATTTAGCTCAAACACAAAATGAAATTCAGTGATGAGTCCCAAAGGGGTCAATAGGCCAAGAAAGAGCAGAGTCTGAAAACATATTTTTTTTGCATTTCAATCCCAAGTAGCTTCTTGAATTTGTGTGTTTCCAGCCTCTCAGCAATCAGTGCTTGAAAATATTTTTATGAGATATTGATACAGCTATCATAGATAACAAAAAATCAATTGAGAATGGAAAGTAATCATCAAAACACTAATGAAAAATTCTGTCATTTGTAGTCCTAACTGTTTATGTAAGATTTAATTCTGAATATTTATGCCAGAAGCATCAAATACAAATTGAAAGAGAGTAAGTCCCACAGATGCAAAGCTGACTGTAAAGTCCCATAGAATCCAGCACTGCTGAGCAGATACATTCTGCTCTTAAAAAGTCAGCAACAAAAACTGACACGTGGAAAATCCATGTGACTCAACATTTGCTCAGAAAAGAGAACCACACATGGCAGCTAGTTTCCCAGGCAACTCTAAATCTCTGGGAATATACCCTAAAGAATTATCTTTCTCAGTCTCCTACAGGAGCAAACTACTGTTATGTAATGGTAAGTTACAGAATGCTTTTCTGTTTGAGCTTAATTAATTTCCACATTTTCCTCTCAAAAGCTTCCCAGACAAGTTAGGTGGGAATGAGTTCCTTATGGGTTTCACACATTCGTCCAGCTTTTCCAATGTTTTTGGTTGGTTTCTGTTTCATTTTTTCAAGTTTTATTGGGATAAGATTGCTCTCCTCCCATTTCCTCTCTTTTTTTTTGTATTTATGATTAGAAGAGACTGTTTTCTAGGCGGGTTTTCTCTTCCCTAGAAATCATGCTTGCAGAAGTCTCTGATGGTGGTGACACTGTATTAGTCATACTTTAGTTAGCATCTGGTTTAAAAGATCCTCTGAGAATATTTTGACTAACAGCTCCAATGCGACCATGTTTTTCCCAAAGGAAAATATATGAATAAGCACAATTAAAAAAAAAAAAAATCACTGTAAGAAATAGTCATTGCTGCTTAAGCACAGGGAGGAGGATGCTCTGTCAGATGAAAATATGCACTTTTTAAGTTTACTTGTCTTGGCTAAATTTTGTTTGAAGGCTGTTCTGTTGCTGGCAAACAGCAATGCCTATAAGCCAGTTCTTGTTGAAAACTTATTTATAGGTATACACTCACACACACACACACTTTACGGCTCCTACATACTTCAAGTGCACTGAATATGACTTGTCTCTGAAAGGCCTTATCAGCAACATCCTATGTATTTTGATCTGTCCAGTATATCTGAGAACACTTATTCTTGACAGGAAAGTAATTGGAAATGGAATGTAAGTTATTTATCTAGAACAAAAACAAGTGTCTGATGAAAACACTGATGTTGTGAGTTAATACCAGTGGGCAGATAAACACCACACAGTCACTCAGTGACTTCCTTCCCCACACCCATTGGGACAGAGGAGGCTGAGTAAGTGTCTTTGTGCTGTGCAAACACTGTTCTAGCACTGTGTTATAGCACTGTCTTGGTCAAAAACCTAAAACACAGCACTGTATGAGCTACTATGAAGTAAAATAAGTAGTAGTAAAAAAAAAATAAGTAGCAGAAAACTAAGGAGTAACCAGGACCGCTACAACTGAATAGAATGGGTAGAAGGCTTGTTTAAACAAAAATAATAACATATATCCCACTGCCAGGATGCCTGTTTTTGTAAAATCACATTAGCTATTCTTCATTTGAGTGGTTCATAATCAATTGGATTTGGTTTTTTGAACAGGTGTAGGTTGGCAGGACATCTATAGATATTTTTAAATTAGTTTTTTTTTGCCTACAAAAGGCATCCTACTATAGTGACTGGAAAGATTGTTCATAGAGAGTTTGATTGAGTATATATTAGTTCAGTAAAAAAATAGGTTATATTTCTAATATTAGATATTGCTTTTATTTTTGAGATTTATCCCATCAAAGGCATAGAAGTTAATAAAATAGTTCCACTTTTGAGTAGTCGCTTTGCAAGCTAGCAATGGGATAATAATCCTTCTCATGAACCATTTGTAGAAATAGCTGTAAAGAATTCATAATTTGAAGAATGAAAAGGAACGCCAATCTTTTGGGTTTGTGAGGGATAAATTAACATTTTTGTGGTGGTCTGTATCTTCTCATGGAATTCTCTCAAGACTACCAATACAAGTCTATTGGTACAGTAAAATTAAAGACTAGTTGCTTTCTTTTCCATTAAAAACAAGCAAATAAAATAAATGAAAAAAGATATTTTACTTTCTGCTTAACTGCATTCTGATTTTACCACAGCCTATCCAGGCTAATTAGTGTATAAGCAGCATCATGTTTGTAAAGACTGAATCATGGTTACTTGCTCACGAATATATCTGATCTGATAATTCTCTGAGGCAACCTCTTCCTTTCTATGAAATAATGCTTGCTGTGTAAACAAAGATGTCTGAACGGTAGATCCTTACATGGGTTTTCTTCAAGAAAATTAATTTTTTAAAGTACATTTATAAATTATATAGTATGCCTTTTAACTTTGAGTGGGTTTTTTTTTGTTTTTTTCCTAAAATATTGGTATTCTTCTTGTTATTAAATAGCAGGTTTTCTGTTCAAGTTCCTATATGCTTCAAACTATGTCAGAATGCACAGAAATCAAGTATGTCCAAAGTAACTGATCCTAGATCTTACCTGTCACCTACTAACAACACAGGAAAATTAAATTTTAAATGTTATAACTATAGTATTTGTCTTCCTCATCTCTTTGGAGTAAATGCCAGGTTTAACTGTGTTCCACAAGATAAATCAAATTTGGATTTTAGGGCATGTGTATGCCTGTGGCTGCTCTGAGTATAATAAACCCTGAAACTGAATATGTGGGTATGAAGGTCTCCAGAAAGCCTTGTGGGCAGCAGTTAAATCACTTTTGGAAGCTGTGTAGCTCCATTTTCAAAGCATTGTATCAAAGCTAATATCCCTGCACTTTAAACCTACACTGAACTCATACCTGTTTCTGAGAATGTTCTGGTAAGTGCTAAGCTGTTCTGTATGGGCTTATCCCTGGAATCTCCACCAGCTTTAAAAATTCAGCAATATATTAGTTTTCTCCATAGAGACATCTTAAAATTCGTCTTTGGAAACGGAGAATAGTTTCTCTATTTCTCATGTCACTGTCATGGTCCTTTTCAGCATTTAATATAATTGGATTCACTTTTCCCAAGCTTCAGTAACAAGAGAGGACACTGCACACCATTGAAAGACTTGTTACTGTAACATTCAGTTTAAGGAAGAAATTTCTGTTCTTTTTAATATTGTATTTCTGAGGAGTTAGCTGTATAAAACAGCTTAACTTTGAAAATTTAATTTTCTGTGGTAGATTATCCATAAAAGCAGAGATATTTATAAAAGCAGAGATATTGCAATGACATTTGAAGAAAAATTGATGGTGGGTGGTAAGCAAGGGGTTTTTATATTTTATTTTGGCCTTCTCTGATGAGTGTATAAGTAGTCTGCCAGACTTCAAACATTAAATGCAATAAGATTACAGAATTTCATTGCTAATTATTATGCCTTAGTTGTCTAATATATGAAAGAAACAAAGAAAAGTTACAGTTATTGTTGTAAAAAAATGTTTTAATTTCTTCTTCCCAGGATATAAAGTCTTCTTGACAAGCATTTTTTATATTTCATCTCTCTTCATGGGTAATGTATTTTTTCCAGAGATATATGCTGTGTTTGTCTTGTGACTTAAAAGGAGAAGCAATGTGTGGTAGGCAGATCTGAGATGCAAGAATAAATGATCAAATTTCAAAAGCCCACCTGTTTTAAAGGTTGATCACTTATTATATAATTGTAAAATTATTAATACACACAATCATATTTTCCTGAAATACAAATTATCACTGAACTTTAACACAAACTGAATTTGATGGCAACTGAATAATTTAAAGATAACCAAACTTTATATCAATGATGCATTCCTAAATAGTTTATTGAGATTGTAAGAGAAGGTCAAAAGTTTTTTAAACAAGTGGTTCATAATTAGAGTAAAAAAGATGAGCATGCTGATCTTACAGCTTTCAAGACACAGTCAGATTTCAAGCCACAGTAAGGTTTTCTCTGTAAAATCCTTGTAAGATCAGCTATAAAAATAATTGGTAAATCATAAACAAATGTATAACACAACTTTTCACGTGTTCTGTAAACTGCACAAGTGCATTTTTTCAACTTAGTTGTTTAAATCATCTAAACATATTGTACTCCAATGGACTCAGTTTACATATATTATACAGAAACAGGGCAAAAATACAATTATTGGAAGAAACACATGTTTGAGGTAACTACGGAATACCATAGGAGCTTGAATTTCTAGCTTAAATAGATCAGATCTGTTCAGCTTTCCTTTGTTTTACATTGTTACTAGCTTTCGGTGTAGAAACAAAGAGACAAGATGGCAATAGGATTTAAGTACCCTGAGGTTTGTTCTTTCAACATGTAAATACAAAGAAGCTCAAACACAATAAAAACCATGTACCTGATAGTCTGCCTTAAGCATTATACCACTGCCTTATATTAGTTTGCCGTTTCCAGTGGCAATACTTATGCTGAGACAAAGCCAATACAACAATTGCTCCGGTGAGGCCCTGCCTACCTCAGCTTTTCTACTTGCAGAAACTTGCAAGCTTCCCATTATGTCCAGATGTTTTTAATAATCTCTAACACATAAAAATCACAGATAGTCTTTCTGAGAAAGCTGTCTTTTGGGCTACGATTCTGTTACAAGTTAAGAATCAAGGTTGTTCCAGTCAATGGTTGGCATAATGCTTTGCACTGAGTTCCCTCAGATGTATCGTTAGGATTTTCTGCACAAAAAAATGTGATTTCACATCCAAGAAATATGATTTCTAATTCAGCTGCAACATTTTAAAGTACTCAACAAAACTAATAATTAGAACAGAGGTTTTTCTGTGCAAAGAATAAGCATAACTAGAAAGAAACACAGAGAACCCATTATATTTATCTAAACAGGTACCAGTTATGCTTAAAAACTGAAACCAGCATCAAGACTTACATGTATGTTCACAGCTATTGGAGGTTAACCACTCAGCTTTCATTATGCATAATAATTTCCTTCTGAAAGAAAGATCAACTTTGTTATTTGTCACTTACATGGTTACTGCTGACTATTGAAAGCATTCTGCATCCATACTGCATTCTTTAAAAACATTTTATTCAACTAGCTGGCATCAGGAATGGTTTAGAAGAACCCATAATAGAGGTGTAAATGGCTGCATGTAAAGGAACACATAGCAGAAGGGATCAAATAGTTTCCAGGAGCTGGTACAAAGCGTAATGGTTTTAAACTAAAGAGAGGAGTGACTTAGATAAGATAAAAAGAAGAGGTTTTTTACAGTAAGGGTGTTAACACACTGGACCAGATTGCCCAGAGAGCTGGTGGAACACTTTCTCTCCCTGAAAGTGTTTGAGATCAGGTTAGACAGGGATCTGAGATACTGGATCTAGTTGAAGGTATCCCAGCTCATTTCAGAAGGTTTGGACAGATGACCTTTAAAGATTCCTTCCAATCCAAACTATTCTAAGATTCTATGATATTACAGTTTTTATTTATTAAATGTCAAAATTAATTAAATAAATATTGACACCACTCCAAGAGAATGAGGTTTAACTTATTTATTTTAAAAATATGAAAGAACTAATGCTAAAAGCAAATTTGGCAGGCATTTTAGACATACAAATCACAAAAAACACCCACATATTCTAGAATAAAAAATAAATATAAAACTCCAGAAGGATACTGCTAAGAGATGAATTTGCAAAATATGCCATTTATCCTGTAAAAATTGTCACTTGTGACACATTAGTAACATGCAGAGACTGTTGTGTGTTATGGGAATGGTCTTCTAATTAGTTTTGTCATTAAAATTCATTTAAAATGATTTTGTTCTTGATATTTCTTAATTATTCCAATGGCACATTCAGATGCCTCCAGATGGCTTGGAGCAGGATAAATAGCACTGAGAAATTCCCCTAATGGCATCTTACTCTGATTGTTAATATCATTCATGCACTATCCAGTTTTTCTATATTAATTTCAACATAATTAAGTAACAAAAGACAAGAAATTCCATTGGTGATGTTTTGGACTTGGAAGAAGTGTCTTGAACTGCAAAGATATGCAGGAAGAAAAATCAGCAATATCGAAGTCTGAATAGGGAAAGAAATTTCTACTGGATGATTTGGAAATGGGTTTCCAATACATGCAGATGGCTTGATTATTTATTGCCATATTCATTTAGAAAATTTAGAACTAATATGATCATATTTTTTTTTCCAAAAATGTTTTCAACTCACTTGCCCAGTAACAATTGTATTGAAAGGTTGAACAAGATTCTATCAGGCCCATTAGTTTCAAACACTTCTCAACACTTACCTGAAGAAAGTTGCATTTAGTTTAAATATGCTTTGACAACTATGTAAGGTCAATTTAAACTGGTAAATGCATTGTTAACCAAACTACCTTTCTCTCAAATCCTTTCATATCTATAATTGTGTCTATGTTCTCTTTATCCCAACATTGTTTGTGAAACAGGAACTGCCTCAGGGTATGGAGAAATGCACTGATTTGTTCATTCTTGAAAACGCTAGAAGACAGTTGGAGCTACAATTTTCTTACCTGTTTCCCAGCTGCTTCAAGACATTAGTCATTGACATGATGACCAGATTTTATGTCTTCCTTAAAGGAAAAACAGGCACTTCTAATGTCATTGTGTTTGAAAGCTTTCTGGCTGAACAGTTTCAATGGACCAGAATCATTTTTTGCCTGAGCACAGAAGAGGACTTGTGAGGAGGACTACAATTCTATGATTCTATGACTTCTCTAACAAAGTGTTTGAGAAAAAAACAGATTATGTAAGAAAATACACACACAAAAAAAGCAACAGCTTGATTCCTTTTCCAATCTTATTTCCAACCTAACACTTTGTAGTAGGACGTGTGCATTATCTAATTTCCAATACAAGAAAGAATTCAATACTCAACTCAGCAACTTCCCAGGAGCTCCAGTCCCTTATGCCAGGAAAGGTCCCTTTTACTGATGATATCAGTATACCTTCAGTTTTTCACAGAGACATAGTTCATCTGAAACCCTTGAGCAATCTCCTTCCCAGTTTGAGCAACTGCCTAGTATCCTGTGAGCACATAGTTCTGATCCCTTTTTCCAGCTGTTCTTGTCTCCTCAATACAGAATCGCAAAATCACAGAATTATTTAGATTGGAAAAGACCTCAGATCAAGTCCAACTTTTGACTGATCACCACTTTGTCAACTAGACCACAACACCAGATGCCACATAAAGACATTTCTTGAACACTTCCACAGATAGGGACTCCACCACCTCTACAGGCAGTCCATTCTAATGCCTGACAATCCTTCACACAAAGAATTTCCTCCTGATATCTAGCCTGAACCTCCTCTGGTGCAGTTTGAAGCTATGTCCTCTTGTCCTGTTGCTAATTGCCTGGGGAAAGAGTCTGATCCTGACCTGGCTACAATCTGCTTTCAAGTTGTTGTAGAGAGTGATAAGTTCTCTCCTGAGTTTCCTTTTCTCCAGGCTAAACAACCTCACCTCCCTCAGCCACTCCTCATAGGACTTGTGCTCCAGACCCTTCACCAGCTTCATTACCCTTCTTTGGACATGCTCCAGCACCTCAATGTCTGTCTTGCAATGAGAGACTCAGAACTGGACACAGCACTCAAGGTGCGGCCTCACCAGTGCTGAGTACAGGGGGACAATCACTTTCCTGGTCCTGCTGTCCACAGTACTTTTGATACAAGCCAGGATGTCATTAGACTTCTTGGTCACCTGGGAACAGTGCTGGCTCATGTTCAGCAGCCTGTTGGCCAATACCCACAGGTCCTTTTCCAACAGGCAGCTTTCCAGCCACTATTCCCGCAACCTGTACCACTGCATGGGGTTATTGTGACCCAAGTGCAGGATCCAACAACTGGCCTTGTTGAACATTACATTGTTGGCCTTGGTCCTTCAATCCAGCCTGTCCAGATTCCTCTGCAGAGCCTTCCTACCCACCAGCAGACTTCAGAATAAAGAAAGACTTTAACTGAATTTCAGGAAGGAAAGGAAAAACATAAAAGTATGCACATATAGTTTCATTACAAATCTCCTACTAAAGTTCAATATGGTTTTATATTGCCCTTGTAAAAATCTGTTATTGTCCCATTTAGTGAGTGAAAAAGCTCCTGAACACACATACATAAGAGCAAGATAGTACCAGCAATAAAACTTATTTGATTATGAAAAGAGGTTAAAAGCATATAAAGTTATAAGAAGACATGGTTTAAATATACTGAGGAAAAAATGTAAGGATTATTGAAAAGCTAATTTGTATTAATAGAAGTAGAAATAAGGGAACTTTTAAATACTGACTAAAGAAAGTTTAGTAATAAATGCCAAAGACTGGTAGGTATTATAACAGAAGTAGGATATCAGCTCTGAATCTAACATGTTTTAAAGATGATATCGTTAATATGGTGGCAGCTATTCCAAACTACATAAACATTTATGTTCCAGATAGTATTTAGCTGTTTAGGGTGCAAACTCATTTTTGACATTTCTGTGAAGAATTTAATAAATTCAATAAAAAGGCAAGTCTTTTGAAAAGGAAAAAAAAAATAAAAGAAAAAAGAAATAAAAGAAGAAAAGGGGGGGAAAAAAAGGATGGAGAAAGAAATGGCAGTTCTCAGTAATTATAATGACCAGATGAAATAAAACTACTGATGTGGAACAAGAGGCATATCAAATAGAGGAAAAAGAGGTTTTCTCTTTTTTATGAAAAGGAGTTTGTTTAGAGTCTATTCAAACCAGAGTACATTTTCAAAGTTTCAGAATAACAGTTACATCTGTTTCATATAAAAAAAGAAATAAAAGGGAGAAAATTAATCAGTGGTGGAAGGCACAGAACATAGTGAACATACAGTTAACACCAATCTGATTGTCTACACATTTGGGGCCATCCTGCTACACTTTCTCCAGTCATCTATAATCACAACAAATGGAAGAATTGCTGGGAAAATGGAGGATGAATAATGGCTCCTCATTTGTCTGAAAGAGAACATTACACTTGGCAAAGAAGGTCAACAGGGTTGCAGGTCCTTGAACTAGACATGTGGCAACTCATTCAACATGTTCAAAATTAAGCACCTTTTCTTGGAAAGCCACTGACTTCAAAGTATATCAAGTCTACTGCAAAGAAGAAGAGCTAGAGTCAGATGAAAATTCTAGAAATTTGTAAAGAAGATAGATTCTGATTTCTGAGTAAAAAAAAAACCTGTAGAAAATCGTCTGGGCTTTTTGCAGGTAGTTCTTTTGAAAACTGAAAATGTTACCCGAATATGATTTTTTTTTTTTTGGTGAGATGGAATGGTGCTGTAATAAGAAAGAATTAATGAGGCCTAATTAACTTAAACCATGCCAACCATTCCTCAGCTTCTGATATGCTCAGTATAAACAACAATCATAAGAAAGGACACCTGATTAATAAAAGATAATTCTGGCAGTCATTTGCTAATGTAAGTATGCAGGCCAAGGTTTGTTAACCAGTCTACCTCCCAAAACCCCATTATATCAGTAAAGGAAGTCAAAGAGTACAGATACATTTGGGTTTTATGCATTTTTTTCCTTTTATTTATGTTTAACTTGTAAATACTGCAGACTTCAAGAGCTCTACTTAAAGGAGGCCTGGTAGGGAGATAATCACAAACAAAACACTAAGCTCAGGGTTATTTTTAAGGCAGCTTTTGGGAACTACTACCTTGCGTTTGCTGCTCTGAATTGTGTTTCCATGGAAGCAGGACTAGACGTGGACACCGCCACTAGCAAATCAGGCAATTTCAGCTGCCAGTTGCTGCTTCTTAGCACTGTTTCCATGACAACCAGTGCTGGAGCCCTGAAAAGGAGGTGAGGTGTTTAAAACACTACAGTACTCTTAATAAATATCAGCTTGCTCTGCATGCAAACACAGACCACTTACATGTCCAACTACAAAAATGCTGCTCAAAGGAGCAGTGAAAATGCATCTTGATATCAACTATTACTATTTCTCTGGACAGGTTTCAAGGAGAAAGAACTGCTGGTTTCTGAAAGCTGGTTCCATCCTGACTTCCAAAAGGCAGGGAATGGTTGTTCTCTTCTTTCAAAATGAAGATGAGGATAGACAAAGATGTTGTGCTAAATATATGTTATTGTTTCACAAGGAAAACATAATTTCTTTCTATACTTGGCGTCATTTTGCTGTAAAACATGAAACAAAGCCCTGTTAAAAAAGTGATAGCATGGCAGATGGGAGACTGAACAACTGAAGATGGTTCTCAGGGTTCTCATAAATTTTGAGACAGCAACTGCCCCTCTCCTGGGTTAAATCTTTCATGGTTTTTGACTGGCTGCATACATTTTTGGTCTTGTGAATAGATAGGTGTAGGCAAGGGCCACATTCTTCTGTCTGTAGTCTTTGGAGGAAGGGTAGAGAGGCACCAGTTTCCATGCCAGCAGGTACATATTACGAGAGACAGCTGTAGGGTCTCTCTAATCCAGATTGCAACTTGAGACTGTTCCCCTCCATTCAAAGCACTTGAGCTAGACAGGATGCAAAACCAAATGTGATAATCTTTTTAAGAAGAGAAGCTTTAGTATGACACGTTGGTGGATTTGTGTGTTTAAATAGTTATATGAAAGCAGAATACATGTTGTACAGAGGTTGTGCTGTCCTGTCTCAGAAGGGTGAAAACCCAAAGGGTTCCCATAGCATGCCTGGTACAACTTACAGCAAAAGGAAAAAGAAGGGCTGGTATGTTAAATAAATGTCACCTGTAATACAGTACTGTAGTAACAACATTGTCTCTACTATATACTGCATATGCCAAGAGAAAAAGCTAGAAACTTGATCTCAGTGAGGAAGCAGAGAATAAGTAGACAATTAATAAAATTTGAATAAAAGCCTAAAAGCAAATATTGAAACCAGATTATCAAAAGACAGCACAAAAATTTGTACTAGAATTCAGAGTAAAGCTGCACTTGTTCTCCTCTGTCTTTGAGTTGCCTAATTGTCATAGTACAAGGATGACACAGGCTAATGGAATTAAGTTTGTCCACATTCACTCACATTATGAAAACTTCAGTTTCAAACTTCCATGATATAAATAAAAACTACCAGTAACTCTTACATCATGAAAGCTGATCACATAGGTCCAAAAATTAATGAACTCATTAAGTCTTTAATTCAATCTTGTACAGATATGAACAAAATACACAATATTCTTTTAAGAAACTAATTACATTTTAACAAAGGGGTTTTTGAAGACAGTTGTATGTTCAGTCAAATTAATAAAATATTTGCTTTGTTGGGAAAGTATAAACAGTTGGAAATACATACATAAAATGTTATTCAAAGAAATTGACTTGTACAGGAAAAATCGAGGTTTAAGAATGGACTTTCCTTACTCCTGCTTGGAAATTGCTGTTAAGGTAGTTACAACTATCTGGCTGTTGCAAATACTACAGAAGATTGGAACTGCAACAGTGGTAAGAAAACCCAAAAAGGATTCTCAAAACCTACCAACTCAAGAACATCAAAACATTAGAAATATTATCAATGTTAAAAATATATTACTTTAATTGTACAAAAAATAAATCATTGATTGTGTGCTTGCATGTCTGTATAAAGGACCATCTTGCTCCTTGCCAGTCTCTGCATAATCTTTTAGTAGCCATCATACATTTTGTATCCTTATGGATTGCCATACCTTTGAAATAGTCCAACTAAACTGAATAATGATAAGGAAAAAACCAACCAACCAATGAAACATATTTTTCTTTCCTTTATGCTTTTTTAACTTGGAGAAATACTTTTAAAATCATCAGCCCAGGCAGCAACATCTTCTCATCATAGGGAGAAAACTTTTTGAGAGCTAAGGAAAAATTATGCAAAAAGGAAAAGTCAGAACAAAACACTGATTTTTTTAGAGAATGAAAGAGCTCCAGGATACAAGCCAGGTCCTTAAGTATGACAAGTAAGTTACTCGACCCTTAGCGTGAGGAGATTTTCTCGACCCTCAGTGATTTGTCTGTCAGTGTCCCAGCAAAGATGTAACACTTATGTCCAACCAATCCATCAGCATGCCCTAAGAAAACCTTTCACTGAACATATTCACAAGGTCAGAGAGTGATTTTGCTGCCCTTTCAGGGGGCTAAGTCAACAACATGGAGACCCCTCATGAGTCTTCCTAGCAGTTATCTGCTGCTGGCAACTGCTAGCACCTGTGAAGGACTCAGTCTAGCAGTTTATGGAAAAACACTATTGATACAAATTGTGACAGTTTAATAAGGTTTGTGGGTTATAGATAATAGTGTCTGACTGCAAAACCATGTTTAAATCAATCTACCACTAATCCTAGGAAGCAAGACCAAGCTGTAATCTTAATAGCAGCATTTAACAAGTATAGAATATAGTTCTTACCCAGTAAGTGTTCCTACAGAGGGGCAGGATAGGTTCAGCCTGATCCCCAGCAGTGTCAGTGAAGTCTTCCTCAATTTTCCCCATATTCTCAACTTTGTTTTATACTGTCTCTATGGGTTTTGGTGGAGCCTGAGTGACTTTAGTCATAAATGCTTTCATGTCTGATTGATGTAAAATTCTTTCTCTTTGTTTCACATGCTTAATGTGGGTGGTCATATCTTGACATCTGAGGAGAGGGATTTTGACATAGGTGTTGGCTTAGCTGCAGAACACCTTGATCTATCTCCCTTGGTTGACAGGTACTAAATGGTCTTATGAACTACAAAGTTCCCACCATGTTCCCCACCCTGCAGGGGTTTCTGTGGAGGGAGGCCATAGTATCTCCACTCCACTCCACTCCACTCCACTCCACTCCACTCCACTCCACTCCACTCCACCTCACCCTCTGTTCCATCTGCCATAGCAAGTGCTTATAGTTTTATAGGGAGATAGTGAGGCATGTTGACCATGTTCTGTCCAAGGAGATGCAGGTGCATTTTACCCTATAATTCTTACTTTATTTTTTAACTCTAGCCATCTTCCCACAACAAGACTAGAAGGAAGCCAGAATTACATTAAATAGTACTCTATTAGTGTTAGAAACTGCACTAGCAAAAAGCCTTAGGATCCTTCTTTTGCCATAGAACTTTTAAACGAGCAGGAGGGAAATGCAGCCACACACACACACACACACACACACACACACACACACACACACACAAAAAAAAAAAAAAAAAAAAAAAAAAAAAAAA
>JAWWEV010000134.1:47790953-47865191 GCA_035583235.1 Hafferia zeledoni | reverse complement strand
CACAAAAAAAAAAAAAAAAAAAAAAAAAAAAAAAAAAAAAAAAAGAGTAAATGCCTGTATCCTTGAAAGAAGACTCCTGGCCTTGCCTTCAGGCACAAACAGGCTGAAAACAAGCCTTATAGCACACTGTGAGGAAGCCATTACTGAGTGTGCCAAGGAACAAAAGCAAATGCTGCAGGGAATTCAGAGGTTTGAGGTGAAGACAAAACTACTTGGCAATGTTGTTTGAGGTTAGTAGTGTAGAGCATAACTTTACTACAACACAGAAAGATCTGTGGAACAGGAGGCACAATCCATCACCATGAACAGCTTTACAGCTTTGACAGAAAGCTCCAGGAAAGACAGAAATGCACTGACCAGTTTTATAAGTGCAACTAGAAGAAACAGTTCTTACTCTAGTTTTTGCCAGGTCTCAAAACAAGACAGTCAAAAAAAGTTTCCCACATGCTGAACCAGTGATAAACTGTGCATGACAGTTAGCTAAATTGTTTATATGGAATCAGACAGAAATCTCAGAAGCCTGAAGTGCTGCATTTGTCATATCTGCCTATAGAAGCAGGCCCATGGAGGGCATATGAGGGTGAGTCAAGCCTGAAGATAATGTAATGATCAGTACCTGCTCTGAGACAGAGAGCAGGGAGAATATACAACAAAAATTCCATATTTAACTCATGATCTGGGTCAGAAGAAAACCATTTACTTCTACTTCTGGTAGATTATGCTCTTACCACAGCTGATTATTTCTTCAGCTTCTGAAAGGTACACCATGGGAGAAAGATTTAAAGCAGTCAAAGGAATGTGAGCTCTATAAAATCAGAAGAGGAAAGCAGTAATAGAGATGATGTCACTAATGCCACAGACAAATTAAATCAAACACATTATTCTGGCCGTGTTGGACCACTTCAGTACATTTTTCCATGTGCCAGATGGCAAGAAATACACTTGCAAAAGCGCAGGAGAACCATGCTTCTCTTCTTCATACATCCTTTGCAGCCTAATGGAGAAATGCCACACAGAACAAGCAGGTTATCATTGTTAACATATAACTGCAACTAAATCACCAAGTAGTTACACAAGAAATTTCAAAAGACAGAAAACCAGAGGGTCACAGGTCACTAAAGATAACTGCAGGTGATTGTAAGTTGCAAAATGGAATAGAAATTCTGGGAAGATGCACTCTTACATGAATTTTAACTTAAACCTGCTTTACAATTTGTGAATAAGAAATGTAGAAGGAAGATGGAAAAACAGCTGATTCTCAAAATTAAAAATGTAGAAAATATGAAATTTAAGGAAAATAAATGAAAATCATACAAAATGTGTAGACACATTTGGGTTTATCAGTTATTCACTACAGTTAGAGATAAACCAAAAGTATTCAGTTCACTTCTGAGTCCAAGGTTGATAGGGAGCAATTAAAAAGCCATTGCAGTAATTTATGGTCAAATTTGTATCATGTGTTTTATTGTTATGCACAAGCGTGACTGCGGTTCCTTTGACTCACATGTTGCAAGTAAGCACTGTTTTGGGGATCAAAGAACATCTTTTTTAAACATAACTAGTAGAGCCATTATTCTTTTAATTAGCATTTTAGAATTCATATACTCTAAATTTTGCATTCTCTTCACTGGATCATAAAAAGAGGAGCAACACCTTAAAACTACAGTCTTTTCCAAAAGAAATGATAGAAAGAATTTTAGAGTTTCTTCTTTGTTGCCATAACTTGAAAGCAAATAAGCAGCTGTCACCATCCCAGACAAAAAGAAAAGCATAATCCGTTTATTAAGCCAGGTCTGTGGAATTCTTAAAATCAACAAATTCACACAGTTGAAGAGTAGATCTTTTGTTGCTGTAGTTCCTTGTCATGAATCAGAAACCAAGCTGCCAGGAAGGATATGTTTTTGCAATGCTTCAACTTTATGTCTCAATGAAGTCCCATTTCTGTCTTTTAGGTTTTCAGTAGTTGTAGTAGCATCATGCAGAAAGAATTACTGAATGTTTGTAATGCAAAGAGGGCTTTAGGCCTCCTTCCTTGTCTAGTTATAGCAATAACCAGAAGTAAGGGCCCAGTCATGTAACCAGGTCTTGCAAGATCATCGAGTCCTGCAACTTACTTTTAAGTGCCTATATGCCTGAAGCAAAGAAATAGGATTCTTCATCACAAAAAAAAAAAAAAAAAAAAAGGTATATATGAATGCTATTCTTTTCTGTCTTAATTAAAAGTAGTCTCTTAAGCTAAGCCTGACTACTCAAAAAAGGTTAAATACTTTAAAAGTCACACCAAAATTTCATTCTTTCAACACTAGTTTCAAGTTTTAAGCAGCTCGAGTACCCTCTATTATCACTGACAGATTTTTTTTAATCCAGTGAATTCAGATTTTTGAATAAAAATTATTTTGGTTAAATATTGAAGATACAGATTTATTTCTTACAAATTTTCAATTTAAGGTATTATCTGGAAATCCAGAAATTAAAACAAAGCTGGATTTCTGACTCTGCATTCCTGGCTATTACAAAACAAGAGTGAGAAAACCACATAGCCAATTTTATGTTTGCAAAAGTACTTGTAGAAGGCAACCTCAGCCGTTGTTATTTTTAACAATAAGAGTAATTCCTGTAATAACTTTTCTGAAAAAATTTTCTCTGAAAAAGATAGATTTCTCAACATCCATATATTAAATTATTGTATTTGAAATAGTTAAAAGGTCAGATTATTCATAATTTTATTTTCTACTTTTGAGATAATCATATTTTGCTTCAAATATTCTGCTAAATGTACAATATCTCTTAGAAACATTATTCTCAAAATTATTTTTTTATGTTCTCAGTAGTTTTATAATACTTTATATATGTTTATCAGTTTTCCAAATTGCTAGGAACCTTAAATTGTTTTGTTTTCATTCTTAACCATTGTGAACAAGTATATTTTGAAATATAAGAGTTTGTAGTGAACAGAGTCAATCCTTTTTCATCCAGAAATAATGTCTTCTGTCTTCTTCCTGTAGCTTACACTGAGGAGTTAGAAAGGCTTCCGTTAGTCAGCGTAGCTTTTCAAAGAGAAATTGAAGAAGGTGGCCTGTCCACACCTAAAATACTGTTAAGTCCCCTAATGCCTGTCATTATGATCTTTTGCAGTCAGTTTTCTGAAGAAAAATTTTCCACCATGGTAGTGGCCAAACAATTAAGTGGAGTTTTAGACATCCATCTATTTTAAATTTGTCTTTTATGTATGTACATATCAACTTTACATTACCTAAAGTTCTGAAATATTATGCTGAATATTTTGCAGAGCAGTTCCCTTGGAGAGATTACTTTCCTTCATACATTTGGACTTCTAGAGCTGATTGGGTAATAGTTTTCCTTATCTATAAAATATTTCACGGTATCGAGAACTGATATTCATTCCATGCTAACCACGCAGCAGTATTTGTTTCTCTAAATGTTCAGGGGAAAAAACAGAAGTATTCCCTTTCAAAAACAGCCAGAAGTTTTAAAACATTTATGTAGTGGACACAAGAGCAAATCCCTGCAATGTTGATTTCAATAGAGAAATTTGCACATCTTGTCATATTGCCTGGCATTTTCTAAATCCAAGATCATTTGACTGTTGTATACAATAGACTACATCTAATGAGATCTTCTGCTAATAAAGATTATGCATCTGTACACTTAAAACCAAGTTTTAAGTCTCCTACACACATTAAGGGAAGACTTCAGCCAGAATGTTACAGGTAGACTGATAAAGACCCTTTTCTCACTCTCCCAGCATCTATTTTTGGTTTTGCTGTATAACTCATTCCTACACTTGGGATTTCTTTTGCTACTGCTTTATTTTATTTTATTTTCTGCATTTTTTTCACTGTCATATTCCTTCTGAAAGAAGACATACAAAGGAGAAAGGTAAGTAGAAAAGTAAAAACCAAAATAAACAGTTGCTTTAGTACACATAAACATACTCAACATAAGGAAGTAATCTAGCTTAAGCTGCAATTAATGAGATTTTCAGTATTTGGTAGCAGAAACTCATAGCAAAATATTTCATTTACAATTGGCAGACTATGAAATATTCATTGCTTTTAATGGAAATACTGTCTATTTTGAATGAACAATTTAAACATAAAAACAGGATATTTTTTGTATCTCATATGACATATTAAGTCAATAAAGTTAGAAAACAAATCTGATCATAGAAAGACAAGGAAAGTATGATCTTCAACATTTTATATTCCTTTAAGCATGAGCTGAAACATCACAAGTATTTGTGACTGAATTATTGTAAATTGTATAATCTAGAAGGAACAAAAGAAATGGAATACAGATTTGAATAAAGACGTAAGTAGTCAAAATTTTCTTGTAATGAAAATTGATTGATCTTCATTGACATAAGCAGCATTACTTGCAACACAATAAGACTGTTTCTCTTGGGAATGTTTTAGAAATTTCAGAGGGATTGAAAAGAACTCAGACAAGGAGGTTTCTGGGTTAACTGACTTCAATTACAGTTATGGCAAGTACCTATAGATTGTAATAAGCTTTATATAGATGAAGCTTTCATCTAAAAATATGTTACTTCTTTTAGTACATCAGAACATGCATAATTGCACCATAATATCTATGGTTTAGTGACTTTCTTTTAATTTCCAACCTACATCTATTAAGGGAATTTATATCCATTTCTCTCTGTGTTATTACATTTTTTATTTAAAAAGATATTCTCTCTCTATGGTGTTTATCTTCCCGGTGTATCTGGTAAACACTGGGAAGATATTCAGTATATTTTCAAAAACTCAGTTCTGTGGCTATAAAAATGAGTGCCACATAGAGTAAAACAATATTAGGAGATCTTGAGTGTTTTTTAACCACTCAGTTGTGGAAAGTTCTAAGTACTCTTAACTCCTGTGAAAAAAGAATCAGGAACAGAGAATATCTGTCCTCTTTCACAATCAAACCCTCTTAGAGTACTAAACATGGAGTTAAACTGCAATATAACATTCAGGAGAGAACTACACTGAACTGCTTCCAAGTTAATAAAATATTTGCATAAGATATTCTAACAGTACTCTGCTCTCACTTGTATAAAAAAGAGTTTATAGTTCTCTAGTAAACATAATCTTTCTTGAAAAATGTTTTTAAAGCTAAATGACAAATGTTTATGTGGGCTTTGGTGGAAGTTTCCAACTCACCTAAAACCTTTTCCTGTGGTTTCATGGTTGCACCCTCCAACCCATGTCAGCTCTTATACAGGTACTGTACTGCACAGGTTGTAATTGCCAGTTCAGAAGTGCTGCTGCCTGATGTTCTTTCCCTACTTACATGCTCCTAGTTCTGTGTGCATTCAATTCTTCTCTGTGATGAATGCTGATGTTGGCCTATTGCCATTGTACAGAAAGACCTATGGTGTTTGTCCAAGGTTCCTGTTGTAAAAATTAGCAAAAGGGGGTCAAACTTACAGCAGTTCAGGGAGAATGTAGAGAAGGATAGATTGTTTTCTGAGCAAGATTGTGGAGAAATGCTCTGCTCTCCTACATATAAGGCTTCCTGCCAACCTTTGCAAATCCTGCATTTTTGTGAAAAACAGCAACACATCACAGTGTCTGTCAATGCAGGGCATAGGTTTAGACTATATGAAAAGGAAGTTAGTAGTAGGAAGTTAGTAGTTAGGAAACACTCAGGAAACAGCAAACACATGAGAAATTAATGTTTTTATCCCCAAAGAAAGGGTTACCATCTTTGAGAAAAGTAATCCTGCCACTGTGAAAGCAGGCTGTCTAACTAAATGCTTATTTGTCACTGTAAATTTAGATCCAAATGAACAGCTCTTTGCACTACTGTCTTTTCCACAAAGCTCCTGAATCTGACATACCAGTCCCAGTGCCCTTACAGTAAGTTTCCCAGTTCTAGCTCGTTCTCTGGGGCAGTCTCCAAAGACATCGCTCAAATACTGCAGTTACAGAAACATGCTTTCCACACACATCAACTATACTTACTGAAACAGAAGTCTGTCCATACCTTCATAGTTTTTTGCATATTCTGTGCAATATAAGTAGCTAATAAATTATCAAAAAAAGTGTAGAGCAGTATCTCCATTAAAAATCCCTAGTTAAAAATCCTGATATGAACTTTCTATTGACAATTACTGTTCTTCTGAAAATTCAACAATGCCTCTGTGTTTAGATTTGTAAATTTATAAACTGAGGAGGTACTGTTGCCTTTGTTTTGGATTTATTTTTTTTTCTAGAGAGTTATTTTTTAGAGAATTATTTAGTCTTTCCTTGTAAGTGAATTACAGCTTTAAAAAAGCTGTTTTATTTTTCAACATTGTTTGCTTTTGTTTTTTGACAAAAAGAGGCAAAAGTTCCTTCAAAGTGTAGAGGATGCACAGCACTAAGCTTGAATGAATCATATGTCATTCAATGTACATGCAACACTCACAGCAGAGAAACTTACATTGGGGTGTCCACTAGTTCTGGAAATGCCGTGTGCTTTCTTTTGTGTATCCTAAATTTATCAGAAACCTTATAAATTTTCAAAAACACATGGAAAAAGCAAACAAATTCTTGCAGATGACATGCATTAAATGGCTCAGAGCCAAGCCACTCAAAATTCAAGTTTTAAAGGACATATGCATAGGAGAGGTTTCTTGATTCTGGAGGGAATCAGAAAAAAGACAAAAATATGTATGTGATAAGAAGATGATCTACTCAGATAGAACATTCTCCCCTAGGATCTATGCTAGGTAATGGAAAGGCCACAAATTAAAAATAGCTGGTCCACCATAATATGTTCTGGGGAGAATTTCGGGAAAGTCTGATGGCATGTCTTTCACTCACGTGCTACCCAATCTAAGGCGTGTACTTACATGACAGGAGGTTTAACTGGGAGACAAATCCCCTTGAGAAAGAGTACAGCAGAATGCTGCAACTATGCCATTTCCATTGATACTTTGAAGACATTTTGTGGAGTGGCAGACAACGCTACATCGATGGTTTGCATCATGCATCTCACTTCCAATTTAGGAAAGAATTGAAGTTCTGTGGTATTTCCCAAGCCTTGCCAACTATTATAATGCAAACTATACCATGTAGCAAAGCTACATTATCTCAGAAATAAAGTCAGAAGACAATGTGCAACCTGAAGCATAGAAATGGCAGCACCACTGACATGGAACTCCTAAAAGGAAGTGGAGGGAGAACATTTAAGAAATATTTGTAAATGTAACAAATAGAACATTTGATATGTATAGTCAGTCCTAGGACATGATATGATTGTCTCTCTTTGATCTCAAATAAAAGTTGCTATTAAGAAATACTTTGTAGTTTTTATATACAATATACAATATGCCATATGCAATATATTTAAAAATACCAATCCTTATGTTGTATTTCATCAGAAATTCTACACCTGTGTGGATTTCAAGGCCAGAATGTGCCATTGTGATCATCTTCTCACACCTTCTATGTGCATAGGTACATAGATTTTCTCATAGTAGCTATTCTAATCTTTAGTTACACTACATTATTTACTTCCAATGCTGAATCTGTCTAACTTTGGTATTTATTCACTGAATCTTATTATTCATTTCCTCAAGGTATAAAAGCTCCTCTCTCCAGGGTTTTCTTCTACTCTTTAATAAATTGAGTAAATTGAACCCTTTAAATTGTGAGACTTGTTTTCTAGCCTTTGTTGTATTTTTTGTGGCCCTATTGCTGTTATAGACTTTAAACAGAATCAAACCAAGAAATATCTGCTAGAAATGCATCCCACTAGAGAATGTCTAGCCATTTATTATTACTTTATAAGTTCTCTCAGTAATTTCTCTGTTTTATGTGTAGATACTTTATTCCTTATGATGCTGTGAGAGACCCCAAAAACAGGACTCTGAGTCAAGTTAGTGTGGGATAAGATAAAAAGGTACATTCTTTAATGTCTAGGCTTAGGGCTTTCAGGAATACACGATGACATGCCCCCGTGAACACTGATTTCCATGGTTTTTATAATATTGTCCACCCAATCCCCAATTAACACATCTCTTGGTCCAGCCCCGTCCTGCCCCTGGTCACACCTCCTCAGGATTTGAGTCCGGGGTCAGTGGGACCCTCTGTTCTTTATTTTTGTCTTTCTCAGCATACACAGGGCTCTTGGAGGTTTTCCAGTGTTCTTAGACCCAAGGTTTGTTGGCTCATGTTTATGTCTCATTCTGCAGGCCTTCTGATATTCTTCAGCTTTCTACCTTGAAGAGAAGCCTAAAAAGCTAAAAGAATTTTAGCTTTTGATATGTGGTAGAGGTTGGCATGTAAAAACATTGAACTTAAGCTGCCAGAAATATTAACACACTAAATTTGCATTTTACTACAGTTACAAGTACTTTCAAAATCTATAAAAATGAAAAAATCAAAACCCCTTTTGGCATCACTTAGAATGAAAGTTCTCAAATCAAAATATCAAATGATAAAGAACTCAAGATGAACTATCATCCTAGCAGGTTCTACTAGGTGGACCTATAATTTTGTGTGAAAAGGTAGCATATTTGTTTGAAAAGATGTCTTTCTGTGAAACCATGGTGATAGACATTAGCTGTATTTTTAGCAACAAAGTCTTTGGCAAGCTAAGGTGCATGAAAAACAGAAGCTTAATAGAGCTGAACAGATGATTACCTCAACATCCTCTTCTTTTTTTACAAAAAATAACTGTTCTATAATGCTACAAACAATGAATAATTCACAATGTTTCACAGGTCAGTTTTCCCAATATTGAAAGTGTTCAGCTTCATGAGATGGAAAGCCTGCGACAGAAAGATAGAAATGCAGAAGGCCTGCACTGATGAAGGGTAGAGATTGTCTTGCCAGGAAAGTTCCTAAAGATATGCTGTTTGAAATTGTAATGATATGTTTTATAATTTCATGGGACCGTAACTACGATCCAGGAATCTCCTTCTTTCAAAATTTTTTGTGAAATTACTAAACCCACACACTTCATTGAAGTCTTTAGACAACGTGAAGAATGATTGATCCTGCTCCCTGAAAGAAGCTATTTTTTCTTACAAGTCGGTAGTCTCAGTTTTCCTTACAATTCCTCTAGAAATTTCAAAATATTAGATACTGTGATAAAGCAGCCTAATTGCAGCCTTCCAGTAGCTGAAGGGAGCCCACAAGACAGATAAAGAGGGACTATTTGTGAGCGCATGTAGTGACAGGACAAGGGGGAATGGCTTGAAATGGAGGAAACTAGAAGAGAGTGGGTTTTGATTAGAATTTAGGGAGAAATTCTTTACATGGTCTAGTGGGAGGTGCCCACGGCAGGGGGTTTGGAACTAGATTATCTGTAAGGTTCCTTGAAACTCAGGGCATTCTATGGTTCTGTGAGTAGCAGGAAGGAAAAACTAGGAGTAACATTTGGTTTAGGAATCCCATCAGTGATCATACACCAGCAAACTTGTTCCTCTAGATATTGCCCATCATTCTGTGGTGCCAATAGCTAAAATGCCACACTGAACTGTTCACCACAGGTCACTACTTTAGGTTAACCAGCTCAAAGAAACATTTCTCAGTTTAAATAATTTTTTTAATATATATTTTTAACTCTGTTTGTTAAATTGTATTTCTTACTAAGCATTATTTCATTAATAAATATATTAGCACTATAGCATATGTGACAGGGTTTGACATCCATCCACGAAACCAACTAAATTTTAAAAAATTTATGAGACAGAGAAAGGCATAAATTAGGGGGTTGTTAATCACTATTTACTTGTGGTAAGTCATTCTGTTACTTGATAATTGACAATGCTGTTAGAAAGAAATGGAAAAAATATATTAATAACATAGAAAAACCTGTGTATTCTCAAATGGAATAATATATTAGAAATAGTAAAAGCAAATTTGAATGCAGTGTCATGAATAAGTGATGAAACCTAAGATTACATTGTTGAATATTCTTCATATTGCTCAAGTGAAAACTTGCAGTGAACCATTACAGAATATGTGAGATTATAATATTTTTTTTCTCAGCATCACAGAAGAAATTCTGTTTTTTCTCTGTTACATGTAAGTTAAATAACTTTTAATAAATAAGGACATAAAGCAGTTGTAAAGTATGTGTCAGTGAGACTAATATCAGCAACATGTTCATAAATCTATGTCAACAAATTTTTATTTGTATAAGCTGTAACTAATAAATACCTCAATGTTGCTATTCCACACAGGTATTTACACTAAAACAGAAAAAGTCTCCTTCAAAGATAAATGCTATAGAATAATGCCTACATAACAGACTCAAATAAACTAAAGGAATATCACAGTCCATGAGGCTTTTTTTCTTTAATTTGTATTTCTGGACTGCCTTGAATAGCATAACACGACATGCAGTGTTCCGAAGATTTTCTTGACACTCCAAGGCACATGTTTCCTCTCAATATCCCTCCACAGTTCTACAAAGCTTCTTGTACTTTATACTTTGCAATCCTATTCTAGATGTTCAAAGTTGTGCCAGAACCATAAAATAACCCCTAATTTAATTAGAAAGGAAACTTCAGAGATCATCTAGTCCTACTCCTTGCTCAAAACAGGTGTGTGTAGATCAAGTTGCTCAAGACGATTTTTAGTAAAGACTTGAATGTCTCCAAGGATGGAAATACAGGCAACTTGTTCCAATGTTTAACCACCATTAAGTCCTGAGAGATTTTCAGTTTGTTGGGCTGAATTTTTTTTTTTTTTTGACTCTCTAATGTCAGTACTCGGCAAAAGCATGAATAGCTTTTTTTTTTTTTTTTAGGTTTGGTTATGAAAATAGTCAAGAGAGAGTTTTCTGTAATGTCTCTCAAGACAGTATGTGTTACATCTGCCAGACATATTCCTCAAAGCAACATGAAGATACGGTTAATAAGAGTTTTACCTTGTGAGGATGGTTCCTTGATTTTATTTATACAGTCCATTTGCTATCTGTTTTCTGCTGAAGTAAACCAAGAAATAGTTTTACCAATCAATTAGACCCAAACTAAGAAATATGTGAAGTGTTGACTATTCCCCATCTATTCTTACTCCAGTATGATCATCAGTAGCAGAAAAAATAACAGGAACTAGGTCAAGCATGGCTTGATGTGCAGTAAGTCACCTTTTCAGAGCCCAGAAAACTGTATATTTTCTATATCCTCTTATCTTACTGAACTACTACTGGATAAGTGGCACCAATACACTTAAACTAACATAAAGATGTCACAGAATCAATGAAATGGAAACTTGTAAATTTGTTTTATAGTCTCTGAAACTTCCTGAAGTCAGTGAGAAGGTCAAGCCCCATGTTAGCATTTAGAAGATTAAATTGATTAAAGGGTGTAAGGCTGAAAATCAACATTGGATTTCACAGGCTTTACAATGGTCAAGATACTTGACAGTAATTGAACTCTTAACTCTTTTTTTCACCTTAGCCAAGATACTTCAACTAAGGTAAATTATCTTCTTTTCATATCAAACTACTTTTCAACATCCATTTGTGTTTGGTTTTTATTTTTCTGCTGCAGTTATAATACCCTTCCATAACAGAAATAGATTTTTTCAAGATGTTTTTACTACCACCTTTCTTTCAATGCTACAACACATTTCCAGATTTATTGAAATGCCAAGTAAATCCTTAAGTGGAGAAATTAATGACACTCTTTGCTGTATAGGCAAGGCTTCACTACAGGATATTAATTTGTTTTCTGCAATTTTACATACTGCAAGTAATATAGAAAGCTATTAGTAGAGTTCTTTTCAACTGCTAGAAGTCATTTTCAGCTTTGATCACATCAATCATTAACATAACTAATATGATTGCTATATTAATATATACATATATACATGTATAGTACTGCTTTAATATTCTCTATTATATTAATATCTGTATAAAGAAAAAGAATATTTAATTTTACTCAAACTCTTTGAAGTATTAATTTTAGACAGCTCCATATTAAAGGCACTGAAGAAATAAACATTATTATTTGTTTCTTACCACACAGATTTCCCACTCAGATAATCAAGCACAATTTATAACCACTGTATATTACTTCTTCCATCAAAAGCTAAAATAGTTTTGACATTTTAAAAGTATTTAACTTTACAGTCTTGCTGTGTATCAACATAAAATCTGTTGTGCACCCAAAAATCCCAATAACTTACCTCAAGATTTTGTTGTAATTGTGGTGACTTACAACTAGTCAGAATGACTGTGCCACTTGTTTCAGGGCACTTCCGATAATTCAGAAGCTCTGATTTTATTTTCTTCTCTCATGCTGCTCTGGTGTCACTTTTTGTTCCTCCTCTATACTGCTTGCTTCTGGCTCTAAAACCTGTCTCAATTTACAAAGATGAATCCCAACTCAATCAGTGAATTAGGAACCAGATTCACTGGCATCTGAGAGCATACCTGAAAGTTCAGACTTGGATTGATTATATTGTTAAATTACACCATAGTCCCAGGCTTGATGTTGTTCTTTATCAGGTAGTTTTCCAGATGATTTCTTGATGTGGCTTGAAGGTTGTCATGGACCAGGACATAAGGAGATCCAATCACTGTGTGGCATTTGAGTCAGTTTGCTTGTTTTGGAAGGGAGAAAGATTTTAATGCTGCCAATTGTCCTTAGTGCTGGAAAACAGTGCTGGTAATAGTATTGATGTGTTTGTAACTGGTATTGAAGTATTTGTAACTGGAAAGGCTTAAAGCATTTCGCTTTCATGCAATTTAAGTACATATATTGCATAAAAATATCAGCATAGTAGTTAGATACTGAACAACCTAAATGTCTTCAGCCCAAGCTTAGGTATCTGATATAATACCAAATATTTTACTTTCTACAGTAGTTTCATGTTGATTTGGGGTCCTGCCAAGAATACAAAAGACATAGACATGTTTTCCTCAGCATAAAAATTCACCACTTGCATCTCAGAAAATTGCCATAAGCACTGACAGTTCAGTATCTTAGAGGGAGAACCCTAGCATGAACCGTCATGTTATCCTGGAAGGTAGAGAAATATGGGTTTGAACCCCCTCCTGGTGAGGAAAGAATTTATCAAACCTCTGACTTGGGGGCGAGTGTAAAGGGAAGAACCATGGCCCCCTCCCTGTTTAGGCTTTCACAAGGACCTCCACCCAGGAAAGCAGCTGGGACTGAAATCTCAGAATCTTACAACCATTTGTCACAGATGCAAGAAGTAAAGAAAGTTTCTCTTGCACTCTTGGGTGGCCTAAGCATGTCTACACAAAAACTGTTCAATCCCAGGAAACAAAGCTTTATAGATGGTGAATTTTCCCCCGTATTGCTTAGGAAAGGAAAGCAATTACCTCAGGCTTGTGAATTCCCTTCCTGGAGACAGTACTACAACACTCAAAATGGTAAAGCCTAAAATACTTTGGAAATGTAGGCCTAAATTCTTGTGAAGGATCTGGAACCCTTAGCTTTGGGACTGCTTATGTTAGCCTATATATTAGGTGTGAAGAATGCTTGTTGCCTGTGAGATAAAAACCATGGAAAACATAATAGCACTCCAAAGAAAATCACTGTATTCTGTCAGGTGGTGCAAATATAACCTAGCCATAGAACAATTCTCATTCTGTCTATGATCAACACTGAATAACATTACAACAAATGAAATTAGGTTTAAAATGTGGGTGTCAGGACAATTTGATCTAAGCAGTAGGCATGAGTGTACTCTTAAATAAAATTGTTATGCCACTAAACAGCTGAAGTCTTTTGACAGCTACAAGACTAAGCAGCAGATGAACTGGTAATTATCAGTATCAATAGTATGGAATAATGGGCTTCAGCAACTAGTGAAATTTCTAGGTAGAATCAGTTTTGTCTCTGCTTCCTAGGGCAAATTTTATTTCTGATAAGTGATTCAACAATGAGGATCTGATCATGTATTGTAATGTAAACAACAAATTAACTGTCTCTGTATTTGCAGTTACTACAATGGCACAAAGGTCTATGCATTGTTTAAATACTTTCATCCCTCAACTAAAAAAATCTGGCATAACGGTTTTAGAATATACTAAATCTATATGAAATTACTGGAAAAATATTTGTGTCAATAGGATTCTTCTCCCAATTCAAGCCACTCATCTGCAGAATGTATGATAAGTAACTGAATTGTATCATTTAACCTTTCTTAACAGTAATATTTATATGTGGCTAAAACATTACTTCTTCTCTGTGTTTCTATACATGTGATGTTTTGTATCAAAAAATAAATAGCATGTAGACAGTAATGGAAAAAATGATAAATATATTAGTACAAAAAACAAATTTTCCAGGATTTCCTGTCTAGTTTAGTAAAACCATGAGCCTACAATATGACAGATGAATGCAAAATTATTATCATCCACCATGGAGGTTTTTTTGTGGATTGAGAAAACAAAACAGCATGAAGCTTCAGTGACACAAGGTGCTTCTAAACCAAACCGAAGTTGTTTTAAACCACACTTTTCACCTACATAATCCTTCTGAAGTTTTCAATTGTATCAGTCATGTTATGCTGACTCCTAACACAATGTGATGGAGGAACAATGGCACAAAGCATTTGCAATATATCAGTCAGAAAATCAAAGCCTAGAAAAACATCAATAGCAAAATAATTCATGAGTCTTTTGCATAGCCTGTGGATTGGGTAAAAAGAATTTTTATTCTGTAAGTCTGCATTTTCAGTAGTACCATACAGACTCATAGCCAAAACAGGAAGTTATGTTTATACATACTTTGTACAGAAAGTATACCTTTATTAATTTGTGGATATTTTGTATGTAATTTAAGTGCATTTTAACTCTGATTTTAAAAAGCCCATATATTCAAGGTACATTCTGTCTGACTTAAGATAGTTTTGAGGTATGGTTTTCTATTCAATTAAACCCATTTGAAGATGTTATCTACTGGTTGAAAATAGGAAATTAAAAAATAAAAAATACTGCATTTTAGACATTTTCTGAGTGAAATAAAGTGCATCTGAAAATTAAGATAGAAAAATCAAGAACATTTTGGCCCTTGTAGGAAGAACTGACTAGATGGAGGATTGTAAAGGTAATAAAGGGAGAAGACAACTTTGGCTAAATGCCTATTTTGTCACTATATAAAAATAACCGTTATAAATGAAAAACAGTATATTACTGCAAAGAAAACATAATACTGAAAGTGCTTACTTACATTCTACCACAAATTCCATTTAGGCAGCTAATCAAAATCTTTTTGGCCTAGACCTCTTTGGTCTAAAAGCTGCAATCATTTTCTTTTTGCCTTATTTTTGCAATTTTAACATATTACCGAGTGCTACTCATATTACTTTACCATAATTATTAGGGATAACTAGTTTTTATTATTATAAAAATAATTTCAAAAATACTTATACTAATGGTTTGGGGTTTTCTTTTTAGAAGGTCTATGTAGGACATAAATATATAGTATATCTCATTTAGACTTTGTATTCCTCAGAAGTGTCTTAAAGATACAGAGCAGTCCAGGACTTACCTCAAAAGCACCTTGACATAGTAAAATCACCTGTGTGATCAGTGATACCTTTGCTATGGAGACAATAACCTACTTCCCTTCCAGAGTTCCCTAGCAGTCTTTCTTCCATTCATAGCCTGTACTTAGTAGTGAGGAGTGAAACGTTGGCAAAACTGCAGGGATGCTGGGTGTTAGTAATCTTAATTTTCAGTAGTGGCTTCCAAATTGTCTAAGTGAAATATCTGTTTATTGTAACTCAAATGAAGAAGGACAAACAGACAATCAGGTAAGTTATGGCTGTTCCAGGTGAATTCACTTCCAATTCCACAACTTCTTCTCTGTATCATCCATAATGGGCAAGAATAGAGGGATGCAGAGAGCCTGGCAGATGTGATGGCCAGGGAATTTCAGAAGGCTTGTGTGTCTGTGCATATTACATCAGATTACTTAAATTGTTAAATCTTTGGTTTCGATTTTTGTTCTGGGACAAATGCAGGATGTAGTCTCCCTATTCTGTGTGATAGCCTTTATGCAAAATTCAGAGTCCCTCTTACTTGTTGCCTCTCTGAACCTTTTCATCTTTCATTCCTAGGCAACAATCAACCGGATGGAGTACACAAGTACCTATTCCTAATTGTATTTCCTGGAATAAAATAATTATGGATTTGATCTCTTTTCTCCTCACGCTGAGGAGTGTTTGGAATTCACTTTCTTGTCTTTTTGTGTGAGTTCTCCAGAACAATTGACCTCCTAGACAGAACGTGGATATTTGAAAAGACAACTAGATGAACTGGAACTTAAGGTAATAGAGGCATCCATTATTTCATATTAATTCTATATACATTCAGTGGTAGATAGATTCATCATCTTTATCTTCTACAGTTAATGAAGCAAGAGAGAAATACTTCCAGATGATGATCCATCTCATTTCATGATCCTGTCTCACCCTCCAGAAATACCTTTAGCACATATGATATATTGAATAATAGATAGGTAGAAACATAGAGAAATGAACATTATATGCCTAATTTTGGGCAACTAAAATTAGTGGACATGAATTCAAATCCTAACTAAAGCAGATGAAGGCACTCTGGAGATACTTCAGATACCTACCACCTTAGTGGAGGAAGAAGTTTAAGTTATTAGGACTTCCTCCTGCTCAGTAGGTTAATTTACCAGCTGTGTCAGGAATTTATCTTCCACATACTCTAGGAAATTCCTAGACTCCTTCCTTTCTGACATGTTGAAATAATAACATTCTAAATAGCTGTATTATTTTTTTTGGCAAAATGTACCAAAAGAAATAGTATTGGGAATCCATGGCAGAGGGTTGGCAGTGGGTCTCCAGGGTTGTATCTGAGGAGAAGCTGTGTCAGCCCTGTGCTGGACAGTTTGGTTCCAGCTGTGCCAATGGACCCGCTGAGCCCCTCATTCAAGGCAGTGATGCCATTTGGAAAATATATTTAAGAAAGAGAAGAAGATGATGGGGAAAAGGGTGGGGAGATCAGGAAAGAGTGAGAAACAGCAGAGGGAACACCAAGTTTGGCAAAGAAGGGGACAGCAATGCTTCAGGCTCTGGAGCAGAGATTCATCTGCAGCCAGTGGAGGCAGCAGTGAGGTGCTTTCGAAGGAACTGTTGCCAGCACAGGAGTAGGGGATAAATGTGAGGAAGAGGAGAAAGATGCAGGGAGGAAATGTTATGGACTGACTGATTCTAACTCCCATTCCCTATCCTTCCCATTCTTCTTGGTGGGAGCAGAAGATAGAGGAGTTGGAGTGGATTGAAGTTGAGCCTGGGGAAAGACAAGACGAGCAAAGGTGTTGAGGTATTTTTGGCCATGTTTTTTTATCTTTGTTTCTCACTACCCAAATTTATTTTAACTGGTAATAAATTAATTTAATTTTGACTCCATTTCTTTAACTCAACCTCTTACATCCCAGTTTCTATGCCATTCTGAAAAAGTGAGTAGCTGGATGACAGCTTGTCCCCTTAGCCAAGGTTAACACCCCCCAGCAATAAAGACATTCTTCCATATTGCCTATGTGCCAAGTAGCCTTGAAAGTCACTGAAAATACTACAACCTACTTTCTAGACTTAGTCAAAGGAATTCTTTTCACATTAGTTTAAACCATTGTCATAATGAATTTTCAATAGGATGCAACAAGCACAAGGGTGAGCAGAAAAAAGAAAATCTATAAAAAGTCTGCTAAAAAAAGATGAAGACAAACCAAGTTATCTGCACTGTCATGTTCTTGAAATAAAATTCCATCAGTTTAAGTTAATGACTCCTAATAAATGTGGTTAATAGCTAAAAATGGAGTTGAGAGTTCATTTCTTCAACATTATAAGCAGTCCTTGCACACTAATAAAAATAGAAAGAATGACTTCAGGATTTTTTTCCCTTTGAATAGAGTTGTCACCTATTAAATTAACGTTTAAAGAATAGTTCATTAATACACTGTCATTGATGTGTGACTCCATTATCAATGATCTCCAAGATGTAAATTTTTCATTGTAAGCTGCCCATCTTTCTAAAAGCTATGAAATGGACGTTGGACCCACTGAGTATTCAGCTTTATATTTATTCAGTCCCATTTGGTGTATTTTGCTTTATTTATGTCTCCACAATCTGTCTTTCAGATTCCTAAAGTTGTATATAGTTGCCTATGGACTATAAATACTTGAATTTGAAAAAGAGCAACAGCCGGGGGTCAAATTATGTAAACGTAGCATTTTCTTATCTGAGGTGCCTCTTGCAACATTTTGGCTGTTGAAATGCAAAAACGTACAGTGAGAAAGAGGGTAATATAACTCAGAAAACATAAAGAGGTAACTCTGAGTACATCTGACAATCATTATAGCAACTAGCAGTTTCCACGTATGGCCATCTTCTATAAACAAGCAACTCAAATGGCAAGAGTTGTAAGGCATAAGATATTTTCCCTCTTGCTGAACTGGAGTAATCTGGCCTTTAGCTATGGCTACATCACAAAGGGAATACATCACAGGGAGCAGCATAGTAACTTTAAATAAGGTAATTCCACCAGCTGCAGAAGACCACAGTTGCATGTGAGCTAATTTTCTCTCTTGGGAAGATCAATTAGTCAATGAATTACTTCATATTACTATGGCTACAATATTTCTAAAATTTGGATGATCTTGGGCCTTTGGATGATGCCATGTAGAGTTTTGAGAACAACAACTGCTCTGCTGAGGTTTGGAAAACCAAGATGCTCCCTTCAAACACCTGTGAAACACATGGCCCTTGGGAAAACAATCACTCAGTAAATTGTTTAACAGTAACTGTGGTATTTCCAGCTGTATTTGGTCCATATAAGTGCAATAAAGATGGGAGCTGAATCACCTGCTAACTTTAAAAAAGTTAAAGACTATGTTTTCTTGTGATGGATGGTTTGTAATTAGTAGAAAATTTCTCTGGATAGCTCCTTTAATTAAACCAATGGCACATTAGAGTATTAGTCATACTCTAGCTTTTAGTTGAACAGGTTTGTGCTACATTAAATTTTGAGCTGTGCTTATGTGTCAAAAATTTGCCATTATTAATTGAAGAACAGCATCTTATTTTTATTATTCATAGCATCACTTACAAGGTGCAAGATTTACGAGATGTTTTCTTCAATCAGCTAATTATCATTGCCTGCCACACATAAGAGCTTCTGCAGTTACACAGCATAGAAATGTCATGTTGGGGGAGTAAAAAGAATTGAAGAAAAGTCATCCCTATCAATTAGTTTTTGACAGGAAAGAGTATGATCCCACAGTCACTTTTGCTTTTTACTTAATGTCAGTTTCATAGGGACATGTATGACCTCCTAGAACAGTAATGAGGTCGTATATCCTGATATTGAAGAGACCATTGCTCCCACAGGTTTGATATTAAGAGAAGCAGGTACCGGCCAGCAGTCAAATATGGGGTCAGCACTTTCCATTTGCTCAGTATTTCTATATTATATATTATATTGCATTATATTATTATTAGCTATTTTATTATAGAAATGAATCCATGACAAAGTGGAAAAACAGTCTTCAAAAGTCCCTAAAATGTTGCCGAATATATTTTCCTGTTTGTTTTTTCCCCACATAAGATCTTGCATTCTTGAAAATAAATGGCATAATACAGGAATCATAAAATGTGATCCAACTAGTTTCTAATGCCATTTATGTGTTTAGGGAATTGAAACTGTAACTAGTTTGATACATAGACTTAGGGAGAGTTTTGTGCAAAAGTATCTCGTTCAACCCATCATTTAATTAAAATGAAAGCTTTGGAATAGAAATATTTCAGTTTCAAAAAAAAGTGACATGACGAAGTTCACTTGAGTTCAGGGTGGAAATTCTATGCAAGGTGACAAAAAATGCTTTAAAAAAGAAAAATAAAATATATTCAAAAATAGTGAGAAGACTTAGTTAGTCAATTAGGCTATGGAGAAACAGACAGGATGGAATACTGGGCCTCCCATAACAGATTTTCCCATGTATGCATAAGGGAGGGGTATATAATAAAATCAAAATTATATTATAAAATATTAAAATATTAATGAAGTAAATAAATCTACATTTTTCACAATTGTCATATGACATATAAGACTACCTATCAAGTAAATCCTGTCTTTCCTTGAGTTAAAAAAAAAAAAAAAATCATCTCCCATGTATTTTATTGCAAAGGTTATAAAAAAAGGAATTTTAATTGTTGGCCATAGGAAATCTATGAGGATCAAATGGTCATCAGAAACACACTGATACTAAGTTTGTGAGCATATGAAACAGCAATCAATCACATGGTTCTGCTTTCTGTCCTTTGAGTGAGCCAACTCATTAAAAACATTTCTACTTCAAAGCAAACAGAAAGACCAAAGAACACTAACAACCTACACATACCTATATCCCAGGAAGTGTTTTGAATGTTTCTGAATATGTTTCTGAATATGAATCAACTTAAGATTCAAAGTGAAGGAAGTTATGTATACCTGAATACCTCCAAAGTTAGATGTATAACCTAGTTCTCTACTCTTTATGTAAGCCAATTTTATCGGTCATGGACCAATGTTCAAGTGAAAGTAATTTGAGGGAACTATAGCTAAGAGTGTAGGATGTTAGGTACGCTGGAGGACTAGGGCTGAGCTAGGAGAAAGAGTTAAGAAAAGCTTTACTGTGCTTCCTGCTTCAGTCTGAGGCAGTGAACTGCAGGTGAAATTCATCTTGGCTAGACAGTAGTCCTCTGTCTTGTCTGACTGATAACTTGTCACTTCTTGCAATATCATCACAGAAATTGTCTGAGATATAGCTGTTAATTATAAACAAAACTGCATTGTTGAATAGTTTAAAAATATGCTTCTGCTTCTTGTTAGCATATATTTGGTATGTCTATTTCCAGTGCATACAATTTTTGAGAGACATATGTTTGCTTGCATAAGAATAAGCCACAGGTAGCTTGTACCACACAGACTGAGATTCTTAAAAAGAGATTCAAGGCAGGAACAGTTTACTGGTGACGTCTTTAACAACCAAAACCATAACTCCATTACAGATGAAAAGAAAGTTAGCTAACAGTAAGTTCCTAGCCACCATGAATTCTGCTAAGTGGAACTTGTAAGAACTACTGCTTGAAAATCCATCAGTGAAATCTAGGAATAGTATACACATATATGAGATTACCATCTCTAAGGAAAGTATCTTCAGGAACTGAGACTTCGTAGGTAAATTTGGAGAGGGCTCATAAATCTCCATACTGAGCCCTCTGACACCTTGCTTAGGTATTTGTCTCTTGGAATCAAATACTGAGATTCTGAGCATCAGTCAGCCTTCACAGAGGATGGAAATTCTGAGGACCATTACACAGGGGACTATCAACTGAGTGGAACATTATTATGGAGAGAAGTGGATCACAAAAACAATTTTTTCCAGACTTGCTCCAAGAAAAAGAATTTTCCACCTCTGACATGCACGCTGTATTTCTGGTTTGTGTTAGGGTCAGACTTGGATCACATGAAATGAATGAAGCACTTGGATGCATTTCTGAGTTGCAATAATGGAGATACCCATAATCTCATTTCCACTAATAGTCACACAATCAAATACTTGCTTTTCACTCTTACATACACCTGTTAGCATGTTTAGGCAATGCACAACTATTTGAAAACAAGTTCCTTCATGGAGAGCTGAAACCCCAATAATATGAAACTACATGAAATTTAAAAAAAAAAAAAAAAAAAAAAAAAAAAAAAAAAAAAAAAAGTAGATTTTATCCAATCACAGCATATGTTCACTAAAGGCTTCAAATTCCCTCCTCATCTGTTGCTTACATTCGTTTCTATAAGTGAATGTCAATGTTTCTACTTGCATTTGCTTGCCTTACTTTCAGGAATGGGCAGCATGGATTTCAGGGCAGCTAATCAAGCAAGTCTGTTCTGATTAAAACCTAAAAGCACTGTAATTTTTCTCATGTTATTGGTTAACCTGGATTCTGGCATTTTGCTTTAGCTGTCTCTTTGTCTCCAAAAATCTGGTATTATGAGGATTAAATTATTCACACTGTATACAGACAAGATTTTTTTCTTTGAAGAAGAATATGTATATGAATTCTTTGCTTCAAATGTTATTTAGATTTTTCCTGCTTGGAAGGTTTAATTTAAAGGTTCCTTCAGACTGATCCACTGCATGCTATAGAGGGTAGCATTTGAAAAATGCAAATTCCGTGCAAAGAGCATAGTTTTTCATGTAATTGGAATGCAAATGTTGCTGTATTCTGCTAGTTGAGATCAATTCACTGCATATATACTGACTGTATCTTGGTCAAATTGTGTTACTTAAAAATTCCTAAACTAAACTACACTTGCATATTTGGGACTTTTTGAGATGTGAAAGTAATTCTCAGTAACTGAGGTAGCCCCGACAGATGGAAGGCGCCTCTCGATTCTAGGTGATACAAAGACATAAAAAAATAGTCTAAAAAATAGTCATCCTGTGATTCAGAGCCTTACTTTGGGATGAGAAAAAATTAGATTCAGTTTTCACTTTTGCTACAGACATCCTATATGACCTTGGACTCTGAGCCAAAGGCACCTAGCCAATTGGAAACACAAGACTTTGAGATTTAACAGGCATTCAGATTGTCTGAATCTGGGCTTTAGCCTCTCTGTGCCTCAGGTCCCTGTCTGTGAAAAGAAGATAAATTGACTTCCCTGCTTCACAGTAATATCAGAAGACAAATTCATCTGAGACTGTGAGGTACTATTGTGGGGTTCTGTAAGTATCTTTATAAAAATGTATTTTTACTTTATGCTACTATCTCCAACATACAGTGGAGAACATGAGAACTGGAGTTATGGTTTTGTCACTTGATATAGCAAAAACTAACACCCATAAAATCCTGGTTTCTCTTTTCACTTATTTTTGTCCAACAACCTATAGATACTAAATATATATGTGTGACTTACACTGGACATACATACGTATTTTATCTTATAGGGGCACATATGCTTTTATTTTTGCTGGGTTATAGAGACACATAGCTAATGAAGGAACATTTGTGACATTTGTTAATTAAAAATATCTTTGAAAGTTCCATGAACCCACTTAGTATCTATACATCAAACTAAAGTTAACAAATGTCCTTATATACACAGTTCTGTTTAGTAGGGCCTGAAGAGACTGGATTCATTACTTCTGGTGTGTGACACCATAGAATGGGAGACTGAGATCAGAATGAAGTTAATCAGCATCAGTTAATCATAAGTTAAGTTTAGCAACCTACAGTTTTTGTTTGCCAGATACAAGGCAAAGTAATCCTCTTACTCCTTGTTATTATAAGAATAAAACAAATAAATTCCATTTCTTCTTATAATGTCTTATTTAGTGGAGAAAATTCTCAAATTTTAAAAATCAAATAATTTTTTCTGGCAGGCAACCCACTTTTTTTCTTCAGAATGTGAGATGGTAAACAGTAAAAATATAGAAATATGATTTTCAGCCTGTCACCTACTCTATCTATACTAAATAAGTGTTTTAAAGTTAAAAACAGTAGCTCTTCAAAGTTAGAGGAATATCATGTGCATCAGAGACAAGTTTCATACAAGTATTAACATTAACCCAAAACTGTTCTGGTTACTGACAGATGTAATTACATATGCAAGTATATATTTGTGTGCTTAATTATCCGCATACACATATTTTGCACATATTTTAGAAATGCGTTTTTTGATTAAGGTAGCCCTAACTAAATGTGTTTCATGTGAAATAAGCAAAACCTAAGTAAAATAGCCTCCAAACTTCTTTTGTTAAAATTATTGCTCTCAGACACCTGTGGTTATTATTAAACACTGTCAACTTTAGATAATACTTGCTGGCATTTTTTAAACTGTTCAGCAAAGAGAAATAAAAATATTCACTTCTCTTTTCTGTTTTCTGCTCTAAGCTATTTAATCATTTACTTTATCATCTCCTGTATGGGCATATGAGGATGATTTTTAAATATTTCTTCTCATACAAACACACAGCTCTAGGAGAAAAATACTGTGCCAGTTGTATTTTTCCATCAAGAGTTACTTGTAGGTCTTCCTGGTACAGTTTAAGAATCAATTAGTTGCCCATCTGAAAATCACATAGACACAGATTTACATTCATTGCTGTCATAGATGTGGTGTAAAAAACCAGACAATTGAAAACAAAACAAAACAAAACAAAACAACCAACCAACAAACAAAACACAAACAAAAAACAAAAACCACCAAACCATAGAGCCATAGACTCATAGAAGCCTTTAGGCTGGAAAAGTTCTCTGAGTTCACATGCTAACTCAGCACTGCCAAATCCACCAATAACCCATGTCCCCAGTAGCAAGCATTACAATTATATAATTACTGAATGATAAGCCCTTACAGAGGACTGCAGTACCTTCATCAAGGAAATATGCCACTAACCACTGAATTCAATATTGGTTTTTGTATGGAATGGAGTTAATTTTCATCTTAACAGCTGGTATGGTGCCATGTTTGGGATTTGTGACCAAACCAGTGTTGATAACACAAGGATGTTTTACCTGTTGCTGAACAGTGCTTACACAGCATCAAAGCTTCACTTTTTCGTGCTTCCCTGACAGTGAGTGGACTAGGGGTGCACAAGAAGTTAGATGGCAACACAGACAGGACAGCTAACCCCAAATGCCATAACGTATGGCATTGTGCTCTGCAATAAAATACCAAGGAAAGAAGGGAAAAGTTTTGGGGGTTTGGCATTTGTCTTCCCAAGTAATCATTACATGTGAAGAAGCTCTGCTTTCCTGAAAATGGCTAAACATCTGCCTTGACAATAGGAAGTAGTGAACAAATTTCTTATTTTTAATTTTCTTGTATGTATGGCTTTTGCTTTACTTATATTCTCACTTTACCTTTGCTAATCTCTTCCCCCATTGTGCTGGGGGCAATGAGTGAGAAGCCTACGTGAGACTGAGTTGCCTTACAGGTTTAAATTATGACAATTCTAAACAGAGCTCCATAAATCATTTCCTTACCTTAGACATAAGCAGCATGCCAAAAATCTTATAGCACATAATACCTGATTAACCTATGAACAAAATGATGCATTTGGCTGACACTAAAGCTTCCTGTCTTCTGGAGGTGTACAAACCAGCTTTGTATAGGAGATTTGAAATTATAGTGAACCATATAGGATTTCACTCTACTGATTGCTAGATTACCAATTTGAAAGAAATTAACAGATTTCAGTATGAATTAAAATTAGTCCCTGAAATGCAGTAGCTTTACATCACTCTGCATCACAGACTGATGATTTTCTACAACTGCTACAGAAATAATGGAAGGTAAAACTAAACCTACTGGCTATACTTGCATGAAAAATACAATTCTTTCTGCTTCCTTTATTTGCCTTTGGAGTCCCAGGATAGCCACTATAATATCATTTCTTGTCAAACTACACCTCACAGTCTTTCTTTAATACATAGATAAAAAAAGGTAGATGTCATAGAGATAGTCTTTTAATTTGCTAAACCAAATATCTGGAATCAATTGCTAAGTATACTGAGAATTTCTGGTATTGGTAATGAGATAATTGCAATTTTCATTTTGTTTAAATGAGGAAAAAACCCTTTAGATTCAACAAAATTAATTAATTTTGACACTACACTTGGATTTAGAGACACTATACAAAGCCAAGAACTCTAAATATATTCACACTTCTATTTTTACTGCTTTGGAAATACTGGCAAAATGGTTTCCAAATGCTTCACCTATTCATAGTGTGTTGTTCAAGTTCTTTGATGTCTTCCTTTTTAATCTACACACAGGAGCATTTATTAATAACACAGTGGCTGTCAGAAAAGAATGCATGAAAATAACTTTGTCTGAACCTAATGCTACTGTTCACAAGTTCAACGTTAAGTGTGTATGCCTTCATAGGGCTGAGACCTAAAACAAATTTTCACTGTTTACATAGATTGAAAAGCAGCTATATGGTGACTTCGGCATGAACTGGGGTTTTTTTGTAACTTTGGCTCCTTGGAGCAAGGCAAAATTATAAATCTGGAATATTTCTTGACTTTCCTAAAAGAACAATCCCAGAATCCTGATTGTACCCTATATTTTAAGCAGCAAATGAAGTTATCACAAATAGTGTAAAGCAAAACATATGCAGATATTCCCCCAAAGAACAGCAAACAGTGGAAAGGATTCAAAAGATTTATTTCAGAAGTGACGGCACTGAAAACTCATAGATCCTAAGAGCACTGTACGGGAAGCACAGGGCCTCAGCACAAAAGGTAAAGGCAAGTCCTTCATTCATTCCTTGGCTTTATCATCTTTTCCCCATCCTGGCTCCCCCACTGGATGCCAAGGCCTTGCAGCACATCTGTGAGCATTAGATCTTTTGTGCCTGGGGTGTAACCTTCTGTGGAATGCATGTAGAGAAACATCCCAATACTGTGTCTGGGAAAGATTCCTTGTTCCAGGCAGGAAAGCTTCCTTAGTAAAAATAACTGCCTCATCGGTAGCAATATCTTCTGGAGAAGAGCTATCTACCCCTACAGACAGTCATACTCAATCAGAAGACAGTGAGTTTCTCTTCATTTTTCCATTTAATCTAAATCCCTGCTAATTTTTTTTTTTTTTTTTTTTTTTTTTTTTTTTTTTTTTTTTTTTTTTTTTTTTTTTTTTTTTTTTTGTCAAAATGTGAAATGAGAAGTCCTGTACTGGGGACGTATGGGAGCTTTAGAACACAAATTATTGAGATACCATGTTATTAAAGGCACAAAAGATTTTATAAGTCCTGTTGTTTATTTGCTGTATGGCATTCTGAGGCACTCAACTTCTGAGTTCTAGGCATAACTGTAATACCAAGCTTTTAAAATTTTTGTGGCTATTATTCCATTACTTGCAGCAATACTTTTGCAAATATCGTATACCCAAAAGTGTATGAGTCTCCAGATAATCAGGAAAGATCTATTAAAACAGATAAGAGCAAGACACGACATAAGAGACTCAAAAAATGCATACATCCAAAACCCCTCAAATGCAGCAACTGGATTCTCATATGTGAAGAAAAGCTTTTTCATACCTGGTTAGAGTAACAAAGTAATTCAGAAGGTATGCTATGTAGAAAAAGAAGGCTAAAATGATTGGTTTGCTGCAAGTACATGATACTTTGATACCCAAGAAATCACAGAGCTCAACTCGACTGACTTGAGGGGAATGGCAAGTCTAAGAAATGCAATATAATACACAGCTAGGTATTCATTATTTGTCCAAATCTTACATATTTTCTTTGAAATGACCTCAAAAGGTATTGCATTCCTTGGAACAGAAGCCAGTTTAGTGGCACCATGCATTATTATTTTTCTAGCTGCTACAAGGAAATCCATTGGCCATGTAGATAATTATATTGCCTTGTCAAAATTGATGGAGAAACCCATGAAATGGATTGCTATGAAACTGTCACATCAACTGGAAAAAGAGGCATAGCTTTGCTACTCAACAGGCAATATTCTTAGCAAGCTGTGAGAGGCCTTGCAAGCAGTATCACCAGCCTTATAATAAAGGAAATAATGTTAATATATTTAAATACTATTTCAATAAATGAATTCTTAAAGTTCATGTTATCTGTTCAGGTAGGTCTATGCACTCCTGGTCAGCAGAAGACTCTGGTATATACGTTTGGAGGCCTTAAACAGAAAGTCCCAGAATAAAGGCTGTTACTTATTGGGGTCACCCTTTGTCTGGGTAATGTAGGTTAGCTTAGCGGCGGTCAGAGGAGGCAGAGACAACTCAGGCTGCAGTGTGATCAGAAGGCTTCACTGAAGACAAAGGACTTTATTTTTAGTAACAGCTTCACTTTTATCTACTCCTGTATATAACATGTGTGGTGGTTTTAGCTAGGCCTCAGATTGGCAGGCTCAGAGAATCTACATGGATTGGGAGAGACAGCTATCACTTGACTAAGTAACCAAAGGAATATTTCATACCAGATGACGCAAACCTGAGATATGAATATAGCAGTGGGAGGTGTTCACTCAGTTCCATCATGGCTGAAGTAGAGGCAAAACAGCAGCTGCTGCCCTGCTGGAGTGGGCCCTGCTGCGTCTGCGGCTACTTGCATTTTGTTTGAATTCAGGGAAGTAGAAATATTTTGTTGTTATACTTTCTGTTCCTTGCTATGTGTCTTTTAGGGTGCTTATGGATCTAGAGTGACAGAATCTGTTTTCGATGGGGAGTAGGAAGTTATTTCTTGTTATTTCTAACTTGTGTAAGTGTGTGTTACATTGTAGTTTTACTTTTTTCTTTTCTGTATAAATATATATAGTTAGTTTAAGCATAAATGTAGTTTGAAGTTTTTTTCCTTTCCTCCCTTTTCTCGGCAGGGAGGGAGGGAAGCTCTGACTCTGTATGGGGCAGCTGGCATTTTGTCAGCTCAACCCAAGACAACATGCCAGTACTCTATTCATCAGTAGTCACCTAACATACATGGAAAGATTCTACTGGTTACAAGGCACCCATATTCTACAGGTGGTTCTCTGGTCCTTAAGGATGCATTCATCAATCACCTCACACCTGAAGAGATACACACACACACTGCCACCCCCACATGACTTTTATGTGTTCCACCTCGTGCAGAATAGGATCAAATTGACACAATTCTTGTAACCTCTATTCCTCATCAGGCCACTCTTTGCTCTTCAGTTATCTTCTTTTCTGCAGGTATAGTTAACTCAGCAGCTGCCTATATGTAAAGTTTCAACAGAAATATTCTCATTATGTGCCAGATATCTTTAAGTACTTGATAAGGAATAAGTAGGGGACATCAAGTAGAGAGTGTTCCTTGAGTACGTTTTCTCTCATTTTCTGACATGAGCTGGAGGCTTTATTCAAAGCATCACATTTCACTAGCTATTTAATGCCTGATGGATCCAGCCCAGAGGCTTGTTTAATCCCTTTTTGAGGTCATATTTTTGATCGTCACAACATTCTTTGGCAAAAAAATTTAAATGACACAATAGATGAAAAATAATTCATCTTATTACTGTTTTAAGCATGATACATAATAATTTGATTTTTAACTCACTGGTTCTTGAGCTATCACAGTTATTAATCACTCTTGCTACCTTCTCCTTGCCACTTATAATTCACATATTCTCCATACGCTCACTTGCTTTTTTTTTTTCCTTTCCCAGATTCAAGTACCTAAGTCTATCTAGGCTTTCTAACCTGTCCATATGATTAAACCACTAAGTGTTTCCAATCAATTTTTCTGATAATTTCAGTCTTCCAGTGACTTTAGATAAATCAGTGTAATTTTAAATTAACATCTAGAAATTTATACAGGGTGATGTGTGCATCTCTTTCTTGTACATAATGGCTGATACAGAACTCATCCCATTCATGTATCGTTTCAGTTGGTTTAAATCCATAGTTTGAATACTTCCAGATCAAGGATGAGTAACAAAGCTGATGAAGGGTCTAGAGTACAAGTATAATGAGAAGTGACTGAAGGAGTGAGAGTTGTTTAGCCTGAAGAAAAGAAGGGTCAGGGTGGACCTTATCACTCTCTACAACTGTCTGAAAGGATATTGGAGCAAGGTGGGGGACAGTTTATCCTTCCAAACAACAAATTATAGGGCAAGAGGAAAGGGGTTTAAGTTATACCAGGGGAGGTTTAGATGGGATATTAGGAAAAATTTCTTCACCAAGATAGTTTTCAAGCTGCCCAGGGAAATGATTGAGTCACCAGGCCTGGATGTACGCAAAACACATATAGATGTGGTGCTTAAGCGGGTGATTTAGTAGTGGACTTCATAGTGCCAGGTTGACGGTTGGACATGATCTTAAAGATCCTTTCTAACCTAAAGAATTCTATAATTCTGTATTTTAAAGTAACAGATAGTAAAATGAAAACCTGATTTTCTCATTTTGAACAACTTTATAATTTCAATATATATCTGCAAGTAATATTTACAGTAGCACTATCTGATTGCATTAATGTACTTTCTATTGTTGAATACTTATATAAAGTATTCACTATTACAAGTTATTATTTTCTGAGAAATATGGAGAGACCTTTGGGAAAATAATAATTCATAAATTAATAAAAGTATTTGATCAATTTATTATCACGTTCCACAGGTGATAGCCATCCTTAAAATGCTTCACAGTGGACAGAACTCCCTGTATTATTCAAGAGAGTTTGGGAGAAGCTCGTATTTTACCTTCAGGGATTGCTCATTTGAAGCACTAAATGAAAAGGTTGTTGTGATGATGAATTACATATTTTTTTCTTATTCTCATGTGTCAGTTTACTGGAACAGTTTTGTTAAACATTCTCCAGGAAAAAAATGTCCTAATCTGAAGTTCTTATCCTGCACTCTTTCTTAGTAGTCTTCATACACTTATAGGTGCAATTAACATTTGTTACATTTTTATGTTCTTTACAAATTTTCTCAAGGGAAGATTGGAACAAATTGCGGATAAGTTAACTTTATACTAGACACTTGATTCATAAAAAATTAAAAAGTAATTTCTTTGAATTAACACTTCACTATATCTGACATCTCAAAAGCATGCACTGCTTACTGATTTTCTGCTTTGATCACTGACAAAACATTTTCATGAAGTATGGAAAAAAAATTAGTAATGATCTAGTGCTAATGTAAAAGACATAATTAGAAGGATGAATATTTTCCAATCAGTTGTTTGAAACAAAAGAACAACTGAGAGGATGGATAATAAATCCCTCCATTTATGGCCACTATGGCACATAAGCACCTACTCATGAGTCACATGACAAGGGAGAGCAATAAGGAAATATCTTATAAAATAGTCGTAGGAAATCTTACTATTCAAGCATGCATGCACTCTGTGTTCCAGAAGACAAGGTGATCATATGATGAAGGACAAGCTATGACATTTGTCTGTTTTCAAGGAAAGTGTTCCCCAGGAGAACCCATTTGAAAAGGGATCCACACAGTGCACTTCACAGCCAGGACTATTGTTGCAGAGCAGAAAACAAAAGCGCAAGTTTCACTCATTAGTTATGAAGGCCCCAACTTATATGTAACATACAGGCACAGAACAGAATGTATAGAAATGTTAGCTAACTTAGAACTCTAAATTCACATTAATTCAAAATAATGTGAAATTTCTATAGTCATTGTCTTTAAATAACAGAATCAAAATTATACAAGTAATTGCACTGATAGAGAAAATTGGAAACAGGCACTTTTTAAAAAAACTTTTCCATGTCTGATTTAGAACAATGTCATGTCAAAAGCCTGCAATGTTCAAAAAGAAATAAACACTGTAGAAGAGACTATGGTATGACTTAAACATGTATCTTGTTCTGCTAGGCAAAATAGAGCTCCCCTGCACACTATATGAAGGACAACTCTTTGAAATTTGGTCTTCACTTCTCTCTCCATAATGTTGATGAGGACTGAGAAGTGCAATTCTTGAAAACAAAGTCATGCTGTATCTCACTCATTCCCAGAAAACTAGTGTCATAATCAGGCTATACCTTCTGCTGACTACAACCTACACAGCTTCACTTACAAGGTACAGAATAGAGGAGAATTATTCATTGAAATGATGCCTTACATTTGTTTGCAACCTATTTATATTTATAAATACTATTGAAGTTTGCACTGGTGCTTCTAGACATGAAAATTATGACACAAAGTCTTCATTTCAGCAACCCCTCTCTTCACAGTGATTGCAACATTATTAATAATACATGATTCTGAACTATAAAAATTTTAACAGCATAGAATCAACACTGATAAGATAAACCAAATTCAATTCTAATGCAATTAATTAAACTTACTTTTTTTTTTACAGTAGAACACAATTCAATTTACTTAATTCAGTCACACAAAACCTCTGATCATAATTAAATTTAGATCTTTCTAAAATTAACTTATGACTAAATATGCATAGTAAACAAGAAAGAATCCCCTTACTGAATCCTATGAAAACAACACAAAGGTTTGGGTTTATTCAATTATTTGCCTTTTTTTATGATAGCATGATCAAAGTTGAACTCTCTAAAAATGACTCTGCAGAAACAATATTCTGAATTCTGATTTTTACAGTGACTCAGTGACTTAAATATCAAATGCATTAAATTTTCATTTAATTAATCCCTTCTTAGGTCTTCTCCATTCAGGAATTCAGTCAGGAATTCACGTACACCAATCCAGGTGAATATTTAGCTCACTATTTGTTTTAAGCACATGCTTTTGAAAGTCAGCCTCAGCATTTCTTTCTTATGCACATTCATAAGAGATAGAAATGTCTGCAGAGCCAAATGTTTGCTTTCCTTCTGCTCCCCATTGTCTTTTGTACCAGCACGGCCTCAAAAGCAAAGGCAAACTACCTCTGAATTTGCACAGATATAGGATGGATCTGAAATTAAAATGAATATTGAGGTGTCAATAGAAGATAATTTTGAAATATCAATATTTAAGTGAGAATGTGTTTCATAAAGCATTTAGGAATTTTTTGTGTGTGTCTATGCTATTACACATTACATATCAAATTGCTATGTTGTAACACATTGTGTTACAAATATGCTATTTCCATAAGAGCTGCAATTTAGAAATTACAATCTGCATTCTTTATGCACTACAGTAACCAGCAAAAGAGTTTTTTTTTTTTTTACAAAGTGGCCACAGTGGTCTGAGTGTTAGTTCTCCCCACCCTATTCCTTCTGCTTTGCCTTTTTACTTTTTTCACAGCAGTGTGCATAACCAAAAACAGAAAAGGTTAATTCATACAAAAATGTTAAAAGCTACCAATCTACTTTTGGCTAGAAAACTCTTAGAAGATTTCATACACTGCAGTGGCTTTCTTGGCATAAATAATGAGAATATCTAGCACTTATTAAATGTTAAAAATAGGTCAACTTTCTTCTTGAAACAAAAAACATTGACCCTAAAAATATTGCAGTTACCTTAGAGCTGATGGACAGCCTGCAAACCTTTACATTCTTTTTATTTCATATCTGTCTCTCTTAAGAGCAAGTAGATATAGTACATTAAATTCATACTCTTAAGTTCATGCACTTTATACAGGATTCACACCACAAGACTTGCAGGTGTTTAGAGCTAGAAATTCCCTCTGGGTAGTATGATAGAACTCTTGACAACCCTGACTGACCGGCTCCTGCTCACTTATTAATCATTTCAAGTGCCTGTGAGAATGATATCTAAGATCTTTAAAGGCAGCAGTTTAAAAAGTATTTTTAAAGGTACTTGTAGCAGGTACACACACCAATTTCCCAGGTCTTCAATAGTAGCTCATTTTAGTAACACAAAATTGTATTGAAAAGGGGAATAAAAAGGTTGTCATTTAAATTAAGATGTGTTCTAGATTTTTTCCAATACCTTTTACAAAAAATAAAACAAAGTTTCAATATTCAGAATTACATACCTGTATCCTTTTTGAAAGGATAGATTTTTGTTGCACTGGCGTCAGATGGAATTTTTCTCACAACTTGAATTTTGTCAGAAGCACAAATCCACACCCTGCCTCTCCCCCTCTTTTCCAGTTCCATTTATCCAGCAAGAAATTTCTGCCTCATACATGATATCTTGCATGTATGCCTCTTAATTCTTTTAACAAAAAAAAATTACATTTCTGAGATAGGAATAAGGCAACTTTAATTCATGTGCTAAGAGGTCAAGAAAGAATCAGCACAAAGTGGATAGCGAACATTAAATCCTGGCTAATGATTAAATAATTAGATTAAATTAGAAACTATTGAATTGTCTGTGGTCTATAATGATGCTCATAAGAACAATTTGGGGCCATGTTTTCTCACAAATATTCTCTATCAAGTATCTAACTTGAACATATCTCAGGAAATTTATTAAGAAAAAGTCTGGGCAAAGAAAAGCTTGCTCTTTTTGGTACCTGGATTTCTCCACAAGTCTTCAGGCTTCACTGCCTGGCTGAGAAATTTCTTTCTGTCAATGTTGAAAACGGCTCAAAACAATATTTTTCTAACTGCCTTGAATAGAAGAAGATTAAATTATTTTTCTGTTCTAAAGCTATTAATTCTGATTTCTTACATCATTCACACATCTCTTTTTTAAAGCCTGGCATTGGTCAACACACAGTAGTATTTTTGACAATGTTACTAGATACTCAGAAACACAGATGATTCACATTCCTTTAGCCCTGAAGGTCTACTACTTTAAACAGTTAAAAGGTGTCCTCACATTTTCTTATGTAGATGGCAATGCAGTGTCTGAGCTGATGCACACAAGGGGTCCAGATCCCACCTCTCATAACAGGTATCACCAGTGTCTGTCTCCCAGGAGCCTGATATTCTACCCTTTCACACTTCCTCCTCCCCTTCTCCTTGAAGTTTTGAATTTTACTTCCTTTCCTGTTTCAATGCTTTAACTCTGTCAGACAGACTTTAGAACCTTACATGACCACGTGATATGCACCAGCATTCCAAGGACAGACATTCCTCCTGTCATTTACCCCTAAGAGACTGCACCTGGAGTACTGCATCCCACTCTGGCATTCCCAGCACAAGAAGGATGAGGGTCTGTGAGAATGGGTGCAGAGGAGGACCATGAAGATAGTAAGAGAGCTAGGGCACCTCTCCTAAGAAGACAGGCTGAGCAAGCTGGGGGTTTTCAGCCTGAAGAAGAGAAGTCTTCAGGGAAACCTCAATGAGGCTTTCATTACCTAAGAGAGGCTTATAAAAGGGAGGGAGAGGGACTTTTTATACAAGCAGATAGCGAGAACAAGGGGCAATGGTTTAAATTGAAAGAAAGCAGTTTTAGATTAGATGTTAGAAAGAAACTATTTCTCAGAGGGTGATGAGGCATAGGAATAGGTTGCCCACAGAGACTGAGGATGTATCAGCCCTGCAAGTGTTCAAGGCCAAGTTGGAGTGGTATCCCTGTCCACTGCAGGGGGATCAGAACTTGTTGTTCTTTAAGATACCTTCCAACTCAAACCATTCTATGATTCTATCATTTTAAACTCTCCATTTATGTGTCTGAATCATCCCATTGACTTCTTGCCTGGTTATTTGCCTTTCCTGGGCTTGGAAAACATGTGGAAGTTTCAGTTTTATTTTTTGTGTTGTTTGGTTGGTTGTTACTGATTTGACTTATTACTTCAAGCATCTTCAAAGACTTACTGATCTTATGTTTCAGATTTACATTATTTCATCATTTTGTAGCCTGTTTCTATAGTGTTGGTCCAACTGCAACAGTGTGTTTGTAGGTGACCATGATCAGGCATAACCCATCTGACAGGTGTGAAGCTCTGCACTATTGCAGCAGTCCCTTCACTTGGTTGTACAATACAGGATAAGATGAGGAACTCCTGTTCACAAATCAGGTCTTACTATTACTAATAATGCTGACTGTCTTAGTTTAAAAAGAAACCAAGATACCTATCAATGAAAGTGAGGAATCCTTCTGGACTAGGAAGGGGATGTCTCTCTATCCACAAAACCACCACCACCTTTGAAAAGAAGAGACTTTGATCAGAAAATGTAGAGAAAAGGATAACAGTTATCTACTACAAATATGTATATGTATAGCCAAAAACCAGAACAGAACAAACAGCAACACCATAACCAAAATTTTCAAACAAATCGAGTCCTGCCTCTGCCCGTTCGGCGCAGTTATATTTACAAACAGCAGGAGGTGATGCTGCGCCTCAGGAGGCAGGGCCTGCAGTGATTCAGGGGCTCCAGCAAGGCAAAGGCGGGGTATGGAGAGATGCCAATCCCTAAGTTCATGCGGGAATAGCAGCCACAGGGATGGACTGAAACCTTTCCTGTGGGTAGTGTAAGAACCTTCTCACCGTCTTTTGTCCAAAAGCACTAGGGGTTATCAGCTCCCCTGCACATGGTGCTGGCCTCTCAAGGAGTGTGTAGTGAATCCATGCAGTGGTGATTGTCCTCTCAGAAGAACAGCATAGGGCGTGCGGAGTCAGGGGGAGAGCAGCTTCCCAGTGTAGGACCCCCTTCCCAGTGCTTCCACTAGCAAAAATGTGTCAAGCACCAGGAAACTTATCACCTCTCCCAGTCTTCTTTCAGCCATCACCTTGGAATGCAAAGCTATTAGCTGTCTCTTTGTTTAGGCTTTAGACAATTGGCTGGTTCTAGGAGCAGGTAGTGAGAGGGCTGGACTTCAAGAAGCCATCTTGTTCAGGTTTCCAATTCCCAAACTTCTGATAAGGGGCAAAAAAAGAATTCCATGAAAGATTTTGAAACTATAACACTGATACAATCAATGTGTCAGCTCATGTGTGCTGACAGCTACTGGTGATAATTTAGCAGCAATACAAAACCACAAGTACAAGTACCTTTATTCCATTAATGACTTAATATTAATGACATAACATTTCTTATTAGGAAAAAAATAAAAAAGAGAGAGAGAGAAAACATCACTCATTGACACAGCTATAGTAAATAAAAGGAAAAAAATCACACCACTAATTGACATTTATCCTAAGAGAATAGTTTTTGCATAGGTCAGAATTTTGATTACAATGCGTCAGTTCTGTGGAGATTCATCCACCTTTTTGTATTTTAAATTACATATTTTTTCCTTATTTAACACAAATATTGAAAAGATATCACTCTGTCTGAGGTTTTACCTTTTCTTTTGTATCTCTTAGTGCCACATGAAACCAGCATTCCTACAGCTTTTTATATCACACAACATCCAGAGGGCTGGTTTTCACAATATATGAATTACCTATAGAGTGCAGATACATTTTTTAAAAAGATCGCATCCATATTTCTTGGAGATACTACATTATCTATCTCTTTCTTTTGTTCCCCTTTCTTTCTTTGTTCAGCTTTCTTGTATGTGTGTGTGTCTGGCTGTGCCTTTCTTTTTTGTGGGTAGTGAACTCCAGTAGCATCCTTGAAAGAAAATTCAGAATCCTGAATGTTACGTCAAGTTAGCTTTTAGTAAAGTTGGTCTTCTGTACTGTCCTTCAAAACGACAACTGAAAATGTATAATGAAACAATCAATTACCTTATCCCTCTTCTGTTATAAACTTAAAACTACTTGTGGCGGCATCAGGGTTGTGTGAAGACACTGAGGCACTTGTTGTAAAGTTAAAGTTAAGACAAGAAGTTGGCTCAGCTTTAGAAAAAATCACTCCATATTGCAGATTTTCTTGCAGACAATGGATTTATCAAAATTTGTATTCTCTCTGTGTTTAATATATTGATGAAAGTACACAGAACATTCATGTCAGTAATAAAAACAATCAAAAGTCAAGAAAAACACTAATTGAGAGAGTCTCTGATATAACTTCAGGTACAAGTTTGTCAACATAAGCAATATTGTTATTTTGTATTTTTACTCAGGGTGTCCTTGAAATGTCCAGGCAGGATCCATGAGAGACTTATTGTACTGTACTGTAAACATTTTACCAGAATTAAGAATATTGGTCCTATCAAGGAAGATTACAATTTGATAAGTAGGACTAGCAAAAAATAATAGAGAGGAAAATACAAATAATTATCAGATCTCATATTTTCTCATTCCTCCACCAATATTGACCCAGTAAATGTCTCAGATTTTCTTACACACAAAAACTAAATTTTACTGACATACATGTAAATTGCTTGTTGAATTGCCCACACATATTCAGAAACAAAGGAAGAATATACTAGAAATTAATCTGAGAGATACAAAGCACTCATGAGAGCAAACTATAAATAATTTACTTGAAAGTTCATCATGCAGCCATGTATAAAGCAAGTAGATTAGATATGAACAATGTTTAAAGAATAACATATCACTGCAACAGGCAATTTCTGTGTTCTTATATAAAATGTTCTGGTAGCCAATTGACAAAAGGGACCTTAGAAAAGATGGTAAATATCCAATGTCATTAACCAAATATTTCAGTGTAATTTATACTGTCTTCAGTGGATGCTTTTATTTTCTCTCTGCCAAGCAATAACTAAAACTCTATTTTTGCTGGGAAAATTTCTTGCAGAGAAAATCTGTGACCTGAGTTTGTGTTTATATATTAAAAGCACTATTTTTTCCCCTTTTTAAATGCAGTTTTCTTCAATTTATACACTTCAACCCATCCTGAAAAACAAGTTTAACAGTACATCAGAAAACATGCTCTTTTCCATCATGGTCAATAAAATGTTAACATCTGAGTATTCCTGACAGATTGGAACCAGAATTAATCTTAATGTAATACAGGAGAAGACCTGCTACTTATAAGGTTGGCTCCCTACAGAGTCCAAAACTAACCCTCACATACAGCTTCCTGAAATATGAAATGTACTTGCACAATTAGAAAAAAGAACCTTAAAGATTAGGTGTCCTCCTAGTTTCTACACCAGCCATACAAATAATGGCACCATGATATTTTTTTTTTTTTTTTTTATTTGGCATGGTCCAAAGAAACAGAAGATCCATAGGATAGAGTCAATAAGCTGAGACCATTTCTGAGGTCTCAGAAATTAAAATAGTTATGACATCCTTGAACTTTTTACTATCTTTTTTGTTCTTCTGTTGGTATTTTTTTACTACATTCTGATTGCCCTTTAAAATAGTAGATCCTATCTCTAAACTATGTCTTACCTTTTGCTAACTCAATTTCAGTGATTAAAGCTCTCAAGAAAACAAGGAAATGACGAAGTGGGCACAACATTTGTATCCTAAGCTACATGATAAATTCTAGTATGAACAAACATACCATTCGTACGGCCTCCTACATTATTTAGCTAGTTTAACAAATGTAAATTAAGTACTTGAAGTCAGCAAAATTAACTATAATAGATGAGGCTTACAAATGAGTAATTTTGTACAGCTGCCATTTGCTCAATATTATAAAAGCGCTCTTAATTTGATTTAACACATCTGTGTTCTATAGATTTATCATCTGAATTTGCATTTTTTTGTGCTTACAAGAGGGAAAAAAACCCTCAGTGTCACTTGGAAATTCTCATTTATTAAGCTGTTATATAAATGCTTCCATGGTGTTCTGTGATGCAAATATCAGCAACAGAGTGAACAGGGTACTATTATAATTAGAGAGAAATGAATAGGTCTGAGCGACAAACCGCTAAGGTTTTTGTTTTCTTTGTCACTCTCCCTTCCTCCCCCAGTATACCCCTGGTTACTCTTCTGCTGTTGATTTTGAAAACCTAAGCAGGTACTTACACTTGTATAATTTAATAATGAGAATTAAGTAGAGAGACACCTTCAAGAATCGCTATCTTGTTTCAGTGATTTAACACTTCTCTATTAGCTTGGGTGTAAGCACCACATTAATTTACATGCTATGCATCCCTACAATGCAATCGTCCATCATCATCTCTTCTGGTGCAATAGTTCTGATTCTTACATGGTATAAGTAGAACTAATTCCACTGGCTGCAATGAGTTTAATGCAAATCATTCTTTGCTCTACCATATTCAATATTACTCTGGCCTCAGAGCATCTTTCTAATCCTAAAATATAGCTTATTTCTAGCTAAAGAGATAATAAAACCAATAAGTAGAGGAAAAGTTCGTTTTTTATATCATCCATGAAGTTGTGATCTTAATGCCTTGAAGGACAAAAAGTCTGCAAACATATCATTGGGGTTACTGACAGACTGTAACAGATCACAAGGTTTTTCATAGACATATAGTATATGTACTGCATACCTGAGGAAAGTGAAAGCATATTCACATACAAATTCTCCAATTCAGCAGTTATATTTATTTAATTTCAATTCCTTAAAATTCATACTCTGCTTATTAACTATTTCAATATGTAATGAGCAAAAGAGAAAAAGAGTTCAATAGCTATGTGTCATCTAATTTTGTTACTGCAGTGAGGCAGTTGATGCATGACGTTGGAGGTGTTTAGTACCTGTATACAGGAACACAAATCAATTACCATATTAAAGAATATTCTGAATAGGTCTCACAATACCCTTTCCAGTAAGCCATTCATCATTCCACGGAATAATGATTATCACTGATTATATGACAAGAGACTGGAGGAGAAAGCACGACTACAAAATCATCGGTTATTTCTTTTATCTTAGTAAAAGATCAGTGAAAGATAGGTCTGAGCCTTATCTCCAGTACAATATAAATATTCAGTTATGGTATAGAATTTAAGCTTTATTATTGCTATTGCTGTTGTTTTTAATATTAATCATTATAATAATAAGTGTTAGACTGGAATCTGTCTGTTCCTTCTCAAGTGTTGAGTTTCCTTAGCTACTGTGCAGAAAATCTCTCTCGCTTACTAGAGTCCCTCAACATGATACAGGCATTTTTATTCAGTTTGCCGAGCTCCTTTATACAACTCAGAGGAAAATTATCTTCAAATCTATGAGAAACTTGAGACATTTATCATCATGTGGTAAAGCTCCCCCACTCCTGCCACTTTTACTGTAGCACTGTAGCAAAGCTGGAAGTTCATCTCAGTAAACTTCTGTGGGTGCTAACACAGTCACATGTCTTATATGTTGGTTACACAGACATTCATTGCAGAGATTAGCTCCAGCAATTAAAGAGAGTATCTGTTAAAGTCTGAGATTAACCTAAGTGAAAAAACCCCACACATAAAGCTGAACTAGGAAATTCAACTTAACCAAAGGTAATTCTAAACAATGTAGGGTCTTCTTGTTCTAGTCCTTCTGAAAAGCTGCAGTCCATGATTGAATGTGTGTACATTTGTGTCACGTTGAGTCCAAGATGGGCACATAATTAAAACAAAACCACATTTACCAAAATATTCTCTTCACTTCTATAAGATTTTTCTGCCTTTTGATTGTACCACTCTCCTATGAAAATATATAAAGATACTTAAGTCCTCTAATTTTTCCTAAAAAGTCTATGATATGGCCATAATGCTGCCTATAACTCTAGAAAGTAATGATTATCTGTTACTTATTCTCATCTGAGAAATGATCTTTTTGTATGGCACATACACAGATATGTACAGTCATATTTCTGAATAAATACATTATTATGGAGGAAAAGCCAGATCTAAATACCAACCTCTTCACTTAAGCAGTGGACCAGAATTATCTATTTTTTTCCTAGTGTTCTGCATATCCTCTATGCATTTAAGAGATATTTAGATTCTTATCTATAGTTTTATTTTGCCACATCGCTGGAAGATTGAAGACAAGGTTGCATTTGTTAGCATCAATTGAACATATCTATATAAAGAAACGAAAGGAGGAAAATAGACAATAGTTGTTTATAGACACAAGGTTCTACCATATAGAGCCTCACCTTCATTCACAATCAAAAGTTTCAAAAAAGACATATGGAAATGGGAAGATTTCTGTTTCCTTCATTAATATTTTGTATTTTTCTATGCAGACAGTTTAATAAGTAAGAACAAAATTTCTTAATGTTGTTTAAGTATTTTTGCACATGATGAATAAGACCCTTTTAAGTCTGGAAACAGTGATAATTATATTTTGTACACTCTCTACTGAATCTATAATTCTCATTTGACCTACAAGCTCTTCCACAGTATTTCAGGTAATGAAGAATAACCAGAGCCATGCTGCATTAAGAGGCTCATTTTTCTATGAAGCAATAAACCATACAACATTTATATTACTGGCTCTCTGAAACTGCACACAGTAGGCATAATAGCAGTTACAACCATCAATCTTGTGAACAACAGTGATGGGTGTTGCCCAGAGCTCCAAGTAACAAAAACATCCAAAAAGCACTCAGTCTCTTAAAAACTGGTCAGAAATCACGTGATGGGACATATATTTGATCCTGAAATAATCCATCATTCACATATATTTCTTCTGCGTGCTGAAGAAAGTTATCGAGTGAGCATAAAGTATATATGCTTTGAAGCAGAAATTTTATATAGCTAAGCAGATAATAAAAAGTAGTTGAAAAAGTCTAGCAGTACCAGAATGTTTGCACAAGCTAAAATCTCATTAGGAATAGGAATACAGACGCCTATAGCAATGAAATTAATATGCTGTACATGAATGTTTTGGGGTGACAGAAAGCTCTGGAGGACTGGGAAAAAATCACATGGGTTGTTTGGGGTTTTTTCCTGTTTAGAATATTTTCATTTTGTTACTAAGACAAGCATCCAAGTTTGTTTAAATACTTAATGTGATGATATAATATTCTTCCTGTTCTGTCCTCTACCCCTTATGTTTTACTGAACTAAATTGTTATGAGAATTAGATTCCTTGCATCCATATCTGTTTACTGATGTGCAGCTTATAACTCCTGTGAAAGTACATAGTCCTGCAAGGTCTTACATAGAAAAGTGATGGCAAGAAAAAATAACACTTCCTAAAACCAAAACCAAAACCAAACAAAAACAAAACTAAACAAAACCAAAAGAAATCACCCAGCCTTCTTTTCTTGATGTGTTATGTGAATTCTTTTCTGCCTTGGGGAATATAAAACCTATTTTATATCATACCTAATTTTCTGCACGTATTCAGACAAATTCTTCCCTGTTTATGCCATTACAGCTATGTATGTTTATACGTCTTAGTCATACACCTGAGCCCTACTGTTCAATGTAATGTATTGAAACTCATCTTTTAAAGAAGATAAACTCCCTTGGGCTATTTTCTTCTAATATCAAGTATTTAATAAAATAGGTTTAAAAGACAAAAATAATAGAGCCATATCTTTCTACATAGCATATTCAGTGTTACAGGTGTGCCACACCTGTATAGTTCGATGTTTACCAATTTTTCTTCAGCATTTTTTAGGTATTCTGCAGAAAACAAAACTTCAAAAGTAAAACAAAGCCCACAAGACTACACTGTACAGTACCCACTCAAACTCACTATATACATATATACTTCATCCTTCATGTAGGGTAGCTCATAAGAAAATCCACTTAGGCTGGCAATACCTTTTTTTTTTTTTCCTTAAAATTTTAGCCCAGTATTGAAGGATGGTATTTGAACTATTTACTATTTTATAAGCCTGCCAGGACTTTTGAGTGCAGATCAAAACTGAGGCTACTTTATAATGATTTGGCAGTGCTGAGAAGCTTGAAAATGAATATAAATGTGATGTATCCACTTCACGCTGTCAGATATAAAGTGGTCTCAGCATAGATAAGAAACCCTACAGAGTTAGAGCATGTCAGCGAATAGTTGCTCAGATGCCAGTAGTTAAGTATTTCTCCACAAATCAACGCATTTATTAAGTATCATTATAATACACAAAACTGTAGTGTTTGAAAGTTTATGACGAATAGAGGCAGAAAGGTTGAATATGTTTTATTACAAATTTTGCCACCTCAAACAATAAAAAAAATAATAAAATGGTAGATAAAGTACTGTATTGTTCAAGATATAAGTAACAAGCCACATGTTAAACAGTTTTTATTACAAAAATCTGTTCATTTCTCACAATCTAGAGCTTGAGTATTTATGATGCATGCAACAAATCTGTTTTGGTAACATCAAAATTCCTCAGAGATCTCATTTACAGGAAAACTACTGTATCTCCCCAGTATGCTATTTATAATCTTCTTAATCACTGATTCATTGTAACCTATTTGAATGATCCTATTTCATTTGCAGATATTGTACCCTCATTAAAGTGAACTCACACACTATCATAGAAATTGTGATGACATAATACTATTACAGAATCACAGGCTGGCTGAGGTTTGAAGCAACTTCTGGAGTCCATCTGGTAAACCCTCTTGTTCAAGCAGGGCCATCTATTTATGATTGCCCAGGACCATGTTCCAGATGGCTTGAGAAGATCTCCAAGGATAGAGACTCCACAGCCTCCTGGGCAGTCTATGCAAGTGCTCAGTCAGGCTCACAGCAAAAAAAGTCTTTTCTGAAGTTCAGAAGGAACATCCTGTGTATCAATTTGTTCCCATTGCTTGTTGTCCTGTCACTGGGCAGCACCGAAAAGACCTTAGCATTGTCGATTTTGCATCCTCCCATCAGGTTATTTATAAGGTCCTTTCTGAGGCTTCTCTTCTTCATTCTGAACAGTTTCAGCTCTCTCAATCTTTTCTCATAGGAAAGATGCTTCATCCCCTTCATGATCTTTGTGGCCATTTGTTGGCTTCTCTCCAATATGTCCATGTCTATCTTGTTCTGGGGAGCCAAGAACTAGTCACAAATCTCTAGGTGTGGTCTCACCAGTGCCAAGTAGAGGAGAAGGATCACCACTCTGGCAACAATGTGTTTGGGTTTGGTGGTTTTGTTTTTTGGGTTTTTTGTGGGTTTTTTTGGTGGTGTTTTTTTTGGGTTTTTTTTTTTTTTGGGGGGTGGTGGTGGTGGTGGTTTATTTGTTTTTTGTTTTTTAATGCAGCCCAGGATATATTTCACTCTCTTTATGGTAAGAGTACATTGTTCACTGATGTGCAACCTGGTGTCCACCAGGACCTCCAGTACCTTTTCTGTCAAGCTGATTTCCAGCTTCATGGCTTCGAGCATCTATTGGTTCCTGGGCTTGCTTCTCCCCTGGTGCATGACTATGTATTTTTCATGGATGAAGTGCATGGGTTCCTTTCAGCCCATTTCTCCAGTCTGTCAAGGTCCCTCTGGATGGCAGCATGACCTTCTGGCTTATTATCCTTTAATTCCAGCTCTGTCATCAGCAGGCCCATAATTAAGATGTTAAACAGGACTGAACCCAACACTGCTGCCTGGGATACACCACTAGTCTCTAGCCTCCAACTAGTCTTTGTGCCACCACTCTCTGGACCCAGACATTCAGATAGTTTTCAGTCTGCCTCACTCTCCTCTCATCCAGTCCATACTTTAACAGCTTGTCTATGAGGGACAGTGTCAAAGGTCTTACTGGAGTTCAGGTAGTCAATATCCATTGCTCTCATTTACCAGTCAAGGCATTTCATGGCAGTAATTTATCAAATTGCAACGCTCAAGTCATGGGAGTCATCCCACCATACCTCTGTGATCCCAGCAAAACTGTAGCCCTGCCACTGCACACAGACCTCTCACTCAGTGTGTTTGTTGCCCATACCACCTGTATTGGGCTACAGGCACTTTAGAAAGGCACCCCAACATGCTGAGTTCCCAAAGAAGGCCTGGGAGATTTCTCTATAATTGTTCTTTGTAGGCACTTTCTTGCTTACATTCAAGTGCTGGAGGTGTCTCTATTTGTCAAATACTAACTTTTCACATTTCACAAGATATCTAATTTCCATGTAGCTTCAACTCACATTGTTTCATTCAAAATACCATGCTTAATACATGCTTAATATTTTATCCACATGTTACATTAACAAATGTACTGAAAAGTTATTTTTATTACATCAGCATAAACTTTAGATCCTTTGTTCAGTAAAGATAAAGCATTATAATTTCACTAAGTTTAAAATCTATTTCTCATTCTAAATGCTCTTGAGTCAGTCATAGATACTATGAAAGTTTTCCAAGCTTCTCCAGGCACTGCCTTGCATTTCTAAACCTCCTTTTGTTTATAAAGCCCGTGTGAAATAAAATTGCCTCAAGATAATCAAAAGCCCGTGTGTAAGGTTTAGATACCACCAACTTAGGAAGCATTAAGCTAGATCATTGCTAAATCAAAGCAGATCCCCAAAGGTGCTGTTGTACTGCAGATGAAGGCTAAATGTTTTCCTACCATCATTTTTCTTTAGGCAAATTACAAGTGTCTCCATGCTTAGTGAGAGATTAACATTAGTGATGTCTTTGAAGTCTCCATGCCATATATGCTCTGGCATCTGGCAGGTTTTCTAACTGACTCAGACAAGAGGACACCTATTTAGCAAACATGTCAAATTTTCACAGCTTTCACCCTTTGGATGTTCCAGCAGTTTTGCCAAACATTTCTGCTGTTTCTGTAGTGTTCCTTGCTTCAACAGAGCATGAAGTTATTCTCCTGCACAGACTTCTGGATAGCAGCCCAGGGTAATGACATCCTTAGAAGAGCATGAATGTGTACGAAGGTGGGTAGAATCTCCCAGTGGCCACTGACAGCACCCCCAAAGCCTCATTGCCCCTGGGGCAACTATCTTATCTTGCATCCTACAGACTACCCTATGAATCATTACCAGGTTTTAGCAACCATAATCTCAGTGTACATTTTCATCTGACTCCAGCTAGTGATCTACTCCCAAAGGACATTGCAGTGGTAATTTGTTACCAGCTCAGCTCCTCACTTTATTGAATGTGGCTCTATGGGAGTTTTTCTGTTGAATTTCTTGCAATCAACAGGCAAGAGTGAAAGTACAAGTAGCATAGGATTTCTGGACAGCTGTAACGTGACAGCACAGAATGAAGTGAGCCATGAACTGTTTCACAGATTTAGCATAAATGGAACTAACAAAACTGAGCATGCTAGCTGGAGTAAGGATGTGTTGACTTCATGAAATCTTGCACTAGGAATCTTCTCTCTACCAAAGTTTGTCCCAGAATCTGCCAGTCACAATTTTAGAAATATTAAAACAAGAGAATAGCGTTTTGTATATAAGCATATAGCAGTCATTACTAGGTCAACTGTTATTTTAAAAATAGTTGCTATGGGAGTTTTGTTTTGGGGTTTTTAAGGTCAGAGATCTGTATCTTTGAAAATGACATGTCTGATAAAAATTGAACAATTACCATGAATCAAAGTAACTGCTTTCAATTCAAAATATATACCTGGGATTCTAGCTTTTCTCTATGAAAGGAAAGAAACTCCCCACGATATAATCTTCAGATGAAGACTGTTCAGTTGAACAGATGGTTGCCACTTATGTCCAAGTGCTTAACTATATGAGGTGTTAGCTTTCCAGAGGATGTGTATTAATGTCCCCTGAAAATAAAACTGAAAACATTCCCAGGACTCCACCAAATAAACAAGTTAAAACTTGAACACTCATGATGGAATTATCCTGCTGTTTTTAAGGAGTTGGTGATGAAACAAAAATGGAGGAATGACTTTTAAAAGTTTGTCTCCCATACTTTCATATGACTCATTGAATCCTGCATTTTTTACTGCTGCTTCAGTTAATTTGAAATGTTTTTTCTGCTTGACTCCCACAACAAAGAAGACTTCATCACATGGAAATAGTAGTAAGAGAAAATAATACCTGGAGAGATTAAGACTCTGTCAATCTAATAATAATTCCTGTGCTGTTCATTCCTTTTAGCCTTAATTGCAGAGAAGTCCCATAATAAAATTTGCCCTAACAAACACTGCAAAGTTTCTGCTTTTTGCCAGATGCACATTTTTTAAGAAAACTTCACAAACTTCATAAATGAAAGTGATATTTCCTGGAGTAATCATCAGAAGTAAGAGACAATTATCTTTCCTTGGTGATATTCATAATAATGCATGAGTTTAAGCAGTTTTGCATTCTACTTTATCCAAAAGAAAAATCTAACATTTCAATTAATTTACCTTATAGTCCATCATACCACTTCCTGAGCTATGGCCATTGGGCATGTCTGTTTTTTTAATTTAAGATTAAGGACCAGAATAATGCACCACAATTATTTTTTTATAATTTTATTTTTCTTCTTATTCTTATTATTTTTCTTTTTTTGTTTTCTTTTTTCTTTTCCTTTTTTATTTTCTTTTTTCTTTTCTTTTTTTCTTTTTTTTTTTTTTTCTCTTCTTTTTTATTTTTAATATCTCTACTCCCAGCAGTATAGCAGACACCAGAAAAAAAGATGTGGGTCCTTTGTTTAATTGATATAATCAAGAGGAAGACAACTTTTTCATGCAACATATAAATAATACTGGCTCAAGAAAAACTATGGGAAAAAGTAAATCATCTATGCGTATCTTGATTTTTTGGATAAAATAGTGAATTTTAGCCTTTTTTCATTTACAAATTACAATGAAAAAAAGCATTTCAGGTATAGCATAAATATACTGCCTAGTATAACCTACAATGTATTCACTAGAGAAATTTTTCATTACAATTTCCCACACACAGATTAATAACTAGGCTCAAATTTGGAGGCTATGCTGGGATATACCTAAGATACCTTTGTCTTTCTGGTATTGTATCTAGTGTTTGAATTTGCTCTAGTTTTCACCGTTAAATACTGTGCTACACAAACACACAGTGTTAACATTTCCTGCTCAAGCAGAAATAACACAAATATTCTATGAATTCCAGATACAATTCATGCTCCAGAGTCTCTAGTGTTTCCACAAGTCCAGGAAGTGTAATAATCTGATGACTTCCATAGCCTTCCTCTTACTGCTCCAGCTGCACTTCCCTCACGCTTTGGTCACCTGCTAACAGCTACTCAGCAGGCTCTGGGAAAGATGACATCCTGCAGAGACTACAGGCTCAGTTCAAGGGTTCTGAAGGAGGTCATAGAGCCTGTGTAATTTCACGGTTAGGCCTAACAGCCAACATGTTTCCTTCTACTTGCAGACTATTACACACACAATCATATGCATAGCAGAAAGGCAAATTTCCAGACGTCTTTCCCAGTGCTACCATTTATACTAATAGTGGATGTTTTAAAAACAGAAAAACTAATACATTTAGATTAAAAACCCATCTGAAATGGAAAAAAAAAAAAAAAAAGGTATTTATTGAATGAAATACAAGTTAAGACATATTATTTCTGAGTACAAAAAGTGAGCATGAAATATTTTAAGCTATTAGATATTTTAATACAGATGCACTGTGTTGTCTGTGTATCTCTCACATAAAAAGAACAAGAGACTGTTTGGAAACATAGATTTTTCTGACAATGGTCAAGATTTTTTAAAATGTTTTATTTGAAATACTCCTTCCAGTATGTTTTCTTTTTGCATGTGTGTGTGCAGTTGTATTGCACAGCTGCTTACTGATGCTTTTAGAAATTATTGATCTTACCTCTCAACTGCAAAATCTACCATAAGTGAATTTGATTCCCTTATTGAGAATGTATCACTTGAAATGATGCATCATTAGTGGAGGAAAAAATTGCTAGTGACATAATATGACTGCAATAACTAGAAAAGAAGTATTTTCTGCTTTTGTTGAACATATTCTTATCTCTGTGGTGCATTTTATAAGATCAAAGAAGCAACAGCAAACATCAAACACAGTTGTTAACAAGATGTTACAGGTACAAGACAGATATGGTATATGTGTTAGTGCTTCAGATGCTTGTTACGAGTTAGTTGGTTCCATATTATGTTGCATGAAATAGGTTTTTTATACTGCTAAAAAAAGGAAGGACCCACTAGATCTCCAGAGCCTATGGCTCTGTGCATGTGATTTCAGAGATTTAATTTTTTTTCTAGTAATCTTATTCTTAAAATTTTTAGCCATATTTTAGTCAAACTTATTTGAAATGGCCCATAGAATTAAATTAATAATATCCAGTCATGGTGATTTCATGTGTGCTGCTCTACTTTAAGGTTTTATATAGTCTATTAAAAACAAACAAACAAATAAACAAAGTTCCTATTAAGAGTAAAAAAAATTAAAGATCTAATCACAACAATAGTCTGCATCTTCAAGGGTCACAGACCATTTTTATTTAATAAACCTAGTTAGGGTAGGATATTATCATGTATGCTTCCACTTTTGGTAAGTATTTTCCTAGGAAAGTCTAGAAAGACATTGCTCTCTGAAGTGGGAAGATAGAAGCACAGTAGTGACTGCAGTGGGCTTGGTGGAGAGGAAATGTGTAGAAATAACCAAGAGAAAAGAACATTTCTTGCTAGAGAATTAGCCCTGGAAGTTGCTGGTGTGGTACTATCCCTTCCTGGATTTAGTAGGCAGGATGGCAACATAGGAAACAAGCAATGAAAGAACCAAATCAAACAAAAAACCCATGCCAATACCCACAGAGGACCCAAAATACAGCACTGCAGAGAGGGGTATTTAGTGAAAAAAGCACAGAATGTTTCATTTTATTCTACTGGGAGAAAAGATTATAAAGCAAATATTGAAGTGTACTGTAAAGAATATGAGAGAAAAAGGCATTGCTTATCCCAAGAAGTTCGCGACGCAGCATAACAGCGTGTTAGTTATTATCATAATGCAACAAAAGCTACAAAATAACCTTGTCAACCTTGTCATTTCAATTTTTTACACATTGTGTTTCTTTTCCTGGATATGTCAGTGAATTCTTCTCTCCATAACATATTGCCATAGGCTAAAAGCACATAAAAGAGGTCTGTCACAGAAGTGTCACATGTAATAACATTATACCATAAAGAACACTGTCCTTGGTTACTTCTGGAGGTCTGCATTTCAAAGGTATTTCATCACCTGAAATACTTCATCTCAGCCTCAGCTGGAAGTACGTGGTGCTTGTTCCCTCCTTTAGTCCTTTAGTGAAAAACACTGTACAGAAAATGACCTTCAAAAACTCTGGCTAACTGATCCAAATTATGCCAGAAGAAAAGTGGAAGGGAGGACAAATAAAACCTGCTGGCCATCTCTGATCACTTAGGGGTTTGTTCTTCTCCTCCAGGTTTTAGAAGGTCCACCGGTCCTTGACAATGTAGGTAGCCAATGTTGAGACCAGCCGAGTGTTGCAGGTGAGAGGATGATTAGCAGCTAAAGCACATCCCAAAACATCTTTTGGAAGTGGTCAGGACCCCCAGCGGTTTGGGTGGCATTTCTTTTTCCCCAGTTGCTCTTTTCCATGTTCCCTTACAATTGCCTTTCTCCAGGTTCATTGCACATCTGACCATCTCACCTCCTTCTCTACTCTCTTCAACACTTCAATTTATCTTTTGTTATAAAAACCCACTGAAATTATATTGGTCTTTTCTAAAAGAACGATTATCATTTTGCTTTTGTATTAGTATTCTTCTTCACTTCAGGAAGGATATTTCTATTTAGCTTTAAATATTAGAAGCCAGCTAATACTGTGCATTTTTAAAGCCTAAATAATTATACAAACAGCTCTCATGAATGTTAATTTCAGTATGTCATACATGCATGCCAGCATCATTTGAAGAGTAAATATTATTTTCAATTTTATTAAAGATTTAGTTTTGGGAACTTAAATAATGTAAGAAGGAAGGATTTCTAACCAGTGTATCAACTAAGATCATATCAAAATAACTTTAAAAGCTTCACTAAATTGCCAAAGACGGGGTGGGTGGGAGAAAAGGAGGATAGACAGAGGGGAAAAAATATAAGAAAAGAAATAAACTTTTACAAACATCACTGGAACAAGGAAGTTCCTGTTCATTGAAACTTCATGTTCTTCATGCTTCAAGGACTTTTTGAATAACAAAAAATTGTGCATGGTTCCTTTGCCAAAGTGAGTTGAAAAGACAGATGTTATCATAACTTACAGTGAGGAAGTCTGGCTGCCCATTGCAGTAGCATACTCTGGCCAATTAAAAGCTGACATCTTTAGAAGCAAGGAGCAATAACACAAGCATCAGTCCAGTGATGCTTCTGACTGTGAATTCTGTATTTTCCATCTGAAAACACACACTATTTTGAGCACAAAGGAATGCTCTACTGGTGACATTCTGCAGGCTGCATTTAGAATAAATAATGGCTTTAAAAACTGACTGGTATCATTGCTTAGCCTAGAGAGCAGAAGAATAGATCCAATTCCCATTGAAATTAATGGAAAGTCTCTTACAGAGGCAATTTTATTGCTCTGGGATTTTTATTTTCTTTGTAATAGGCAAATTCAGCAGTCTTCCTTTGCACATTCCTACTGAACCTTCATATAGGTACATTTTACCTTTTTTAAAATCCTGACTTATATATGAAATGTTAAGTAATTCTTAAAATTTTGGCCATACAGTTCATAGAGACTTTGAAAATGTTTCTTCTGCTCACTTACACTTTGAAAAGACAGAGTAAAAAAAGGTACTCCTCTAACATTCCTCTGCTAGTGAAATGGAGGAAGTTATTCTACTTCATCCTCCCTCTGGTGCACTACTTTATTTATAAGCAATATTTAATATTTGTCTGATACTTTTAAAGTTTCAAAAGAAAATTCCTTGAGAATGCTGTTCATGGGAATCTTTAGAGTGAAGAAAATGGGTTCTCAGCCCTAGTGAAAGCCTATACTAAAGTTTTTCTGTCACAACAGTTCAGCAGTCATACCTGAAACTACTTTTAAACCAGCTAGTTTGAACATTGCTAGGAGTACAGCTATTTGAACCCAGAACTGAAAAACCAAGCAAGACATTCCTGGAGAATCTGGATTAGACGACTACTAAACACTGTTCTCTGAAGTGCTTCATCCAAGTGTGCATCTGTGAATAGCAGTCCCATTTGTAGACAGAGCACAGAAGAGCTCCTGTATTACTTGCAGATGTAAACATTTATTCTCTGTATTTTTGCTTAAAACTTGATTAAGTTTCTTCCACTTCAACTGCTACCCCATCCCAATTGGTCTTATTTGTCACAGACTATGTAGGTTAACAAGCTTGTCATTGGTACTGGCATTTAAATTGCTGGTTTCATCTTCTTCCTCCCGTTTAATATTCTTCTCTCTTTTTTTGATAAGACCTGACATTTTCTGATTTCTACTTCCTACCCTTTACAGAGATGTTTCCAGAATAAAAGTAAATAAGTCAAAATTAATGATGACATGAATGTGACAGCTTCCAAAATTTGCAACTATTGTTTTCCATTTCCTCCTATTACTCTAATAACAGATAACAGTTTGACATGGACATGGAAACAATGTGCTTCAGAATGACAACAGACTTAGACAGAGAGTCAGCAAATTTCTTTAAAATCTGTTAGGCAGCAGCAAGTAACCGTTTCAAAGCAGTAAGAAAGAAATTAAAGGTTGTACCTTTAGGCCTCTCTAAAGATCTATAAATCAATCACAACTCTCTTGTCTTCTTGCTAGAAACATGAGAATTGATGAGCAATAAGATAAATGAAAACAAACTGCTGCCACATTGCCTACCAGGACAAATGCCCAGAAAATTCACTTAAACTCACATTCTACCATGAGCATGCTGATGAATCTGTTTCAACCGTTTGCACTTTCATTCACTGCAGTCATTTAAATCACAAAACCAATCATCCTGTGAGTGTGAGACAAAAACAAAACAAGCAAACAGACAAACAAACAAAACAAACCCCACAAAACAAACATTCACTTATGGGCCAGTCCTCCAGATGCCCCCTAACTTTAAATCATGTACCTTTCATGTCAGCAGTGACTTAACACAGGAACCTGAGCAGCAGGATAGGTGGGCCCAGAACAGCCAGCCCACTCAGAAACAAATCAAGAGGCTGCTTTGCAAAGCATCAAAATGATGAAAAGCGGCTTTGTTGCTAGTCCTTATAACATTCTTTTTTTCTGTAGGTACATAACTATGAGAAATGAACTCTTAAGACCATAATAAGAACAAAGATTATAATGTGTTGAGAAAAAGACTGAAGAGATACAAAGAGTATTTTCCTCCATTGCTCAGAGTGAATTTTGCCCTGAATTCCCACCATGATTTTCATACTGTACAATTAACTAGTTTGTCCATCCCCGCTTCAAACCTGGGATATGAGAACGATTTACTGAGAAAACAGTTGTTGACACTAATTTCACCAAGGTAATGCTACTGTTCTCTTATGCTATCCCCTGGCAATTATTTCTCACAATGTGTTTTTTAAAGGATTTCTCAATATCCAATGCAAAAACTGTCTGATGAATTACTAAAACCTTTCCAGTGATGTTATTAAAGGTAGAGAATTCTGTAAAATCTTCAGACCTTTAGATATGTGGTCTCAACCCAATGACAGCGCTACTTTTAAGCCATTTTACATACCCTTCTTTCTTGCAAAACCTCTGAATTGTAACTCAAAAGTTTTAATATGGTTTGCACTTGAGCTAGAATTGTCCCACCAAACATTCAAGAGGATATGGTTTTTGGGTGATTATGGTGATGTTTCATATACTACAGCAGAAATAGACCATGTTCTAAGAATAGTTTCAAAAATAATTGTTGCAATTTATTCTCAAGGCTTCTATTACCTCATTTTGAATAACAAGACATTGAATTGCCTTTGATTCATTCTCAGGTGTCTTAAAATATTCATAACATTCTCCAGGTGCAGTGCAGATATTGCTAAATAAAGATGCAGTCATCTTAGACATACAAGAACTTCCTCAAAATACAAATGTATGACTGGAAGGGGTCTCCTTACTCTTCTGATCTAGTAATTTGTTTTCCTTGAATGCTGGTCTATACATTTATTAATTTATGCAGCTTAACCTTAAAACCAATCTTCTTGTTTGGTTGAGTTTTTCATTCTTAACATCTGGTACTTCTGCCACGAAAGATCATGAACCCATCTAAATGTCTTAAGAACTTTCTGAGTGTTTTTATCTTATCTTTATTCCTGGCCAGTGTATTTTCATTTATGTATCATCTATACTTCTCTGTTTGCATTGTATCTCACTGGATTGCTATGAGTACATTTATCTTTTTCTGGTCCACATTGCACCAGTAGTTTTAACTTATCCTTTATCACTAGTCACATGAAATTTCTTGGTTTATGTTATATCCATAAGAGTTTTCCATACGATGAAGTTTATATTAGAAATTCTTGTCAGAACAAAAATTTCTCATACAAAGGCACTACATTCTCAATAATTTATTCAAATTTTCTAGTACTAGTAATAATTTATTAAATTTTGTCTTATTTCTATTATTCCATTCCTTAGTGTCATGTGATTCTGCATGACATTCTGTACGACAATCTTTCAGCACAAATTTTTTCTGGTTAATATAATGCATATTACCTCATTTTTGCACTATAATGTTCTCATTCTTCCTTTCCTTTTTTCTTTGTTTTTTTGTTTGTTTGGTTGGTTGGTTGGTTGGTTTTGGTTTTTGGTTGGTTGGTTGGTTTTTTCTGGTTTGTGTGTTTTGTTGTGTTTTTTTTTGTTTGGTTGGGTTGGGTTGGGGTTTTTTTGAAAGAATCAAAAATGCTGGCATGGTGCCCTGCTGGTGTGTTACTGAGATTCTCTGCTTTGCATTTTTCAGCTAGAAATGTTTGTCTTGGAGAACAAATTCTCTATAGAAGTACTTTATACCCCAATAACATTAGAAATAAAGTATACTAGACAGAGAATAATAGAGCCATTAAATCCACAGGTACCTTGGTACTTGCCATTGTTTTCTGAAGTTAAAATACACAGACTTAAGTGTTGGTGGTTAAAAAGTACTAGGGATTTCTGGAATTTCATTGCTGTTGATAGTGTGGCAGAGCTAAGACTTGTCTCTGTGCAAGCTGCAAACCGAATGCTGTCTGCAATATATCTTTAGTAAAAAGAACTGGCTGGTGACTGACACATGATATGACTGGAATTCCTCTGTAAACAAGCCATGCCAAGTGTTGCCTTCCCTTTTATTATCATCACTACTCCCCCTATAGAACACACTGACTGTATTGGCCAGAATTGCCTTTATACATCATTATGAAATACCTTTTATCATAGCCTTATGCATATGCATCATCTCTGGCTGGCAGCATTTTTATTGTCAGAATAGAAGCAGAGCTGTAAGAATTGATCCTAGCACTGTGCTCTCCTTCCCCTAGCATTAGGCGGAAAAATGAACTTCGGGCATGCATCTTACATATTTGTCATTTTTACAGGGGCTTCCAACCACTTTTCATTAGCACAGATGCATGTGATACAGTTCATGTCACAAGAGACTCTGCTCATTAAAGTAGGTGGTCAACTGCCTGCTGACTTGAGGAAAGCTATTTAGAGATTTATGCTGGGCTGCATCTTTATTAGCAGGAAGTTTACAGCTGCTCTCTGTTGCCAACATGCTGCTTGTACCAGGTAGTGTGGCATTGTAAGTCAGTCCCCTCATTATCGCACAAAGCTGACATCTCTAATTCACTGCAGAGCTTTTTTGACTGTAGTTCACTGTGTCTCACTGTGGATATTAACTGAACACCTTGCAGAGTAACCATTGCTAAAAATAAACTACTATCACTAAATGTTATGTGGGATTTTCAAAAGTTCCTTTCACAGTTTCCAGAGGGAAATTACTGATTTATGACAGTAATTAAAATTGTATGTTTCATTTAAGCCAGCCAGCTAAGGCAGTAGTCAGGATAAAGAGAAAAGAATTAACCTCACTCTAAAATAGGTGTATAAGGGAGGTGGGATGAATACGCTGCCAGTACTGACTGCCCTGAGCCCAAAATGAACCATGACTTAGTCTGGACACCTAATTTTTAAACACCTAAAACAAGGGTAAGCCCCAGCCAATGTACATGTATTTAAAATTCAGTACTTATTAATCTCACAGTGTTTATGTGAATTTACAAGACTGCATTTGTATTTTTATGTATACAGCTGAGTGTATGTATGTATATCTGATGCATAGGCAGCAGATATTTCCCAGAATTTGTGTGTGTGTGCATTTATAAAGCCTGTGTTTCTTACATGAGTGGTATTGATCACCCATCAAGTTTCTGGCACACCTTCCAATCAGAATCTTATATGAAATAGGAAGAAAAGGCTGAAAGTGATTTCATAGATGAAAGAGCATTTCTTTCAATTGTGCACAATCCAGTTAAGAAACCTACCAAGATACACTGTAAAATTCATTGGCTATTTTCTCCCAATATGCCTGTAGGAAGGCTGACTTAGAATGTTTTTCCTTTCATAATTAAAATATTATTTTGATTTACAGCTTAAGATTTTTTTAATTAACAGTTCCTCCCCATTTTTATATTGCCAATGACCTTGAGAATATTTATTCTCCTTCTTTGTCATTTATCTCTCATTCCCAATCTTTCTATAAAGAATAAATATATATCTTTGGAGCACTTGTTTTTATTGGCTAACAAAACTGAGATCTTCCAATATGTGCTAACATAGGCTTTCTGTACCTCCTGAACTGGAGTTATCATATGCATGGTATTTAAAATGCTATTTCAAATGCTATTTCATCAGTACCAAGCAGAGAGGCAGTAGTATTTTCCTCTGTCTCATAGAAATACTGCATACAGATGAAGTTGTATATGGCTAAAATGAAATTTATAGACCTGTTGTGTAGGTTCATGGGTTTGTTGGTTATGCTATGACTCTAGACAATAATGGCTATCCCAGCTGACAAAAAGTATTTCATCAGATATTAACAAGTCATTAACTTGGACTTGACAGGAGCCTATAATAGATGCAAGAGTATAAAGGGAACATATATATAATGATTTATCCTTAACATAACAGGGCATATCAATAACATTCTTGGGGTTTTGGAGTATGTGTAAATGAGGTAATAAATATTTTTAGCAGCAAATGATCTCATAAAAAGTTAAGGAAGTTAGGCAGTATTGATACTAACATTAACCTATCTGTAGTGTTGGACTATGATAATAATACATACAATAAGCCTATTCCTGCTGATGGTACTGAAGAGATGAAATGTATTTCTTAACCAAAAACATGCACAAATATATTCAAGTATTCAGGTGTTGATTTAGCAGAATGTACTTAACACAGTTATAAGTGTTTAACTGTCCTATCTTTACATTATGTACAACAAAATAAACAAGGTTGGAAAGTAAAGGGAGCACATGACTACAGAAAATAACAACCACATACTACCAGTCATACTGTCTTGGTAAGCAAGGGCACTCTACTACCATCAGTTCTTGGTGTCTTTTATTTACTTCACCTCCAATACTGCATGGTTCTCATTTGCAACTCCTCTGTGGACACACCCCATCTCCCAGCTTTCTGTAGCTCATCATTTCGGGTTATGTTTTTTAAAGCTCATTGCTTCCACTACTCTCCCTGAAAATTGTTAGAATTTTCTTTGCAATATTTTCCTTTTCCCTTGCCTATTCCCTGAAAGCACTTTTCAACTTTGTTGTTCTTGTCCCTCCTCATCACAATGGAGCAGCGTAGCCAAGCAAAAAGATTCTGAGGCTTGATGAGATGTCAGAATATGATGTTAATTTTTCACATTTTCCTTCATTTTTATAGTCTGCATTTCCAATGACAAAGTGTTGCCTTAATGTATGTGTACTCCCTTTCTAGCCCCTGTAGCCAGAGGATTATTTTTAGAAGCATTACAGAGCTAGCTGTCTTAGTCTAGGATTTTATTGTTATTGCATTGAACTCCTGAAGGAAAGATAAGCAGAAATTGACCTTCCATATTCACAGAAACATGGCTTTATATTTCAAATGAGACTTTTTTTTTTCCCTGTAGATCTTTTTTACCATTTTTCTGATTTACTCAATCATTTCCCCCCTAAGCACAAATGCCTGTGAGGCCATTACATACAAAGGGATGTAGATTGTTCTCAAAATTCACAGAATAGCCCCTAACAGCAGTATTTATTGGTTGGGCTTCCTTTTTCCCTCCCTATGTTTCAATCATTTTATTCTTAGTGGCGTTCAAAAATAAACATGTTTTATCCCCTTGAACAATTCATAATATGCAGCTGAATTGAATAATATGCAGTTTTCAACTTCTTATACATGTGCCAATTTAAATATTCAGGAAGAAAAGTGCTCAGGAATATGCAGGGTTAGATATCCATGTATCTTTCAATAAAGTATAATCAGATTTCTTTTGGTCCCGAATCATTGTGAAAAAAAGATGTGTGGTTACTAGTGAGCATGCTTGCTCCAAGAATGCTGCATTTCTACATGCTCAGAATAATTTTATATTCATTTTGATTAGAGCAAACTGCTTACTCAAGAGGCTGACAAACGCTAAAGATTTCCACTTTAGTGGTTTACAATGACATCAAAGTGGCCTTATATCTTTGCAAAGATCTGTTTCCTTGGTAACATGAAGCAAACTGTTCATTTCAGAGGTGCCTATAGAGAGTAACTGAGATTTTATTTTCATGTTAAATATCAAAACTTAATGTAGATGATGACATTGTACAAAATATACCACTGAGTTTAAAAGGTATTCAATCTTCAAGTAAATCATCATGTAGGAATATCAATAATTTGTAATTATACTTAGATAAAATTATTTGCTGGCAGCCAAAGTATGAGATGTTTTTATGCTTATGAAATTAATTTTAATTTAATGTAGTTAAATATATATGATATTCTTTAAAAAGGCAAACAAGAAAAGCCAGAATAATTACTGTTGTAAAAGTACATATATTAAGAAATATTTAATGGAAAAGTATTCTCCAAAAATTAAATTTTTAAGAATTTTCAAATACTGTTTAGCTGAAAATGAACAATTTCTTTGTCAAGAGTATCTTTTTCTACTAAACACAAGCTTTACACATGTAGAATTGCAATGAAAAATAGCTCAAGTTTCATCCTTGCTCCATTTATTTATTACACTCTTTTCCTGTATCTTAACTAAGGACCTGAACAGCAAATACATCTAAGCATGGTCTTAGCTTCGAAACAGCAAATATTTGTACAGAAGTCATCTGAGTCTAGGAAAGACTTGAGCAACAGATGCAAAACTTAGGAATTCTCATGAACATCATGAAGCTGTTACTACTGAAATTATCACATATGTCTACATGTAAATTAGGACTCTTTTTCTGACAAAGCATCTAAACATCTGTCAAAAACATCTCCACAAAGCAAACAAATAAACACTCCAGTTATTATCAATAATCCCTCTGTTTCGGGCTACATTACAGACGGAAAAATAACTATCCCCTTTTTGTCTTGATGGAAAGGGAAGAAATGTGATGCAGGGGTTGTAAAGAGCAATACGAGATGTGGTGAAAAAGAAGTTTGACAGGACTCAGACAGAGAAACTTGACAGAGAAACTTTACAGAGAAACATGGAGATCTCTCATGGGAGAAGGCAGGTGTGTGCTCTTAAAATCAAGGAGACAGTATTCTACAGTGGCAAAATAGAATTTATTGGTACTTAATAAAGCTTCAAAGAAGTCAGCCCCTACCATATTCCTATACATTATTCCCATAAATAATTGTAAATTACGCAGGCATAGATCTTTTATGGGAACTGTGATTATCCAAATTAGCTCTTTTTGTAACAGTAACATATTGTCAACCTTTTTTTTACCATAGTCTCATGCTTCAAATTTTGTGAAGGTGCATCTCGTTGGCAGAAAATATCTAGTGCACTTCAAGAGTGGATAAGTGGAGGCAGCACAATAATCTGCCTGATAACTAAACAGAGGAACTTTATCAGATCTCTGACAGGGCATCATCCTTAACACTAAAATGTGAGAGAAGGTACTTCTTGTTCAAAAGAGTAAACATTTTTTAATAGCAACTATGCATTGCGGTGAAGGTTAGTGCAATGTTATTCTGCAAGTTAATAGCCAGAAGTGGGTACAAAACCTTATTTGCTGGCAGACATTAGAGAACAACAACACTTTTTTCCTTCCACTAGTTTCTGTGCCAGTATTCTAGATAAAATCAAGACCTCCCATAAAAACTGAAGCTCTTTTCTGGGAAGCATACACTCATGTTATTGGGTGTTTCTGTCAGGATTCTTCTTCTAAGTCAGAGGAACTCAGGGTGTTGGTATTTGCCTTTCTATACTGCAGCTGAAAGATTTATTAATGAATAATTAACATGGTCAAGTCTGGCCTCATGGTTATAATATTGAAATTAATTAAGCTGCCTACAGTTGCCATTGTGACATCATTATTCCAGTTGATGTTTTTTATCAGACTATTTATTTATTTATTTGGTTTTGTTGGAGTAATTTAATTCAGCTACACATTTAGCAGCTGGCCAAAATACCTACCAGGTAATCTAGTCTCTGCTCTACTCAGCTTTCAACCTATATCAGCATAGACTATAATTAAGCACTACAGCTGTGAACAGCAATCAGCACTAAAAGGTGACAGGTTGTTTAACACAAGGAGCATGAGCAGCATAGTACACCTGGAACAGTCATCCAGCAGAATAAAACTCACCAAAAAGGTGGTCCACTTGATCCATGTTGCCAAGAGGAATTATCAAGAAGTAACTTGAAGTGCTGTGGATAACCTGACAGCAGCTACCTAATATCACAGATCTGAAATACATTAAATGCAACATAACACCAGTGCCAAGCCTATAGTAACAGGAGAAAAAATGACAATAATCAGTCTTCACATTTCATAGCAGTTCTTCTCCTGATAGATGGCCCTTGAAGTATTAATTTAAAGCAGGGCTACTTTTGTCAAATATTTGCATTGTTACTATCTTCTATTTCCTACATTTAGAAGGAGGCCACAGATGACAACTTGCAATGTGTAACACCAAAACTCCTGGAAATTTTGCCCATTCCAGAAACTTCAGCAAGCGACAATCAAGGTAAGTTATTTACATGTGGTACTAGTGCAATCAACTTATTTAAACACTCGTAAAGGGAAAGAGAGAAAAAACTTCTGAGATATGAACCTCAATGCTCAACACATGGCCTCCACTTGCTTTACAGATCAAAAATTTTCTTCTACAAAATTTTTATTTAGCAATTGAAACATAGATATTACTTTCTAGTCATTTCATACACTAGTCAGGAACCAGAAATGTATTAATATTTGTATAATGCTTCCAACCTAACTTCGAGTGAAAGGGAAGACTTCCATTCCTTAGGTGAGGAAGGTTAGTAAAGAGATGATAAACTGGACAAAGACAGCATGGATCCTGTACAGTAGTATGGAATAGTTTACTGGCAGCAGCTGTGAAAAAACACAATTTGGCAACTATATCACCACAGAATGAACTTTGCCTCCAGCAAAGACCTGGATTTCCAGTCATAGTTATAAAAATAACCTTGCCATCTTCTGAACCTAGAATTTTCCATATTCAACAGAAAAGGAATATTTCATATGACATGACTGCAGCAATGGTGATGGCAGTGAAAACAACACCTGTAATAAGTAGAAAGGGAAATTTCCAGAGTAGTCTTTAAAAGATACTTTCCTTCCACCTTTACCAAATAACAGCAGGATACTGTAATTTTTTTTTTTTTTTTTTTTCCTCCACAAGAAAACACAGCTTTTCATGAAAAACACCTTTTCTGGTCAGAAAATAACCATAAAATGATTGGAAAATGAAGAAGTCCTAGCAAAATACTTAGGAGCAGTACTAGATATTGCAATCATTTAACAAATGTGATTAAAGTTGGTAAGGCCACAACTTAACAATACTTGGATTTAAAGTTCATTGTTGTAGTCCAAGCAAAACCTTTAGCATTTGTGTGTGCAAATAAGAGTTACACACAGAAAAGTTTGGTTTTTTGTTTTTTGTTTTTGGGGGTTTTTTTTAATAATAAAAGCCATGAATAATGCAGATATATTTTTACTGATCACTGGAGGAAAAATAATTTAGTCCAAAAGAGGTAACAAAATTAAATAATAATGAAATGTAATAGAGCATTAAAAAGACAGAACTGTTTAATTATGGAATAACAGATTGATATTCACAAACTCTCCATAAATAGCATAATGTGTGTAAGAACCTTGACTCATACTAATACTTGTACTTATTTTTTGTTTCTTTTTTGGTTTTCTTTTTAAATTGGGAATTGTAGCTGAACAGAATTCAAGACAAAGGCTTAACTGTGTCATTTTTGCATATTCTTTCATTTTGTTAAACTGGATTGCATTCACTTTCACTAATTCTATTAGTAATTTTTTTTGTTAGATTTAATATTAAATTTTTCTTCTTTTTTATTCCTGTATTGACTGTTCCTTCTTTTTATGTAGTACAGATTTTTTTCCAATTTGTTTTTTTTTTTTAATGAAACTGTTTATTTATATCTAAATGTCTCATTTAGTTATTTTCACTCTTCAAACATATTCAGAAAGCTACAGCTTGGCAGGAAATAAAGCCACAGCAATAAGGAGAATGATTTACTGGAAATTACACTATCCATCAGACTTTGAGCCTAAATCTTCGAGTTCCATTCAGACAATTCCCATTGTGCTACCTATCTTCCCATGCAAATTTATATTCTTCTTTGGCTGTTAGAGCATTAGTGATATATTTCATTTTGTTATTGAGAAATGGTATAATACAAATTCATAAAAATCCTGACATGTGTTATCCTTTTAGTAGTGTACATACACATCTACACACACATCTTTGGGCAATATCATCAACAGGAAGTTTTAGAGATTTCACACTAACCTCAGGGTCAGTCTTTGTCATATCAGTGTCTGCCAAGAAGGCTATCATCCAGCATTAAGTTCCTCCCCTCAGGAAGATTTTAGCTTCATTTTAGGGATTCTATGAAAATAAAACACTTTGATAACCTTATGAGTGCTGTTATGAAAATCTCATTGCTTCTGGACATATTGCCTTTTTTCTTTCAGTGTATTAGACAACTAGGCATTTGAACTTGTGCAGAGTTTTTGAAGGTATATTTGTTGGAGGTGAAGATAGCACATCTTCACAAGCATACAGGTCAGCATCAGAAAAAAAAGTGCCACCATCACCATTCAAGTCCTTCCTTTTTTGATCTTTCAGTTTGTCGGGTTTTTTCCATTTCTTTTTTTAATTTTTATCTTAAATCAATGTTTTTTCTCTGTTTGGTAAAGTTGCCTGCTTGTGCTGCATATTTCATGCTATCTCTGATGAAGTTTTCAATCTACAATGACATTTCCTCTCACCTGAAACTACCTACACCTTCAACAACTCTTATCCTGGCAACTTACAAAACACTCAAGGAAGTCTTCCATGTCACTGCCTCTCATACTCTAATTTCCTGTCTTGACTCCCAAAGGCATTCAAATTCTGATAGAAAACTCAGAATACTTCTTTTATTCTCCCTTCCTGTTTCCTTTGTTCTGATTCTACATCTCCTCACTAGAGTGCAATGGCCATCTCTCTTGTAAGTTCCTGTCATTTCCTGTACAGCTCCAAGGATGCATCCTAAGGAAGGTGCTGTGTTTGTGGTACAAAAGATCTGTTGAACAAGTTTCCCTTTTTTCCAGGTTCCATCTACAAATTTGTTCTAGTCTTTAAGCCTTAAAATTAATACAGGTAAAAACTGCAATCTCAATTTGTAGTTCTCTGTGTGTGTTGTATATGTATGTCACCCTATATACTAACAAATACACAGAGATACAAATGAAACCTATCAGAGACTTACAAATTTCAGTTTCCAAGTATAAAGGAAGTTGATTAAAATGTCTAGGTGAAGTATACATTTGTCTTTCTCAGAGTTTGAATTTACCTAGGCATGTAAAGTTTAGCAATATAATGGTGTAACTCAGCAATATATAATATTTGCTAAAGCAATTTATGTTGAAGATGGTCTATGTGTTGAAAGCATATATTGCTGGTGAGAAAGTGATACGCCGGAGTTGTTACTGAAAACCAATTAGCCCTTAGATAAACAGATTATGGTTATATGTGGGACATAAAGAGCAGTGATGAAGAAAATTAAGAAGCCTTCTAGATGCAGCAACTGTATCAAAACTTCCTATTTTCAAGTGGAAAGAATAATCCTGGCTCCATGCGTTTCATGGCTGCACAGGGAATTAGTCCTTTACTAACAAATCAAGACAGGGAAGAGTTTCAAAATGGAAAGCATATGCATACATCAACTACATGACAATATTTTACAAGTTTATTTACTAAATGATTCATTACACAATACACAATATCTTTTTCTGAATTTAGAAAAAGATACATATGATGTAAAATCATTAAAAGGCTTCCATAAATATGCATATATTTTAAAACCAAAATCTTTATGCAAGTAAATAAATCAGACAAAACATAATGGAATATTGTACTATCAGAGCAAGGGAATTCCCTTCCCTTCAAAGCTGAAAGGTTAAAAGTTTCAGAAATTTGGGACACCACTTTCAATCAGAAGTGATGCAGATACTGCCCTGCTGAAAGAAACTCAGCCATGCTAAGTTTGATGACTGAGCGTACGAGCAGGCAGCTGGCCAGCCTTGCCCACAGCTGGGACTGGGGCAGAGTTTCTCTACTCTGGAGTATTGGGTCTGGCTGAGGCGGAGTTCATTTTCCGACAGCAGCCCACAGAGAGCTGCGCTTTGTATTGGTAGCTATAAAGATGTTGAAAACGCCCCAGTATTTTGGCTATTGCTGAGAAGTGATGCCACAGCATCAGTACTCTTTCTCCAACATTCCATGCCCCCATCAGCAGGCTGGGAGTGGGTAAAATCCCAATATCCTGGTGAATACTGGTCCCACCCATAAATTCTCTCAGTTGTGAACATAAGGAGGCTCAGAGCAGGTCTTTTTGACTGGTCACCTTCAAACCAGAAAGAATCAGAGGGGTTGCTGACTTTTCTGTAACAAGAGCTTAACCAAAATAGTGCATCAGTTCCCGAGTAATAACTTGTAGGTGGGTTTCTATGATTTTGCATCTGTTTCCACAGCTGTAGGATAGGGTAATGAAATCTAATCTCCAGTCTGTACCAAGTGAACTCAATGTGGTTTCAATGCTTCTTCCATCATGATTTAGATATTCAAACCCTTAAAACAGAGCAGAATCACCTCATAGAGAAGTACAAAGCAAGACAGGATCTGTAGACAAAACCCTTGCTCATAGGGAGAGGCCTTTTTTACCTAAAGTGCTTTACCTTCTTTAAAACCTCCTTTAAAAACTCCAGGTATCTCTTACTTAAGGCTTTTTATGTAGAATTCTTGATGTTCTTCTCAGAAGAACAGAACTAACCAGTATAAGCAGAAAGAGCGAATGGCATAAAAAGATTTCAGTCCATCACCTCTAACTTTCATAAATGCTTGTAGCCAGTCTGTCTATTCAGCTATTATGAGATTAATACTTTTATGATGCATTTTACTTTTAAGGTAGCTTGATTTAACAGTAATTTCAAGATAACTGAATAGCAGAAAAATATTTCTTTCCTGGCTTTGTGATAGGTTAATAAGCAGTTGAAATAGCTTAAAAAAATTAAAATCTTAATATATATGCATACAACGCCATTCTGGACAGTGTATTCATGCCCACAATGTGCACAGGAAGCATCCATGTAGAGCTGAGATGACTTCCTTCTGCTGTAAGATGCTGGAGTATCTAGGCAAGCTGCCAAGAGAAATTCAATTCCATGGAGAATAATTCCTTGCATGCCAGCACTTAACAATTGTAAAATACTGAGCGTTCCAACACTGAACTAATTCCAGTTGGCTAAGTGCTCTAGATACATAGTCATTAATGAGGTTTAACTTAATTCAGGCTCTGGAAAATTGTTTTGTAGAAAACAAAGACAACTGCTAACCAAGAAAAAGATAAAAATAACACTATACAAAAGCAAGAGCTGAAGCAAAGACTTTCTACACTTGTCATAATTTTAATCTGAGAGACCCTTCAAAAGTTACTGACCAGTCTACCATTAGGAAAAGAGGGGACTTTGATACCAAAGTTCTAATTAATTAGTAGAGTTATTCCAAACAGATTCAGAATTTGATTGCCTCAGATTTTCTCAGTTTCACTAATATGTGATAGTCTCATAAAAAAGTATACTTGAGTTTCCAGTGTTTTAGTTCCATTTAGACTTGATTATTTATTTGTGATAACCCTGGATAGTATGTTGGAGATGAATCATCCAGCCTTTGATTTACCACATAAACATTTCTCAAGAAAGTTAAATCCCTGGTGGCACTGGGTCCTTTCTGACTAGCCTGGACTTGAAGAAAGACATTAACAGGTATGTTACTTTCAATGATTAATCCTAATGAAACTTGCCCTGTGTGAGGACATGAAGTGCTTGGACATTAATCTTATGAGAAGTTTGGTTAATTGAGCTATTTGAAACATTCTGCCACAAATCAGCTGAGAACACAGTTAATTCCGACATTTCCAGTCAAGCACTTCCTTCAAGTTGCCATAGATTATTTCAACTGAAATTAAGAGAAGAAAAACATGAAGTTCAATACTTCAAAAGTTTAGATTTGTTCATAAGTTTTTCTTGAGTTTTTTGGAGAAAATGAAAGCAAGAGTCAATAAACAGGAATGAAATCAACAGTCATGGTTTTCCTTTTTTTCTTTTTATCTTTACTTGAATATTACATTTCCCATCAAATTCTTTCTATCTTGGATCTCAATTTAATGAATGAACATCATTTAAGGCAAGTTATATGTAATTTAGTGATGGCAAGACTTGAAAAATAAGTGGTAACATTGAACTAAACTTCTATTTATAATATTCTTTTTTGTTTTCCCAGAAAGTTATCAACACTGCACTAATTCTGCTTACACTGAGTCAACAGCAGTTTGGAACTAACTATAGCACTGGCCAAATTAGGGAAAGTGCTGAATGTGCTTCAGGAGACAACACTAGTGTTTAAATGAGGCTGTAAACATTGGATGAATTCTTTGCCAGTTTTCCTCCAAGATTTCAAACTTGCCATACAGTTAACACAATTAACATGAAACAAATCAATTAATCAACTGGAAAAACAAAAACAAAAACAAAAACAAACAAACAAACAAACAAACAAAAAAAAAAAACAAAAAAAAAACAGAACAGGGATTTAGTGATCTGAGCCTATGAGATTTAAAGGATGACTTATAACCCTAGCATTCCTTAAAGCTCTGACATAATAAAGGTCATGAGCTGTCGGGTATATTAAAACAATACAATGTATCTGTGACTATGGAGACTCCTTCCTTGACAGATTTAAAAAGATCTTATATGAAATAAAAATATACTACCACTTTTAATCTTCAAACAATTCAATTCAATAATTCAATGATAATTCTGTCCTTGCCTCATATAGTGTAGAAACGTGAAACAGAAAACAGATACTTTAGACTATAAGGAAAAAAATCAGCCACCAGAAACAGTCCACTAGCCACACTGTTTCCTTTCTCCTAGAGAAGATGAGAGAGATAAGGAAGAAATGCTATGAGGCAGATGTTAGTGATGGAGATAAATACACCAATGGAAATTTTTCAAATTCTTGAAGTGATGTGAAGAACCCATATAGAACAGGTTCTTGTTCTGGTAAAAGTAAATGGGCTCCAGAAAGTTGCTTTGACATTTTTTGGGGTTTTGTAGTGAGTCATAGTCTAGCTTCCATAGGACATATGGCAACACTGTCCATGAATCTCATTATAATGTTATTGAGGCTGTGGAAAAAAAAAAAAAAAAAAATTTGCCCTAGTTCTGCCGTGATGCCAGAAGTCTGAGACTACTGGAGAAGTTTCTATCTTGAACAACTAAAATAATCGAAAAAATACACTGCCACTGGGAGTCATGGTCTTTTGCAGAGCAATTCCTCATGTACCAAATAAAATATGATAATCATCAGGCCACTTTCAGTGTCATGCATAAGATCAAATAGCACTAGTAGCTGATAAGCCACAATACAAATTTTATTTAAAAAATATTCATGGTAATTGTGATTTGTGGAGAAATCTCTTCCATCCTCCTCCTTAAGAGAAGAGCTACTTTAGGGACATGCCATTCTTCAGCAGAAACCACAAGTGTGTTTAATTGGAAACTTTTTTCTAGTACCATACTTTTCAAAAATTTTTTATATGTGAGTTAGGGATATGAAAATCTTCACGAAGATTAAAAAAAAAAAAAAAAAAAAAAAAAAAGGTAAAATTCAAAAAAACCAGAAGTATGTATGTGGATCAAATTATATGAAAATTACTGGTGAGATTCTCTAAACTCTGCTTGTTGTGGACTTGCCTACCTGTACAAAAGGTGGCTGAACATGAAAATCATCTATTTATGGGTGTCTGTTTGTACCTATTTCATACTATAGACTGTACACAAACCGTCATCTGCTTCATACTTGCTCCTACTTTTCAGTGTGATGTTTTCTTCCCATTGAAACCATGCCTCATATGGATACTTAAATAGAATTTGGAGAAGAGATGCATCCTGACCTTCAGTCATCTGAGGGAAGGGCCTTAACCAAGGAAGAATGCCATTGGTTTATTCATCTTTAGTATTTTCTCTGAGCAGTACTTGTACATGGCAAGTTGCTATACAGCCTCATCTGAAGTATCACTCTTCATAGTTGAAATTGAGGATTGCAGACTGCTTAAGAATCAACAGCCCTAGAAGTGCCATAGTCTCTATACAGTTTTCATTCCAGTACAAGTGCTTATATCTGACATCTTCAATGGAAAACCAGTAATTTTAGTGAGATGTTCACCAGAAACTCATCCTGTTTCATGGATCTCAAGGCTTTTCTCCTATAACTTAGTGGGCTGTTGCATAGCCCAGGGAAGTCAAAGCTTGTTTGTTAATGGTAACTTAATTCTTCTTTGGTGTAGAACATAAGAATTTTTTTTCTCTTTACATTTGGAAATACCCATTTTTAGTTGTGTATCTTGAAACTGCACTTACCCTATCAGTGACGAAAACAATTAAAATTATTAAGAAATTAATTTCCTATGATTACTACTGTCTTAAGACATAAAGTATTAAAATATTTCCAACATACATTATTCAAATATAGCTGAACAAGTGATAATATTACTTTTTATTACTGGCTGATTACTTTAAAAATAGCAGCATAGTAATCATATTAAGAAAATGTGTGTTAAAAATAAATGGCTTGTAATTTGGCAAAAAGTCATTGGTTGCAAATGAGGTGAACAGGCTGTTCTATCCACAAATCAGTGCCAAAGGAGAATGACTTTGCTTCTAGCTAATTGTCCAACTAATGATCTGCTTAAGACAGCCAAATAACTTGTACATAAATTAAAATTTGTTCTTGAAAACTGAATGTTCTATTATGCAATAACTTTTCTCAATCATCAAAAGACTTTCAAAATTCTAGAAAATATTTCATTTCTGTTAGCACAGTCATTCTTGCGAGCACTTTGTAACTTAAGAACATTAAAACATTTTCCAGTTATTAGAAATTACTTTGAACATCAAGTGAGCCCAAGTAAAATTTTGTAAATTTTTTTAAAGGAAGGACGGGTATGAAGGGTGGAGATTTTCAGGTTCTGAAAGTAAGTATCTTTTATGCCATAATTTCATAACTCTGATAATCTGATCTTTCTCAGTGTGAAATCTGGGATAAGAATGCATTCATAAAATGGCAAATTACAGCTCAGAAATGAAAAGACATACTCCAGTCATAATTATATCACTTAAAACAATTGTGACAAAGTGGAAAAGAAATCTGAAGAACTCACTTTTATGCGTAAATAGTAGTTCTCAGATACCTGATTTACAATCTCAATCTAAGGAAAAAAAATCACTTTCATCAAATTCAGCCATAGTCTCTGATCAAAAAACCCACCAAAAAACAAACAATAACAACAACAACAACAGCAACAACAGTAAAACCAAAAGCAAAAACAAACACCACCAAGACAGACAAACAAACAAGCAAACAAACAAAGAAATTTGCAAGATATTTTCAGTCTTGAATAAGATGGACTAAAGGCTGAATATGAACTATTCCTAAGAGTTACACTGAGAGTTTTATTAAAATGATGGTGTGTACTTGAAGAATTTTACATTGGTGGTATAATACTGACTCTAACTTGGTTTTCTTAAATGTTTTGAAGTGTCTGAAACATATTATTTCCAACACTACCTGGAACACTATAAAAATATTGTCTTTGTTTAAAAGGGGGGCAGACAGTTTTCTAAACATTGATTCTGATAAAGCAAATCTTCAGATGAACACTATTTTGTGCAAATGTTTTCTTTTTTAGAGCTAGAGTTATGAAATCTAATCATAAATATGTTAATGATAATTGAATTCAACATTAGAAGGAAAATCTCTACTTCACAGAAAACAATAATATGCTAGGCACTTATCTAAATTGTGATTCAGGAATAAACTACATTGCAAACTCTTTTCTTGCCTTTTTCCCTTTCCCCTGCAGAAAAATAAAAATACTACCTGCCTTAGAACTAAGCGATGAAAATAGCAGTGGTGTCAAAATGGAAGAGTTCTGGGAATGAACAGAAATATCCTCAGATACCAGAATAGAACCTGTGGAGGAAATAGGAAAGGCACATCTAAGGATTGGTGGCATATGTTCATATTAAGCACCTAATATTTGTGAATATAATTACAGATTTTTATTATGCTGTAGTGTAAATAACAATTAATTTAATTTAATTTTTACATTTGTGTCCAAATGACTGAAATACAGGCAACTGCAGATCAGTTCAAATGCATTATGCATCCAGAAAAACAAAGCTACTTATATTGCTCCCTCTCAGCAATAAGAATCTTTATTTACTCCAGAAAAGGATCTCTTACCTTATAAAAAAGAATAGAAAAGAAAAATAACTCTTTATTTCCACAATAGTATTTTGAATGATATGTTTGTTAATTCAATTAAAGTTAAGTAGGTTCATGGTATCCTGAGGTAAGGTCACAAAGAACTCACATGAACTTACATGTTGTCTTAACAGTCACATCACATCAAACACAAGAAGGAAAATAATTCCAAAAAATTACAATACAGAAGGAAATACACAAATTCAGAGGAAGTTCCTCTAAACAGTTTACTAGAAAATTAGAAGTTTGGATGTACAGTAAAAGCCTGATTCTAATGTCAGTTACCCTAATTTTCCTCTAATTTAAGACCATGAGGTGCAATACCTCAGTTTGAGCCAGATCTAATTCAAATTTTGTAGTGAAGTTGTAGGTTGTCCCAAGTAAAGAAGATTTCAGAAGGAAATGGGGAGTGGGGTGGGGGGGTGGGGGTTCAACTTGTTCAAATATGAAGCTTATCACTCAGTTCTTCAACTAAAATGTTAGTGCTGCACAGCACTGTAAGAATACATCAGATGATTAGGAAAGGTACACCTGGCAGCTGTTGAGAAATATTCATTAGAAGTGAGGCAGAAGAGCACAACCCAAAGGTATTCTACCATGTTTAAAGTATATTCAGCATTGCACTGAATTAATTGAACAATTATTACATATGAACTGTGCAGGTAAAACAAAGAGTGGCAGCATCATAAATAGTAGTAGGGAAAAGTATAAAAATCAGGAGGAACAATGTTCCTATAGTGATAAACAATGAATGCAGTTTTTTCAGCCACAGAAAAAACTACATATAAACAGTATGAGATGCTGAATATGTAGTGAAAAACAATGTAAAAAACATATGCTTTTAGCACATCACTATATGCTTTTGAAAGAAGAAATATAACTGGGATTAATGAGTAATAACAGCTAAGTGATTTTCACTTCTCCTTATGTAATGAAAAGACCAACACAAGCATAATGAGTAGCAATAGGGGTTTATGCTACACAGAAACATTACTGGGAAATCACAAAGGCTGCAGAAAAGTATTCAAAGGCTAGAGAAAATGCCATCCTAGGGGAGATATAAAGAATTCAATCAATATATTTTATGCAAAAGAAAGTTAATGACAGTGGCTTCACAATGTCCTAGAGAGATAATCTCTGTTAAGGCACTTGGTGAGCTATAAAAGACAGGCAAAACCCAAGGTCTTGAAGCTAAAACCAGACAAATCCAATATGAAAACACACATATAATACTGATTAATGAATAGGAAAACAATTATCAGAGGAAGTGATAAATTTTCTTTTTCTTTCTTGATTTTTTTCCTATTAAAATTGGCTTTCTAGAAGGTAAATGGTAGCCAAACCAGTTCATGGGCACAGGAAAGGGATAGCCAAAGATCAGCTGCATAACTGTTTCCTGACCCTTGTAGATTTAGGCATTCTGAGTCCCTGAATGCATTTCAGACTGGGGAGGTTAGCAGAGTACACTTAGAGGGCATTCACTGGGTCTTTGGAGGAGGGTGATAGGTGAGTTGATTTGTCTCAAGACAAAGAACCTTTCTTCCATTTGTATTTCAAATGTCAATGAGCTGTAATGCTTTTATGCTGACAAGAAGATCAGATCCACTTTGAAAATAATGACAGTTTGGGGAAACTTATTCTGCTTAGAGAGATGACCACTGCTTTAGTCTCCACATGACTTCACAACAGAGGGAGAAGCTCATTTTGTTACTGACCTTACATTGCCGCAACAAAAGCAAAGTTGTCCATACATATCTGTCTTCTAGAGATAGCCCAGACCAGAATATCCTTTAGTTTGTACAAAGGCATGGAATGCACGAGTTATAGAAAGTATGTATTCTTCTGAGTAATGTGCCTATCTGACATGACCCATCTACAAATTTTTGTCCCTCAGGAAATCTAGCACACAGGAAGCTAGAGGATAGTTAAGGACAACAATTGCTTTAATTATGAATGCCTTTGCCTTTATCCATCTTAGCAAAGCAGCTTTAACTTGCTGTCAAGTGTTTACTAAGAAGTGTCTCTCAATGTGAGATGTCCGCAGATATTTGTTGTTGCAACCTCTAATCACACAGCTGTAGTTTTTTCATACAGATGGCAGATTATGAAGTTGTGTCTCTGTTGTCCCCCATACAGTCTATCAAATTGATAATAGTCATCCAACTTGGGTTTACTTGAGATACAAAATATTCTGGGCCAGTTTCTCAAGATAAGCTTCATTTGAGAAGAAGATAGATGTGAACGGTGGTTTTGGCACCATTTTTCTTCATATTATCTTTAAATGTGGCTGCAGCTATTTATTCTGTCAAAAAGAGCAGAATGCATATGGGTTTCAAAAATATTTTCTTTACTGATTGTGCACTATAGAACTCTATGTATACACATTTTCAAAGGAATGAAGAAACTTTGATTAACTAATTAGATACAGAAGGCAACTGTCAAGCTTGTAGGTCCAGGTCTGATGTTTAAAATACTTCATCAGGTTAGATATATCCCTACTGACTTCTGCATTAACATGTGTAAGATAAAAGTGAATGCAATACTTAAACCATTACCATTAAAGATATGTATAATGGAAAATGAAGTGGGAGAAGCTGCTTTGTTGCTCAGAATTATTAGTATATGATACACTCTGCCTTTCTCCTTGCATGTACCTTCTTCATCCTAGAAGGCATTCTGGGTTGCAAGAGAATTGGAAGCAAGATATTACTTGTAATCAGTCAAGAATCCTTGGGGAAAAACCAAACAAACAAACAAACAAACAAACAAAACCAAAAACCAACCAACCAAAAAAAAGAACAGTGAGGTTTTTGCCTTTAGACATCTTTAGTTTTTTGTGTGTTTTTTTTTTTTTTCATTTGGTACTGTGTATCTTCAGGAAGAGAGAAGTATTCATTCAGGCCTTACATAAAATAAAGTCCTTCCTATTCCCAGAAGTAATAAATGCTCATTATGAACCAATTTATTGTAGTCAGCCTGTAATGAATAGCTTCCTCTTAATGCCAAAATCTTAATTTCTGAAATAAACTCCACACCCTCAAGAAGAGAACTTTCTGCTGTAATGACATGTTGATGCATGCTCTCATTTGAAATGTATCATCATCATCATCATGGCTAGGCTTCGCGAACAAAGATTTGGGAAGGGCACTACCCACGCTTGCTGCAAGCGTGCTGATGGCTAAAAAGGCCGATA
>JAWWEV010000134.1:47775782-47786310 GCA_035583235.1 Hafferia zeledoni | reverse complement strand
ACCGCCAGCATAGCTCTCAACCTCATGAGGGCACGCAAGCTTCTCCCCCACGACAAGGGGGTGTCCCCGGAGAAGCATTTTAAATGACATTGCTTCTAAATGTGTCCAGATTTTCAGAATTTCAAATCACATCCAAAGATTAATTTTTTACTTGTTGCTTTGAGTTAATGTCCTGGTTTTGCTTGGGATAGAGTTAATTTCTGTTCTAGTAGCTGCTACAGGGTTGTGTTTTGGATTTAGTATGAGAATAATGTGGATAACACATCAATGTCTTGGCTGCTGCTAAGTACTTACTCTAAGACAAGAACATTCCCATTTCCTATGCTCTGCCAGTAAGTGCACAAGAAGCTGTGAGAGAGCATGGATAGGACAGCTGACTGGAACTGGCCAAAGAGATGTTCCATACCACAGACTGTCATGCACAGTATCTAAACTGGGGAGGATGGTAGGAGTTACTGGTCACTGCTTGGACATGGACCAGGCAGTGATTGCACTTTGCTTGTCTTCCTTGGATTTTATTTACCTTTTATTTGTTGCTATTGTTGTATCTCATTTCCTTAAGTTTGTTGTTGCTATTGTAATTTATTTTATCTCAATTATTAAACTCTTACCTCAATCTCTAAGTTGTACCTTCTTTCCAGTTGTTCTCCCCATACCACCAGGCAAGTGGGATGCTGCCAGCTGGGAGTTACACCATAACAGAAAACTAGATGTGAAACACAAGGGTTCTAATCCTTCTAGGTTTCCATGAATGTGAGGCATTAGCTAGGAGGAATTGTAGCAAGAAGGATGATACTCCTTATCAGATATCAAAGGTCTGTCTAATTGAAATCTGCAGTGAAGAATGAATCATGCTTTATGTTCTGGAATGCAGGGAAGCTTTCAAAGGAAAAAAACCCCACACTTCTTTCAGCATATTACCCAGGCTACTTATGTGATCTAGCAGGCTATCTCTGGGTCAGAGGGCATTCTGAAAAGAAATTGTATCTTTTCAGTGCTCAAAGACTTCATATGGAAGAGGTGAAGAAAAAAGTATCATGTTTTTATATGAAATAGAGATTTTGGTTCTTCAATAATAATTAATAGACAACTTCCCTCACCAATTCTTTTTTTCAGTCGTGCCCTAAACTGATACATGTCAGAAAACAATGCCATATTTTAGCCTTAAACATTTGATTTAAAAGTGTTCCTCATTACTAATAAACCACAAAAATTGTGTGACACTTACTGAGGTCACAGTCCTGTAATTTACCTGAAGTACTAAATTATTAATAATTGCTCCTCAATTGTAATTAGGAATTTAGGAGAGCTGTTGGATTAGCATTTCTAGCCCGATGGCCTATTTTCTCCTTCCTTTCAGAAGTGTCTCTCTAGGTAAATAATGAAGCACATAGTAGCTTGGCAACCTCACAGGGATACTGAGGGAATGTTCTCATGGCTTCTTTCTTCCTGGTAATGAAAAGGGCCCTGGGGGTTCTACTTGAGGGTAAATTAAATAGGAGTCAGCAGTGCCCTGGTAGCCAGGAAGGCCAATCATATCTGAGGGGCATCAGGCAAAGCATCGCTAGCTGGTAAAGGGAGGGAATTGTCTCGCTCTGCTCTGCACTGGGGAGGCCTCACCTTGAATATTGTGTGCAGTTTTGGGCATCACAATATAAGAAAGATATTAAGCTATTAGAGAGTGTTCAAACGAGGGCAAGGAAGATGGTGAAGGGCCTTGAAGGGAAGCCAAATGAAGAACAGCTGAGGGTCCTTGGTCTGTTCAGACTGGAGAAGAGGAAATTGAAGGGAGACCTCATTGCAGTTCACAACTTCTTGTGAGGGGCAGAGGAGGTGCTGGCATTGATCTCTTCTCCATGGTGAACAGTGACAGGACTTGAGGGAATGACATGAAGCTGTATCAAGGGAGCTTTACGTTTTGTATTAGGAAGAGGTTTTTCACCTAGAGGGTGACTGGGCACTGGAACAGGCTCCCCAGGGAAGTGGTCAAAACACAAAGCCTGTCTGAGTTCAAGAAGCATTTGGACAATGCTTTTAGGCACATGGTGTGATTCTCGGGGCTATCCTGTGCAGAGCAAGGAAGTGGACTTTGATGATCTTTGTGGATCCCTTCCAACTCAGGATATTCTATGATTCTAATATTTTTTATAGTTTTCTAATCCCAAAAACACTTCTTGCAACAGAATTAACCTCTTAAAAGAGAAATAACATTTCTGGATCCAAACAAAGGTTCCTCTGGTTAATATTTCTTATCCTCTGTGGTGATCAAAAGCAGATGCTGGGGAAAAATGCTAGGACAGACCAAGTGGGCAGCAATGCTTTCCCAGAAAGTCTCCCAGCCTCCAGTATGTTACAGCTCAAGGACTTGGTGAAAAGTTATTTGCTTAAATTTAATAGTCTTTCTGGATTTCATTGATTTGCGTAACTGCTTTTAGAGCTCATGTAAACTTTTAACAATCACAGAATGTCATGTCAGGGAGCTTCATAGCTCAAGTATCTATCATGGACAAATGGACAAATGCACTTCCTTTTGCACAAGACTGTGAATAGTGTCAACGGACTCCTTCCTGTTTTACCAGAAAAAAAATAGTGAGCTGCATCTTTTCCAAAATGTGTATGTTTTTACCTTATCTCCTCCACTCTTTCATTTCTAAGCAAGGAGTCCTAGTTTTTCCACCTATTCCTTCTAAAATAATATTTCATATATTTGATCATACTCTGACTTTATTTCATTCCTCTCTGAACTTTTTCTAGCTTATCAGCTTTTTGAGAAGATAGGAGTGTAGGAGAGGCAGATGTTCAGAACAATGCACATAATCCAAGATACAGGAGTGCTTTGGATCTGAAGAGTAGGATAAAATATTTTAATTAAATTCAGACCAAGATTTCGCTTCAGAATACTAGTAGCCAGCTTACAGCCTAGTAGGTTTTATACTTCCAGCTAATTCCCTTGCCAACAATGAAATCTAAATTCTATTTGCTTATTTCAGTAGAGCACTATGGCAATGAAGTCCTCCCACATGCTTCTGGAATCATATGTTGAGTATATAATTGATACTGCTGGTGTCTTTAGTAATACTTCCCTGAGGTTTGTGCTACTCACTACTCAGGCAAGAAGAAGGAATAATTGTTCCAGATGTTTGCAAGGTAATATCAGTGGTACAACTGCACTGAAACCAACAGTAATCTGATAAGATAAACTACATTTAAAGGAAATACTTGCTTGTCAGGGGAAAAATAAAGCTTCTGCTCAAAATCTAAAGAATTTCAGACTATCTCACTTTTATTTAATTTTTGTCAAGTCTACCTGGCCTCAATTATCAGCAGAATTTTCTGCTTAGTTTAACTTGTTTTTATCACTCAGTCCTATCAGTTTAAAAATTCCAAGTTCTGAACTGGCTTGTTCCTAACAATAAACTGTTTGCTTATATTTATAAAATGAAAAAAAAAATAAATTAAAGGCGATAAATTAGTCCTTCTGGGAGGTGTTACAATTCTGCTTCAGATCTTAAGCAGCCAGAAGTCAGAGCTTACACACTGACTCACTGTCATTCCTAATGATATGCCATGTCTACAAATTATTATCCTCCTCACATCAGTCAGCAGCCACACATGAGCTCAATGACAGATGCCAAGCTTAACAAAATAACTTTTCCTTTCTCTCAAAAATATGTTCAAAATCAAGCCAGAATAGACTGTAGCCCAAAATTACTTCTAATTTGAAAGACAGCTCTTCTAGTATCCTATTGAAATGGCTGCTTTCTACTGTTACCCATGGTGGTTGACGGTGTCCATTGTCAGTCTGTTTTGATGAGGAGAGGTCCTGATGGCTTGGGGGATTGTTTTCTTTTTATTTTGTTGTGGGTTTTTTTGTTTTTTTTTTTTTTTAATGTGAATATAACAAAGATTAGAATGCCATTCAAAATTAAATTCTGCTGTTCCATATTCATTGTGTCACAATGCTTTTTAGCTCAATTTCCCTAATTGCAATATAAAGATAATTTCCCCTGACTGGAAGCCTCGTAAACACATGCAAGGATATGTGGGTCACTGTGCAGCCATGTACTTGGAAATGCACTCATGGTAGCATTGAGCAGGGCAAATGGCAACCCTTTTAAGAAATTCAGTCTTTATGATGAATTATCCCTATAGTAAAAATAAATATAATGCATTGTGTTTGAATATTAATGTTACTTATAATAGTGTGACACACCAAAGGAAGACATTTTAATAAAAATAACTCCTCTATTAGCTTGAATTATAATTTTAAAATAGCATTGTACAGAATCATAAAGCTACATAGGGATACCTTACTGCATAATTTATGTCTTTCAGCCAGATTTGGGGTGTGGACAGAAACAATTCAACTTCTAAAGAAAGAAAGATGTTTTAAAAAGAAATTCTCTAACTCTGGGCAATAAGCTTCCACTAGGCTCAGTAAGTGAAAGAATCTTCTTTTCACCTTGCAGACCCTTATAAGTCATTGTTACTCAAACTCTGAGGCAAACTCTGATGTATAATTGAAAAAGCAAAGCCATTGGCCTAAAGCACATCCTTGGGGAGAGCTGTGATGTTTCCATCCAAACTATTTTTTTTCAAATAGAGGATATTCAACAAATTCAAGTAGCAACAGGAAAATTTTATTTTACCTGACCTTTATTGCAACCTTTTACTGGTTTTTTTTTAATTGAAAAAGTAGAAAGTTATTTTCTTGCAGGTTTTGTCTAAGAATAACATGATTTCATTGTTACCCAATGTGTAAATAACAGCAAAAGATGAACTAGTGTGCAATTTAACAACCTTAATTAGCACAAACAAAAAATTTAGACCTGAGACTTTGATATTCAAATTTCAAAGTGAAATTACAGTAAGTAACTCTAACACCAAGACCTGGGAACAATACCCTGTTCAAGATGTCACTCTACAACCCAAAGTCTTGTTTCAGGGTAGTTACTGACACTAGTGTTTTAACTGACAGTCTCTGCTAAGAGCATCGTAATGACAAAATTTCTATGTGTTATTACTCTCCTGTATGTTAATATCTAGTCATGCTTTTGTGCTATTGGGTGGGAAGTCCTGGAATTCTGAATGGTACCAGGATCCCTCAGGATCGCCAGCATCCTTCTTGCCCCAGAAAGCATTGCTCACTTTTCCATAGGGGTCCCAACAACAATCAAATAATAATTTCAGTGACAATCTCCATTCCAGGTTTCTTCTATAGCTTTGCCTTACCAAACATAAAGTCACATGTGAATTTTGTTTCACATCAGGTACTCACAAGAGCAATGGGGTTTTAAGGCAAAATAACCGCTACATTGTTGTATTGGTTTTGGCTGGGACAGTTAGTTTTCTTCATAGTTGCTGGTATGGTGATATGTTTCAGATGTGTGATCAAAACAGTGTGGATAACACAGTGATGTTTAAGCTCTTGCTGAGGAGTACCTGTGCAAAATCAAGGCTTTTCTGTTTCTTATGCTGACCCACCACAACTGTAGTTTGGAGTGCACAAGCTGAGAGGCAACACAAGCCAGGGGAGCTGACCCCATCTGATTAGAGTGCTATTCCACATTGCATGAAGTTGTGTTCAGTGATAAAATCTGGAGGGAAAAGAGGAGTTCAGAGTTATGCTTGCACAGGCAGATTTTGCTTATCTATCAAACAGGTTTTCTCACTTTTACACATCTCATACACTTCGCCACTGCACTGGGGCAAGCAGCTGTGTGGGGCTGAGCTGCCCACTGTGGTTAACCCACAACACCTATTGTTGAAAATTATTAGCTCTTTCCTTCAAGAAAGAAACTTACTTTAACTGCCAGCTTTCCTATTCAATTCTGACACTGTATGAAGTTGCAGACACTTTCAAAGTAACCAGAGAAATCCCACAGTTTACTCAGGGGGAGGATCTTTCAGGTAATCACCTCCCTATTCAGAAACAGGTAAGTAAGACGTCTTTTGTAGTATTGCCCTTTTGGGTCTCCACAGCTATCTTTAGATTAAAAAAAAAAAAAAAAAAAAAAAAAAGACCCAAAGCTTGCCATTGTTGCAAACTTTCAGAATTAGGGAAAAGAGATTATTAGCTCTATAGTCTCCAAATGACAAGAGAACACAGCAATTGCTTTTGCCTAAATGAAAACCTAAAAACTGAAATTTTTTTCAGTCTTTTCAGATAATACATAAGTTCATTTAAGATGCATTAGGAAAAGAAAATGAAACATGGAAAGGTACCTGGGGTAGAAGTAGTAGATCTACCTGATCACCCTAGAATAAAGTGAACTAATAGACTTAAGAAGCCATAAACTTACCTCATTTAGTACAGAAGAGCCATGGTGGGAGGGAAGACTGACTGTGAATGTTTCAGAGACGTGGATGCTGAAGGTTACACCTTCTACCATCTTACTCTCTCAGATTTACAGAAAGATGTACAAAAATGGAATAACGATCATAAGATAAAGTGATAACACTATGATCAGTAGGGTTGCTGCATTATAGGTGTTCATTATCACCTTTAATATCCATTAGAGGTTCACAAATGCCAGAGATTCCAAAATAAGACTCTACACTTTTTTCAACTCACTTGATAGGCAACAGATTAATAAATGAATATTCAGGTCAAACAACTTTTCTGTGAAAGTGTAAAATTATGTGATATGTCATGAATCGTGCAAAAATGTAGACGTATTATGAGAAAAAGCCTGTGAAGTGACCCTCCTAAAATGCTTTACCTGCCAAAATTGTGACTGTATAGTTGCTGCAAGATAAATTCACTGAGTCATCCTTTAGCTATCTAGTAGAAGAGATAACGTACTGTAGCAGTGGTTAATCTGTCTAACATGCAACTTCCTAAGTTTACAAGTCCTAACAGCTCTAACAGTGGCCTTGTCCTGGCAAAGCTTGTCATTTAGGCTGGAAATAATCTTGCTACTCCCTGTAGAGGTGCATGGATTGTTAGTATCCTGGCAAAGTATCAGCTATCAAGCCTGAGGGCAGCGAGGAAGGGACAGTGAGGAAAGAGGGTAGTCTTTGCATTGTATATGACTAAGCCAAGTCATAGCTAAGGCTTTATATAGTCTTTGATATGGGGAAAAATCTAAGCCCTATGTTCTGCAAACTGGAAAAGCTCAAAACCTCTGAAACTGTTTGATTCAAATTAAATATAGATGTGACTATTAATCTCTTTCTGATGATAAGACATAGTATAGAGGTTAAATTTGGATGTGCCCGTTCTGAGAAGTTGGTAAAGTGATATCCACAGTCTTACCACAGGTTAGTTTTTATTCAATAATTGCTTTTTCTATTACTAGTGTTGGCCTTACACGTTATGAATTAGTCCCTTTTTATTAAAAGTATCAGATCCCATCTAGATTTCAATTATTCTTTCAGTAAATAACTTTTTCTTCCATTAGGTTAATCTTCTCAATCTTTTAATCTATTGTAAAAACAAAAGCAATCGATGACATAGTAAGGAGGTGTAACTATCTTAAAGTTATTAAAATGACCGCCCTCAAAGTCTTTTCAGATTCTTATGAAAAGAGTTTTTTTATGACATACATTATATGTTCATGTCTACACATAGTGAAAAAATGAGGAGGAAAGCAAAGTGAAGCCTGAAATCACTGAAGGAAACATTGACCCACTACCAGAGTAAAGTAGATTGCTCTAAGAAATGGTGTAATCTTTGTTCTTGAAAGACAAAGAGTCACTGAGAACTAGGCTTCATTTTCCTTGGGGCCACTTCCAAGTGTGGCTAACCAACAATTATATTTTGGGGTTTTTTTTAATATATTGGTTAACTATAATATTATTGGAGTAAAAATAAGTTACTATTTCTTTTTCTAAGATTTTTTTTATTCTATTATTTATAGGCAGCGAAGAGTCCAGAATGCCTCTCTGCATACCACATCCTGATGAATGAGCAAGATATTCAGCCACCAGTGATTAGTTTTCTGCAGTGAGTATCAGTCAGCAGCAAACCAGGTTAGTATGTCAAACAGCACACTGGACGAGACTGTATTACCTCTTCCTTTTCTTTAAGTGGAACAGAGGTTTTGATCATTCATTGCCAGCACTGACAACCACCTCTCAGCTCTTCATATTTCCACCCACCTCCCCCCAGAAATACTTTTCAGTTTACAAAAGCAATTATGGAGTCAGCATGGGATCCATTTATTCACATAAAAAGATGTAAGAAGATTTTGCACCTACTGTACTGTATACTTCTGAGACAAATATACTGAAGTCTATCCATAGCTGAGAAAGTTTCAAAAAAAACCAATTTTGCATACCTAAGTAAAAATATCTTATTAAAAAAAATGTCAAAACACCACAAACTAACACAAACAAACAAACCACCAGCCCAAAAAACCTAAACAAACTTTGGGCTTTTACAACATGCTGAGTGCATAACTGTCATGACACTAATAATGTGGTGCTTAGGGTCATGGTTTAGTGGCGGACCTGGAAGTGTGAGGTTAATGGTTGGACTCAATGATCTTGGAGGTCTTTTCAACCTTAACAATTCTATGATTCTATGATCAAACACTTCATTTTCCTTGACAGTTTCTGGCAAAAAGGAGGAATTATAAAAGGAAGAAATGCAAAATGAGGAATCTAAAGATAATGAGATACCAAGATACCTGTCAGTTATCTAAAGATTGCTGGAAGAGACATAACTGACTGAGAGTGAGTACAGTAGAGAGCAGTGGGGGGAAGACATGCAAAGCATTATTTCTCCAGCTACAGAAATATGAGGTGGTAAAGTGCTGATAAGGTAGTCAACACAGGCCTGAGAAGGCTTTATGAGCTTGATAACCATAAATATGAAAAGACTGCAATGTGAGATTTCTCACAATATTACACTGACAATAAACCAAATAATTTAGCAGTTTTAGGTACTTGTTTAAACTTTTGGATGCATGGTCTTCCCTCAGTTCCTAAATGTTTCTGGAGTAGCAAAGTAAATCATCTTAGTATTAGAAAATGTTTTAAAATTAAAGGGAAATAAATGTGAATGTAATTACAGAGAAGCACTAATTTAATTGCTCAGGAATTAAATAAGCTAGCAATCAATCTAAACTATCATTTTCCCAGGGATTATTGAAAACAAAAAGAACTGGAATAGCATCTTTCTCAGAAATATGAGATCTTTAGTGTTAAAATGAGATTTTAAATAAAGACTCTTTTGTTTTTCTGGCACATATTTTTCTTTTCTCAAAATTTGGTTTTTGAAAGCTCATACAAGAGCCTTTTAAATGATGCAAAAAACCTTCAATGATTCTTAAAGGGTCAAAAAAACCCCAAACCACTTAAAGAAATCACATTTTAAGACACATTAAAATGTAGTTTTATAAAAATTTGACAGGTCCTAGTAAAAGAACAGAAGATAGTGCCACTTCCCAGCAAATAGCATTCATAGAATCATAGAATCATAGAATCAGTTGGGTTGGAAGAGACCTCCGAGATCATCAAGTTCAACCATTAATCCAACCCAACTTTGATTACTAGATCATGGCACTCAGTGCCATGTCCAGTCTCACCTTAAAAAACTCCAGGGATAGTGAATCCTCCACCTTTCTGGGCAGGTCATTCTAATGACTGACCACTCTCTCTGAAAAGAACTTTTTCCTGATATCCAACCTAAACCTCCCCTGGCAGAGCTTAAACCTATTGCTGACTGCCTGAGAGAAGAGGCCAATCCCCACCTGGCTACAACATCCTTTCAGGTAGTTGTAAAGAGTGATAAGGTCTACCCTGAGCCTCCTCTTCTCCAGGCTAAACAACCCCAGGTCCCTCAGCCTTTCCTCACAAGACTTGGACCTCTGTCACAAAAATAATGTAATCCTGGTACCATGGGAAGAACCTACAGCTGTCATAAATATATCTTACACAAATTATAGACTCATAGATAATCCTGAGTTGGAAGAGATCCATAAGGATCATTAAAATCCAACTTCTGGCCCAGTGCAGGATAGCCCCAAGAATCACATCATGTGCCTGAGTATGTTGTCCAAATGCTTCTTGTAAGCAACAGTGTTGCTTACAGAATGCAAACTCTGCTGCACTGAACATATGCCAGACTGTGGCAGTCCTTGCTCATATTTCTGTGCCCCAAGAGTACTTCCTTTATTGCCTGGAACTTCTTTTACTCAACTCCAGACTGTATGTGTGTAGCCCTGGATTCTGAAGTGGGAATGACTCAAAAGATACTTAACAACGAAAATCCCAGCCAGGAAGAAGGCAAACACTGATGAGGTCTCGCCTACCATCAGACTCTCTGCAGTGAAAGGCTACCTCCTCAACATGAACATTGGAGTTAGTGGGAGGCACTCTTGTATTACCAAGCACAGCCTTGAAGTTACACAAATAGCAAATTGTCATTTCACAAACTGTAGACTACTCCTGAAATGCACAAGGTATTTCAAAATTGGAGTTGGTTGGATGGTAAAACTTCTACTTCAAAAGTACACTTCTCTGACCCCGACTGTGGAACTTTTTTTTTTTTTTTTTCATAAGATTCAAAGAAAGAAAATGG
>JAWWEV010000134.1:47707964-47775682 GCA_035583235.1 Hafferia zeledoni | reverse complement strand
CACCCCCCCCCCCCCCACCCCCCCCCCCCCCCCCCCCGCCCCCCCCCCCCCCCCCCGCCAACAAAGTCCTATTTTGAATGAGGCAATGAACTATGAATAATTCAATCTTGCCTATAAAAATTTCAGTTGGACTTCTATTAGGGAAATACTGAATCCTCCACACAAGTTTAGGTGAAACCAAGTCTCACATGGAAATAAATTTCCTTTTATCTGTCTCTAGTTCACCACAAACACTGTTAAGTAGTTTTCTCTACTTTAATATCATTCTGCACACAACAAGAATGAGAAATGTAATGGAAGAGTCAATTTATGAAGTTAAAACATAAAATCCGAACCTATTCATTTGACCAGATATTTAGAATTTCAAATAAGCACTCAGTTACTTAACAGGGCATTTGAGTGACATTTTCATAAAAGTAAGTTGAAAAGTAGGACCATGAGAATTTTGGTATTTCTTCTTCAATTTCTTTTCAAGTTTTTGTCTATTTGTGCTTATAAACATATTGTAACACAGTTTCAGACTATACAGACAAATGTCTCTTCACTGAAGTTACTGGATTGTGTCCATTTTCCAGCAGCTTCGGATCTGGCCCATAATTCACTGATTTTCTGAATTATTCTAAATAATGAAGTGAATAAATGAAATTTATATGCTTATGCTTAAAACTAGACTTGGACAATCAGCAAGATTAGAAATCATGCCAAGCCATCTGTAAATCACAGGAATGCAGTTCATCCCCTGCACATCCCTCTTCCCAAATATAAACTGGACTATTTGCATTGCTACCTACCCTTGAACCTGTTCTGTGATCTTAGAAACTCCTGACAAGCCTCAACTAAACCAGCTGAATGTTGAACTGCCTCTTTACTTGTACCAGTTGGCAAAGTGTCCCTGACCATACAAGCTTACATAATACAGGTAGGAACACTGACTGCAACAGGAACATCAGCTGCCCAACAAAGGTGAAGAACAAAGGATAATCAGCCATGCCCTAACAGCCTTGGAACATTGTCTACCTGAATCATAGCCCAGTGCAACAGCAGCATTGTTGCTGGAATTTTGGAAATTATTTCCAAATATCTTGGAAACTACAGTAGTCACCAATTTGGGTTATGGCCTGGACGGAAACTTACTGATGACTGAAGCCAGTCATCTTGTGACCCTATGAACAGCAGTCCTAAGTGAGGCACTTTTTGCTTGCGTGGACCTCAGTGGGCTGTACCAGCAACTGCATCTGAATGGAACACCTCTCAGAGCTCATGGACCCTCAAGTTTACCATACTCAAAAGATTGTTGCTGACAATGAGGCCTAGGCAGAGACAACACACACACACACACACACACACACACACACACACACACACACACAGACATACTCTTCAAGGTGCAACCCATGCCTGTTGAGAAACACTAAGGGAACACAAGGAAAAATTTTGATAGGTATCTTTACCTACACATAGATGGATACACATTTTTGCCTCTGTGTGTGCATGTTAATTTATTATGGTATGAAGTTTATCACAAATCTATTATTAAGTCACTGTTAGAATTTTAGCAAATTCTATTGCATGACCTTATAAATATTAGTTAATGTTCAAGTGCTGCAAAACTCTTTTGCACCCTTAGCACTTTTTATCCAATTTTTATCCTTTGCACCTTTACCCTCTTGCATTACCAGTGTCATGTGTGGGAGTGGAAGGCTTAGACAAAGTTATTTAAAAAGCCCTGCTGTTGAGTCACAAAGTGAAGAAATTACTCCCTTGCTTTCTCAGAAAGAAATCCTACTTTAGCCTCAAATTGTATCAATGGTTTAAATTTAAGGAATTACAGAGGTGTGATTAAATCACTTTGTCTCACAGGTTTTAATGATGGCAAACAGGATATATTTATATAAAATTAATTCTTTATAATGATAAATGAACAGATGAACAGACAATGAACATACAAAAGATCTTAATCAGAATTATTTACTACACAGTGTAAAAGCTAAAAGCCTATAGTAGAGTATTATATAACATAATGTAGTATAGTGCACTGTACCAAACCAATTATATTAAAGCAATTATATCAAAGCTAGCAAAAGAAGGAATCATTAAGTAGAGACACGGAGAGATACCATATGAGATAGAAGGCAGATTTCTCTTAACCCTTGGGGAGTAACCATGAAGAGGCAGCCCTGCTTCATGGGGGAAGTTCCACACTTAAGGAAGTTATGTGGAAGAATCTGCCTTATGGAAGTTGGTCTGGGCTTTTGTAGTTATAAATGATGAACTGGTAGTCAGAGATGTACAGAGCAGCAAGCAGCTTATCTGTCAAATCCTGCTTCAAAAAGCAGGATATGTGTGTTAAGCTTTCCCTCAGACACAGCAATAGTGTATCCAAGTAGAAAGTAAGAGGTGCATGTTGTCGTAATGTTAGAACAGTTGTTTCCCTAAGACACTTGTTACTTAATGTTCTCCATTTTCACAAGTAGCAGTGGGAATGTTTGTCCAGGCATCAATTAGTAGAAGAGACTTAAATTCATTAAAACTAAAACAAAATCCTTTTTCTATCAGTATTTCTAGTTCTCAAAAAGGAAATTAAAAATAAAAACATTTACTTCCCACAGCTTCCTCTGCACTATGGTTAAAACAAGGAATTTGGTTGTCAGTGTATTAGTTTTAAACATAAAAAGCCATAAATAAATTCTGAAAACTTTATATGAGTGTTAAACACAGTGAATGTTTAATGAAGCAATGAAAAACACACCAGAAAGCTTAGTTCTTAGATGACAAAGAGGAGCAGGTTCTTTGCACTGAATGTTGTGTAAGGGCAACTTTCCAAGTTGATTAACAGAGTAGGCTCACTCTTTCTAGCTTCATTTTTGCTGCCTTCTTGGCTTGGCTCTGGTCACCCTCCTGGTCCTTCTGTTCTTACTGATGTTTGTGGATCTCACATTATCTGTGTTCTGGGAGGTGCCACAAAATGTCTCCAGGAGGAAACATAAAACGTCCTGCAAGTTCTGGACAGTTGGTTCATTTCGGTCAGTGTATGTCATTAAGATGCAGTTGTCATTCACCTTTTCACAAGTTAAAACACAACTTTCCTCATCTGAACTGCTGTCCTCCGGGACATTAGTTTTCATTCGAACATGCCACGTATTGTTGCTAGGATCCACTTCTGGTGAGATGGCAGGCAAGATCCGCTTTTTTGGAGAGATCTTCAGATACTTTGTAAGTGAAAACAAATGAAATTAAGTAAGTTAAATCTAAGGTCATTGTAAAGAACAGGTTCATCTCAGTATTCTGATGGTAATAGCCCAGGAGAAGTGCAGTTACCTGTCCTAATGAAATTTATTATTGATTCTCAAAGCATAGTCATGTTTACATTTCTGATCCAAAAGAAATATTAGCATCCATTTTTATAAAGGTAGACAACAGTCTGGTAAGTACTGGTAACACAAATTATCTTCCCCACCTCAATTATTCTCACTTAAAAGATGTCAGATTGATCACTAGTTCATGGTTCTTCTACCTACGCTAATTTGTGCTAGCATCTGAAAATCCAATCCACAAACTGGTTTCTGTCATATCTGGTTTTGCATATACCAAAAACCATAAAGACTGGAAAGAGGACCTCCCAGCTCTGTAATTCTCAGGTTAATATTTAGATAGTGTATACCAGCAAACCAAAAAACTATACACATACATTATACCAAGTTATTTTCCACTTCTTTTTTTTATCTACAGAATTCTGTGCAATGGAAACACAGAAAAATCAGATTACATCTCAAAGTTACCACTTACTGTTTCAGATTAATTTTATCCTATTCATTTTCATTATGTACTCAGCAGTTTTAAGTGGAACAGGAACAGTATTTCTGTTGTTTGTCTAAGGGACTTATATTACCAATAAAGGTAAAAGTGAAAGGATTTATTTTCATCATTATCTTTCACAATGCATCATTATAGAAAACATTTGTACCTACGAATGATACCTATTCAAAGTCTACACACTGCAACACCTTTGAGTAAAAGGTGTTTATTATGTGTGTGGAGTGTAACTACCATCTCTGGAATGCAGTATGAAATAGTGGCTTCTGTGCAATAACTAATGTTCTGTGTTAGTATGTCCTGAATCAGTAGATAGATGCTATAGAGAAAATGAGATAAAAATAAAAAAATACACCTATCTTAAATAGACAGAAGCACAATTTACAAGTTTCTCAATAAAAGAAGTAGCCTAATACTTTCTCCTTATGCTGAAAATTTGCGTTATTGACTGTAATATTAGGTAGCTTCACAACAAATATTTTGTGCTTGGATTTCCTCATTCTATTCGTTTTGAGTTAAATGTTTTGATGTCATTGGAAGGGACCCACAAGGATCATCAAGGCCAACTCTTGAGCCTGCAAAGGACCATCCTCAAGAGTCACAACATGTGTCTGTGAGTACTCCAAGTGTTTCTTGAACTCTGTCAGGCTTAGTGCTGTGACCACTTCCCTGGGGAGCCTGTTCCACCTCCAGGTGAATAACTTTTTTCTAATATCCAACCTAGACCTCACCTGACACAACTTCAGGCCATTCCCTCAAGTCCTGTCACTGGTCACCACTGAGATGAGCAGTACCCCTGTACCCATTCTGTTCCCCTCACAAGGAAGTTGTAAACTGCAATGAGCTCTCCCCTCAGTCTCCTCCAGGCCGAACAAACCAAGTGCCCTCAGCCACTCCTGATACAGCTTCCCCTCAAGACCCTTCACCATCTTCCCTGCTCTCCTTTGGAAACTCTATAATAGCTTAATATCTTTCCTATATTGTTGTGTCCAAAACTGTACACAATATTCAAGGTGAGGCCACCCCAGTGCAGAGCAGAGCAGGACAATCCCCTCCCTCAACCAAATGGGGATGTTCTGCCTGATGCCCCCAGGACATGGTTGGCCCTCCTGGCTGCCAGGGCACTGCTTATTCATATTCAACTTGTCATTGACCAGGACCCAAGGACCCTTTCCATGGCACTGCTTTCCAGCATCTCATTCCGCAGTCTGTTTATACATACATCTGGCACTGCAGAGGCAAAGAAAGCATTAAACACCTCTACCTTGTCTCTGTCCCTATTTGTGAGGTGACCATACTCCTCCTGTAATAGGCTGATGATATTTCTGTACTGCCTATTACCATTAATAGGTTTGAAAAAACACTGGTTATTGTCCCCTACGTTTCTGGACAACTTCAACTCCAGTTGAGCTTTGGCCACATGAATTTTCTCCCTACAGCGGCAACCAGACTCTCTGGATTCTCCCCACATCACTTGACCTTCTATCCACTGGGCATACACCTTCCTGTTTTTGCCTCATTTCCAAGAGAAGATCTCTGTCAAGCCAGCCTTCTGCTTCATCTGATTGACTTCTGACATTTGGCAGGTGTGCCCTTACAAGGTGATGCTTAAAAAGTGGCCAGCACTGATGGACCTCATCACCTGCAATATACACACATACATGTATGTACAGATATGTATATGTATTTGTACATAAATATGAACAGATTTGTATTCTTTCCCTCATCTGGAATGCTGAGCAAGAAGGGACCAGATTAAAGATTACATAAGCTTTAAAACTCAACAGATGAAATCCAAGTGAATTTATACTATAAGAAACTGCAGACTTCTAACTTTTTAATAAACATAAACAGTACCATTTTTTTAATAGTCATACTGTTGACAATACAAATTTGGGCAAAATGTTGACTATACAAAAATCACCATTTTTTTTTTTTCAGCCAGAAACTAGTAACATACAGAAAACAACTAAAAGAAAAGGAAATAAAACACAGCACATTTATGAACGGATAATTAGAAGAAGCAAATAAACATCATTTTGTAAGTACTAAAACAAACAAACAAACAAAAACATTCTAAAGCTGAATAGATTAGCCTGGCATCTAAAAAAGCCATGTTCCAAGGTATATATACACACATGTGATATACATTTCTACCTATACATATTTATACACACATAAAAATATATGAGATTAGCCCAGAGTATTTTCATCCATTAGAAATGTATTACCTTTAAACACACGAACTAATTCTAACTTGTCAGGCGTGCCTTCTTATCCAGAGACATAGCAGTACCGAATCTGAATTCTAATTTCACCATTTAAATTCTTTTATGTAATGCAGTGCAAGCCCTAAACTCCTCCTGATTGGTACAGGACTAAGTTACAGCTCACGGACAAAGTAATATCGTGATTTTCAAAATCATTTTCCTTCTGAATTTCACAGAACTGAGAAATACTGACAGGAAAACCATTCATTTCCATAGAGGTATTCATAGTTTTCAAGTTAACACCATCTCAAATGCCTGTAGAATACCTCATATCTCCTATTTACAGAGTCATTAAACTAAAATTATTTTACATTACTAACATAAAAAAGACCAAAAATAATGAAACTACTAAAATTAACCAAAAAGGACTTTTAAGTGAAAGTAATTCATATTACAGATATGATTGGGGTTTTTCTCCATCCTTTGACACTTTCAGGTTCAAAAAACCAAAATCATATATTACATCACTTAAAATTAATATCTTCCAATATGTATGATTGAAATTTTCGAACTCACTTTCTTCTCAAAGCTGATGAACTGTTTGAAAAGGTTTGATCTATAATCAATGTATAACATTTTTAAGTACTTCTAGAACTCAGCTCATAATTGTTATGAACAACTTATATCAATATTCTTAATTTCCACTGCTTTCAGTAGAGCTATCCCTTTGTCCTACCTATCAAGATTAATTAAAAATAGAGTTAAACTCCACTTTAAATGGACCATGGAGCAACAACAAAATGAAAATTGATAACCAAGAAAGTGAAGATGAAATAGTAATAATAATAGTAATAATAAAAATCCTAGTACCCACCACATTGGAATCAGGACTGATCTTCTTGGCCAGCTTGACTAGTAAATCAGCTGTATCAAATTCAGTGTCTTTCTGAGTTTCATTTGGAGTGGTGACAACATTATAGATGTAGTATTCAGTCTTTCCTGATTTATTGCACTTCCTGACTATCTTTGTTCCCCCATGAGCAGGTCTTGCGTTGAAAAGCAGGATGCAGAACACAGCAATCAAGCCAAAAATGAGGATCATTCCAGGCAACAGGGCAACCAGAGAAGAGAGGAAAGTGAACATGATTGAAAGTACCCTTATATGGTAACAGCAAAACGATCCCCTTCAGAGAGCTCTGCATATCTGTGCTGGCATTCTGGTGGGTGACCTGTTCTTAAGCCACAGGCAGCGTTTCTATGTGAGCATGTAGGAAGTTCTACTATGTCACAATTGGGGACATAGGGGCAGCAAACAAACCTCGCATATCAACTGTGTTCCTGGGTAGTTCCCAGCTCTTACATGTCATAGAATCTTAGAACCATAGAATGGCTTGTGCTGGAAGGTACCTTAAAGATATTCAAGTTTCAACTGCCTTGTCATGGCTAAACAGTACCAGCTCCCTCAGCCTCTCCTCATAAAAGAGATGTCCCTAACATCAGACAGACTCCAAAGACATGATAAATCTTACAATTTCCATAACATAAAAAGCAAATAAGCCATCTGAGCTATTTTGCTGGAATGTATTGTAAATTGGAAATACCCCAAATTCAGTTTTCTTTTGAAGAAATGCCTACTTCATGAAAACAATATTGTCTTATTTTTAATATATTTAATAGTCTTGTTTTTAATACAGCCAATAGAAAACAATAGGAAAAGTATTTCTAACATTGCTGTTTAAATTGTAAATATTTATAAAGCTCTTATTTGCTATTTTGCAGATTCACAGAATCACAGAATATGCTGAGTTGGAAGGGACCCAAAAGAATCAAGTTCAACTCCTGGCCCTGCACAAGACCATCCTGGAGAATCATACCATGTGACTGAAAGCATTGTCCAAACAGTTCTTGAACTCTGTCAGGCTTGGTGCTGTGACTACTTCCCTGGAGAGCCTCTTCCAGTGGCCAAACCACCTCTCGGTGAAAAACCTTTTTATGATATCCAACTGAAACCTCCCCTGCCACAACTTCAGGCCATTCCATTAAGTCCTGTCACTGGTCACCAAAGAGAAGAGATCAGTGTCTTGCTCCCCTTGCCCCATCGCCCCCCCCCCCCCCGCCCCCGTCTCTTCACTCACAAGGAAGTTGTATACTACGATGAGGTCTTCCCTCAGTCTCCTCTTCTCCAGGCTGAACAAACCAAGTGCCCTTAGCTTCCCTTCAAGGCCCTTCACCATCTTCCTTGCTCTCCTTTGGACACTCTTTAGTAGCTTAATATCTTTCCTATATTGTCATGCTTAAAACAGCACACAATACTCAAGGTGAGGCCACCTCAGTGCAGAGCAGAGTGGGACAATCACCTCCCTCTACTGACTGGCGATGCTGTGCCTGATGCCCCCTACGACATGTTTGGCCCTCCTGGCTGCCAGGGCACTGCTGACTCGTATTCAACTTCCCATCGATCAGGACCCACAGGTCCCTTTCTGTGGCACTGCTTTCCAGCATCTCATTCTCCACTCTGTACATACATCCAGGGTTGACCCATCCCGGTGCAGAATCCAGCACTTCCCCTTATTGGATTTCCTATGGCCAGAGATTGCCCAGTCCACTAATTTGCTGAGGTCTCTCTGCAGGTCCTCCCTGCCTTTGAGGGAGTCAACAGCTCCTCTCAGTTTTGTTATCTGAAAACTTGCTTTGTATCCCTTCCAGTCCTGCATCCAAGTCATTTATGAAGATGTTGAAGAGCACAGGTCCCAAGATGGAACCCTGTGGAACCGCACTAGTGACAGGTCACTACTCTGATGTTACTCCATTCACTATTACCCTCTGTGCTGGAACCATGAGCCAATTGCTGACCCACCACATGATGTATTTATCCAGCTGTGTGCTGGACAGTTTGTCCAGATGGATCCTGTGAGAAAGAGTGTTGAAAGCTTTACTGAAATCCAAAAAGATTATACCAACTGGATTCCCATGATGAACTAGGTGGGTTACCTTGTGTTTAAAGGAAATCAGGTTGGATAAGCAGGAATTACCTCTCATGAAGCTGTGCTGGCTGTGGCCAATGATTGCATTGTCTTTCAGGTGTTTTTCCATACCTTCCAGAATAATTTTCTCCATAACTGTAACAGACACTGAAGTGAGACTGACAGGTCTGTAGTTTCCAGGGTCCTTGTTCTTGACCTTCTTGAAAATCAGGACAACATTTGCCAGTTTCCAGTCACTTGGGACCTCTCCAAATTCCCAAGACCACTCAAAAATCATCAAGAGAGGTTTTGCAATGACATCATCCAGCTCTTTCAGAATTCTTTGATGAATTCCAGCTGTCCCTATAGATCTATAAGAATGCAGCTGGAGCAGCCTATCCCACACAATTCCAGGGCCGATGGGGAGCTGATCATTCTCAGTCACGGTCCTCCAGCTCAGGGCATTGAGACCCCCTTGGTCTGTCATCCATGTTGAAGACAGATGCAAAGAATACATTCAATACCTCTGCCTTGTCTCTGTCCCTATTTGTGAGGTGCCTATACTCCTCCTGTAATCGGCTGATGATATTTCTGTACTGCCTATTGCCATTAATATGTTTGAAAAAATGCTGTTTATTGTGCCCTACATTTCTGGACAACTTCAACTCCAGTTGAGCTTTCACCATATGAATTTTCTCCCTACAGTGGCAAGCAGCCTCTCTGAATTCTCCCCACATCACTTGACCTCATGTCCACTGGGCATACACCTTCCTTTTTTTGCCTCATTTCCAAGAAAAGATCCCTGATCATCCAAGCTGCCCTTCTACCTCATCTGCTGGACTTCTGACATTTGGGAATTGCCTCCTCCTGTGCCCATAGAAGGTGATGTTTAACTGATGGACCTCAGCACCTGCAAAAACATTTTTCTAGGGGACCTTACTTACTAATTCCCTGAGCCTGCAGTCTGTTCTTCTCATGTCCAGAATTGATGTTTTGCTGACATTTTTCGTCCTGTCAATGGAGATTTTAAACTCAATCACTTTGTGATCACTGTGGCTAAGATAGCTTCCAATCTTTATTCAAAAGAACCACCCTGTTAACAAGCAGCATATATATTTTTTGAGATTATTTTAGTAATTAAGTTAGCAACAAGAAAACCACATCAATTCTGTAGATACAATACTGTATTCATTTGGTCTTGTGCTTGAAAACAGTGAATATAACTCATTAACCAACATTTACTGAGCCTGCTTGCCACGAGAGCATCTGTGAAAGAAAGAAGTTTAAAACAGTTTTCAGCTAAAGATCTGAGCTTATATTAAACTGTTTTCATGTTCTGAGTATGAAATGTGTAGTGTTGGTTTGGGCGGTTTTTCTTGTTTGCTTTTGATTGTTATCTGATTTTTCTGGTTATAGACAAGGCCTCTGGAGGCACCATAGTAAATGGTACTGACACTGACTCAACCATGCTGAGCCCGAGGTTTTCATTTAATTTGGAAAGATCTGGCTCTTTCCAAGAAACCAGAAAACTTTCATTTTGAGAACTCTGTTCATAATCCCACATCTAAAACCCAACTTTTGGCATTTCCCTGAGGTTTTAAGAAGGCATGCTACTGTGCCTAGAGTGAAGTAGAAAATTCAAGACATAAGTTTTTGTGAGGGCTTTCTAGCACTAGGAGAAAGGAGCCAGAATTAACCTTGGAAACATGTATGTCCTATCTGTCATGAAACTTGAACAGTTTCATGACATCCTGAGAGTCCAGATGCCAAAGTATACTGTTAAGAGCATAGAAATTTGGCAGAAAACAAACCCTTTTGCTTTCCAGCTTGTCCTTAGAGATCAGAAGGGCTGGGTGCAGCTAAGCTTTGTTTCTGATCAGAAACAATTCATCACTGCAAATTCTGGTTGTGTTCAATAAGAACTCAGAAGCACAATTACTGTGGTTACACTGTAAGTCTGGTCTCATTCATAAATAGCACAGTTCACTGTTTCAACACAGTAAATCTGGTCGAGCTCAATAGGAACTTCCACAAACACAGATTCACAATGTGGTTCACTGTAGCAATAGATTATATATTCTTTTAGATTGCCAGTAACAGTTCACTACATCTGCAAAATATAAGTGTATAGCACTATGTACAAGTGTCCCAGGGTACACTGCAAAGCAGTTTATATTTTGTCTTTGGCAGTTACCCAATAAATTCACCTTTTCTAAAAAAAACCTGAACCTTTAATTTTATTGGGTTTCCTTTGCCTTCTCTTAAAGTTCTAACATGATTAGCAGATTTTTTTTTCTCTTTTATGAAATTGACACTCATGTGTCCCAGTTTTACAGCATCATTAACCAGATCTAGCCAGCACACACCAAAAACTGAAACAAAGTGCATCTATACTAGCATTTTAGAGAATCTGAGTACTGCACTTGGGAATTAAACCTTGTGCTTACCATCACCTGCTGCACTTAATTTGGCACTGTGGAGTGTCCTGAATGTGCCCTCACCCTTCTTTTGTATATAACTAAACTAGAAAATAGATGAGCATATCAGGCAAGAGCTAATTTTTAACACCTCTAAGATGACTATAATATGGCTGACGGGTCCTCAGGGCCAACTGTTTCTCTATGCAGATCACTTCAGTTAACCTACACTGCTTGCTTATGGAGACATAGCCTTTCACCCTATATACATTACTTTATCCCTGGGTGAGAACTTTTCGCCACATAATTCCCTTGAACTGAACTGGCACCTGTTCTGCCTGATACTAAGAACTACAGCTGCTATTAAAGGACTTGTCAGAGACAAGAAAAAGTGTTTCTGATACTGTGGCAGCTTGTAAAAATCTGTAGACAAAATTCTCACTGGTGTAGATGATTGGCTAGCTGGTTTTTGCAACCGTTTTTATGTTTTAATAATTAAAGATGTAGGTAAAGACACATCAAATTTTTTACAAGCTGTATCCCAATCTTCTGCTGGTAGGTACAAACCTATTCTCTTCCACTGTAGTGTTTCATCTCACTTTTTCAATTTAAAGAGGTCAATCAAGTATATCTACCTTCATCATGGAATGTGTTTTCATGTAGCAAAAATAAAAACATTTCTTTAAAGAAAAAATACTAATGCATTTTCTTTAAACCCATGAGGGAAAACAATTTTATAATTTTCTTTTCTGTATGACTTCTTGGCATAAACATACAGACAAATTTATTTCAAAAAAATCACATTCTCTGCCCATTTAATTTTTACTAATGTTTTAGATAGTACATAATCATAGTCTAATGAAATTGAAATACTGCATCTACCATGATGAAATTAATTACTGCAATCAGCTTGCATGATTTACCTTTCTAGGGACAGCCACTTTCTAGCAAAGCAGACAAGAAAATATTATCATGCCTTGTTTTTATCCTTCATAATGAATAGAAAAAAACAGCATATGTTTTTACCTAGAGTAACTCCTGCCATGATTGTTTGTGAAAAAAGTATTGCTTGAGAGAGATATACATTTCTAGAGTGGAAGTAAGTGGAAACTACTAAGTGGCTGCTGTAATTTTCTCTTTTTCCCTAAGGGATAGTGTACTGCTGCTACCTCAGAAGTAAAAAGTAAACTATAGCTCTTACATGGAGAATCTGAATGACATATTTTTATCTTAGGTTTCAAATTCCCATTATAGAGGTTCATAAGGGAAACGTCATTTTGCATTCACAAGCCTTGGATCTTTCAAAAAGAGAACACTTCTCAAGTTTTATGAAGAAAAATTTGCATTTGCTTTTATAAAGAGGTTTTGCTCTATCTGTGATTTCCATTCTTTTCCAGTCAACATCTCTTAAAGACATCATATGAATGCATAATGTTTAAATATATATATATATATATGTGTGTAGATTTGTGAAGGGAAAGGATAATGATGAAAAAGCGGTTTATATTTTATACATAAGGACAATCCATGTTCTTGGTACGATAACCTAAACAATACAGTTTCATGTGTCTGCAGGTGTTGCAGGTGGGAGTGGAAGGCTTAGACAAAGTTATTAAAAAGCCTTGCCATTGAGTCATGAGATGTAGAAAGGACTCCCTTGCTTTCTAAATCCCTTCTCAGAGATGAGTTGAGGTGCACCTGAATCCATCTTAGCCTCAGATTATGTCAATGGTCTGAATTTAAGGAATTACAGAGGTGTAATTGAACCGCCTATGTCCTGCAGGTTTTAATGAGAATACTTATATAAAATGAATCAATTAATTTTACAAATGATCAGACAAAGATCTTAATAAGAATTATTTATTCTGATTATTAGAAGGAGCTAAAAATCTTCAAGCAGAGTATAATATAGCATAAAGTAGTATAGTAAAGATGGGGTAGTCCACTATATTGGATCAAGTATTAAAGCAATTATATTAAAGCTAGCAAAAAGAAAATAATTGGTAAGTGGAGATTTGATGTAACTCACCCACATCAACATTTGTGGGGAGATCTCTTTCTCTCAACCTTGAGGAATATCCTTGGAGGGCATCCCCAACCAAAGGAGGAATCTCCACTCATATACCCCAAGAAGGGTTATGTCAGAAGAACCTGACTGTATGAAAGGAGACTGAAGTTTTAGAATATAAAGTGATTGACTGGTAGAACAGCAGACTAGCTTACTGTTTCAAAAACAGTATATGTATTTGAATTCTGGGGAACCAGGATGATTTTAGCATAATTTAACACCAAGACAGCACCCTGGCACCAGCAGTTGAACTTGCAAGATAGCTTTCATGATGGCTTGCATAGTATGCATTCTCTGATTGGATTTTAGATCTTACCAGGGTGGGGCTATCCTGCCACAGCAGGTATGAAACAGGAAGTATTCAGAAATCCTTGGTTCCTCCCTATAGAAGGATAAAAAGAAATTTAATTTATTATTCACAAGTGCCCTCTCTTTTATAAGCCTCAAAGTGAGGGTGGTAGGAAACAATTCTTCCATGGCCCATTTTTGCCCTACATACAAAATTAACACTGGTTCTGTTTCCTTTTTCAAAAAATAACATACAGCAAACAATTAACACACTGCTAACAAGACACGTAGATCTAAATAAAACTGTAACTTTGAAACTCTAGAATTTTGATTCCCATTCCCTAGAAGTTCAAATCTGTTTACTCCCAACTTCAGATTTCTATAGATTTTCAATGAACAGGTGTCGTGTTTTAGGAATGGTTTTCTCCCATTTAGTACTCCCACTAAAACCACGGTGCCGCTCATTTCCTTTTCCCCTCCAGTTGGCAAAGATCATGGGTTGAGATAAGAACAGTCTATTGGAAACAGCAATGAGATAAGAAAATAAAGAGTAACTGCAATAATATTAATAACCAAAGGTACAAGACAAAGAAAAGATTTACATGGAAAGACCAAAGCAATAAACAAATACTGATTGTCTCTCCCAAGCCTCATTTTCTCCACCAGAAGGAACGCCCTTCTCAGAAGCAAGAAAGAGTCCCTTTCCCCACTCCTGGCAATGACATGAGATGGAATTGAGTAACATCAGGATCCTGGCCATGCCCCTCCTGGCTAGTGCAAAAAAAATTAACCCTATCCTAGCCAAAACTATGAGACCAGGACATCACTCCACTTCTCCTTACTTTGTGATCCAATGTCATGGAAATAACCTGGCAGAAATGCTATTCAAAACATCACGATAAAAGTTAACGAGCATTTGGCTCCATGTGCAGTTTTCAGTTATCTAATTCCTTCAGCTGCCTTCATGTTTATTCTTTGCTTTTTCCCATTATTGTAAAATATTCCTCAAAACATTAAAAAATTGCCTGAAATGTTTGCACAGGATGAAGACAGGTGTGATTTTTTTGTCAGAGTGGACATGACATGTAAAAAAAAGCCAAGTTCCACTCTTCAGTTCTGAATACTAAGAAGCATAGAAAAGGTTAGAACTTCTCCATACCTGCAGCCTCCCAGAAATGACCATAATTTACTCATTGCAGCATATTCTACTTATCTTAATGAGATGCCACTTTATTCCTGAAAAGGGCATCAAAAAGGATGTTGAAATGTCATTCCTCATAAGCTCCAGGCAGTGAAACTGAAATGGTGTATGAGTTTTAAGATAGCCACTTTTGCTGACTATTATTAGATCTATCTCCATTTAAGTGACTTGTGAGTTGGAAAATTATTATTACTACACTAAATGTGTCATGTTCTTTCCACAAATTACATAATATAGTTCAATATAATAAAATAGTTTATATCTACCTGGTTTAATTGTCCCTGCTTGTGTTACATAACTGTTGGTGTGTAATCAATGGGATATGCTCATTTAACAAAAGCAAATGATTTCACTCAAGGTTCTTCTGGCCTTATCAGGCTGAACTACACCTCTAGCTATATGAGCTGTATTTAAAGGTGCAGTATTTAAGTCTAAAACAGTAAGAACTTTTTTAAAATGGCTCTTTACCTTTATAAAATACAGAAAAATAAAAATTTGTCTCAATTTATCACTTACAGCAACCTTAATGATATGAATCAGAATTAGCTTACCTTCACAAATGTTGTCTGCTTCTAGAGTGCATTACAACAGATTCAGTTTCACTTGCACAGGGTCACTCCTGACATTTTCGTAGGTACAAGACCAACAATATTTATGCTTATATTGGTCATAATTTTTAACATAATTAAATTGCCTATAGCTTTTCTATCAGCCAAATCACACTATTAACAACAATGAAACATGAAATTCTTAAACTGAAGGTAAACCCAGAAGAACTAGCAACAAACACCAAGAAAGCAAGAAATTATGCTGTACTACCTACATGTACTTTAAAATTCTATGTACTACATATAAAGGATTTTAGACGTACCTTTTCTCTTCAGATTAGTGGCATACAGGGTGACTTAATAATGGTTGCCAACCAAGGGGGAACGGCTCCCAAGTAAACACTCCGCACTCAGTGTGGGGGTGAAACAAAGAAGTGCTTTATTAAAGAAAAAGCCAACCTATAAAGGGTTGGTTAGAGGAGGTACTCGGAACTGGGTGGAAACTTAAAGGGGATTGAGTGAAAAGTGTGTCAGCAACCATTAAATATCCAATAAGAACAGAGTCCTGGAAAGAGGAAGGAAGTCTGAGGGGAGGGTTTTGGAACATGGACGTGATTGGTCGAGGGCAGAGGCAGAGTGGGTAACTGACAAACCTCATAGCCATGGGGAAACACTCATCAAATGACAGGAGAACTGACCAATAGAAACTCAGGGGCAGAATGGGTGGAAGGGGTGGGCACATTGCCAGCAGAAGGGCACAGAGACAGTTCCCTCAGGTGGGGCCATCCAGGTGCAAGAGATTGCTCCGGTGCCTCAGTGGAGCAGACACTCATCAGAGATGAGCTGCAGGGGGAACACACAGGAGAGGGATGAATGTGGGAGGCAGAAACAGCACCAGGGGCGTACAAAACCAAAAACTCGTACAAAATCTTTCACAACATCCAACATTCAGACTTCTGGAGTTTTAAGTCCACTGGCTATTTCTATTCCCATTGGCTCTGGTTCCTCTTGATCTTTACACATCCACTGCTGACAATATTCTCTCCATTCTTCATATGTTATTTGTTTCCCCACAACTTAATGCAAACTGAGTCAGAGACTAATATGTTTCAGACACCTCTGAAGACTTACACAGGTCTTGGCATGACCATGACTATGTGGCTGCTAACAAGGTAACTTCAATGAGACTAATATTTATAGAGAAAACTTTAATTAGGCATTCATGCAATGGGCAGCATGTAAATGGTATGAATATACCTTCTGAAGAGCAGTCTGATTATTCATAAGTAAGCATTGCAGTACTGCTGACAGTAATAGATGAATACTCTGTTTTACTGGTACCAAGGCATACTGACTCGAATAGATCACGATGATAACACTTGTTTTAATGAACTGGAGTTGCCAAGGCAAAGTGGAGGACAGTTTGTGTCATAAAGCTATAGTCTCAACATTTTAGATAATGAGAACAGACTGATTTAAGGTGACACAAAATACCTTGATTGCAATGATTCATTTGAAGTTTGGCAAAAAGATACATACACAGTTGTGTAGATGTAATTGGAGTTTGATAGTTAACCTTTTTGTAGAATAATCACATTTATACACGCAGATCCAACTTGCTACTACGTTGCAAGGGAAGACTACTAGAGTTACTGCCTAACTAACTACATGTTTATAATGTAATCTGACAAAGAGAAATTAAAAGTCAAATAAGCTTCTCACTCCATAGAAGTACTTTTGCCCCACATGAAGAACTACATAGAATCACAGAATTTGGGTTTAATAAAGTACTTTTATTATAACTTATTAATTTTTTCATAATTATATATATGTACATATGTACACTGCTGTTTATGAAGCTCTCTCTGTATAATTATTTATAATTATGTAATTAGAGATGTGTATCAGTGTACCATAGAAGCATACATTCCCATACTCTTAAAAACTGAGGGGTTTAATTGCTGAGAGCTTTTGAATCTTGGGATATGAACTTTATATAATAAAAGTAGCAGGTGGCAAATGTGGAATTTTAGACCAAAAAAAAAAAAATCTGCAAATTACAGATACTATGAAAATTTTAATGAAAATGGCACACAAATAATCAACAGATGTGTACAGAGTCCAACAGTAAGCAAGTTTGGGCATATCTATCAATTATAGACATTTTAACATGGTTGGCTTCTACTAAACTATCACTATTAACAATAAATGCATTTAAAATCTTTATTACATTTACAACAGGAAAAAAAAAAAAGAATCATATAACTTTTATCTTTATCCCTTCAGTACTCTTTTCTCTTTTTTGGGGGGGTATTTTTTGTAGAGAGCACTGAAGAAGGCAACAATCACTCTCATTCAAGAAAAAGCCTTGTTCAAGCTCAAGACCACTGTATTCCCATGAGCCAGAAATCAAGCAAATAGGGCAGGAGACCTGCATGGGTAAGCAGGGAGTTTCTAGAAAATCTTAAAAGGAGGAAAGAAATTCATGGGATGTGGAAAAAGGGACAGGTCACATGGGAGGACTATAGTGTTGCCTAAAATTAAGGGGAAAAAAAATCCTTTTGAGACAATATTAGTATAGGGAAAGTACAGAGCAGTTCTTTAATGAAAGCTTTCTGGTGCACAAAGTATATAGGTACTCGTGCACAGTATAGAGTTCTTACAAATTTATAACACTACTTAATTATCAAATCTAATGGATATATCCAAACCAAGAACCTTTTGCCCCTTGTCCCACCCTGATACCATCCACAGAACTGCCCCTTTGGAGTGTCTCCAAGGGTTCTGGCTCTTCTATCTTGTTTTACCTTGTTATTCCAGTCCAGGTGTATGTGTCCCAAATACAATGTCCTTGATGCTATCTTGTCTGTTGAAAAGACAGTTAAACAAAATTCAGGAATGTGGCACAAGCCATGAGAAACTGTGAGAAACTGTTAGAAATCATTAGCTGCTACCTCGAGTGTGAGAAACTATACAGCTAAATAAAAATCAACTAATATATAAAATTTTAAAATCTACAAATATATAAAAACCCTAAGGCATCAATAGGTATATGGTCAGAGTACACAGGGATGCAACAAGAAAGGCCAAGGCCCACTTGGAATTGAGTCTAGCAAGGAATAACAAGGACAAGAAAGGCTTCTACAAGTACATCAGGAAGTAAAGGAAGAGTAGGGAAAATGTGTGGCCACTGCTGAACCAGATGGGTGCCCTGGTGACAGAAGACATAGATTAGGTGGAATTACTGAATGTCTCCTTTGCCTCAGTTTTCACTGGGGAGGGCAGCCATCAGGAATTCCAGACCTTGGAAGTAAGAAAAGAACACTGGAGAAAGAAATACTTCCCTTTTATCATAGGGTTGTGATCAGTGGAGTAAAATCCAGTTGATGACCTGTGTCCGTGGTGTTCCTCAGAGATTAATACTGAGTCCAGTCTTCTTCAGTTTGTTTATCAACAATCTGGATGAAGGAATAGAGTGTACCCTCAGCAAGTTTGCTGATGATATGAAACTGAGGGGAGTGGCTGATACACATGAAGGCTGTGTTGCCATTCAGTGGGACCTTTATAGCCTGCAGAGCTGGGCCAAGAGAAACAAAGGTGAGGGTACTGCATTTGGGAAGGAATAATCCTAAGTACTAGTACAGATTGAAGGCTGACCTACTAGAGAACAGGTCTGCAGATGACCTGGGAGTCATGGTGAATGGTAAATTGACCATGAGCTGGCAGTGTGCCCTTGCAGCCCAGAGGGCCAATGGTATCCTGGCTGTGCACCAGGAAGAATGTGTCAAACAGGTCGAGGGAGGTGATGCTGCCCCTCTACTCAGCCCCAGTTAAGCCACATCTGGAGTACTGTGTTCAATTTTGATCCCCACAGTTTGAAACAGGCCAGAAGTTATGGGAGAGGGTCCAGCAGGGGGTTGTACAGCACAGAGAAGAGAAGGTTCCAGGGAGAGCTTACTACAACCTTCCAGTATTTAAAGGGGCCTTATGAAAAAGAGGAACAGTGACTTTTTACATTGTAAAATAGTGATAGGACAATAGATTTAGATTAGATGTTGGGAAAAAGTTCTTTACTCAGAGGGTAATGAGACACCGGAAAAGGTTGGCCAGAGAAGTTGTGGATGCCCTATCCCTGGAAGTGTTCAAGTCCAGGTTGCATGGATCCCTGAGCAACCTGGTCTCATGAGCGGCATCCCTACCCATGGCAGGCGTGTTGGAACTAAATGTTCTTTAAGGTCCCTTTCAACCCCAACCATTTTTCCCGGGTCCTGTCAGGACAGGGTTAATTTTTTGCAGTAGCTGGGATGGGGCATGGGTAAGGCACAAACTTGATTCAATCTCCTCACATCATTGCTGGGGCTGGGAGGACAGGGACTGTCTCTGTCTTCCAGGGAGAAGGGATTCCTTCTGGTCAAGTAAATGTGGCAGATGAAGTCCAGTATTTGTTTATTGTAGGGGGTTTTCTGCATAAATAATTTCTTGTATCTTTTGTTAGTAATATTGTTGCTGTTACTGTTGGTTTTCTTATCCAGTTACTGTTTCCAGTAAACTGTTCTTGTTCCAATCAATCTTTGCCTTTCGTGCCTCCAACTGGAATGGGAGAGGAGGAGAAGCAGTGCATGATTTTAGCAGGAGTACTAAATTGCAGAATACCATTTCTAAACCGTGACACCATTCTATGATTCTATGATTCCTGTTAAAATTCCAGCTGCTGCCTGCTGCTGCCCGTTGTGGTGACAAGCCTGTTGTAAAGACTCATCAGGGTAACATCTATTTCCCTGTTCCCAACATTTGCTTATTTACACCTATCTTAACTATTTGTCAGTGCAGCTGAGGAGCTTGTTCCACCCAAAAGTACATTAATAAAATCTAAGGAGAGCTTTCAGTTTCACTGTTCTTGCAATAATATGGATGCAGATTTAAAAGCATTGTACCTAGCGGTATTTCCAAAGAAAGTGATTTAACTCTACTGCTCACTCAGCTGCCCAGTAACCACTACTTGTGGAACGTGCATAGAGTAACAGGTGCAAATCTGTGCTACTCTGTTTCTCCTGATCATCTTTCTAAGCATCTGAATTTCAAGTAAGATTCTACAGGAGAATGAGTGCTGATTCAATTTCACAGTGTAAGTACCATAGCATAATACTTGCCACATACCAAATGCATTTTGCTCATTCTGAGCAGCACTGTAAAGCTTTTTGTTTTCCTTTTTCTTTTTCTTTTTTTTTTTTTTCCTACTAGATTTATTAGTGCCAAGGTGTTAAATCATGCATTTTCAACTATGGTGAAATATTAGAGCTTATTATTAAGCCTACCACTTACTCTTTGAAAATGCCAGGAAGAAAAAAATTAAGATACTGAACTTAGAAACATTTGCAGACAAACCATTTGCTTTTCTAAGAAGCAAAGTCTCTGTTCTTGTTTTAAAGTAAATTTAGAACACATATTTTTATACCAAATAGTAGATAGTAAAAATCACAACTTCTTCTTACAGTTTTATTTCTTTCTTCTACAGCTACCAATGAAGCATATACAATTTTACAGGACTTCTTTTTCTCTCCCCATCTTACCATTTTGATACACATATAAAAACTACAGAGAGGAAGAACTAAATAGGTACCAATATAAAGGCACTTACTAAAGAGAACTCAAAGTTATAGTGTTGAAAGTCCTATACCTCTCTGATAATGACATTCCAAATAGAAGTGCTGATAGTCACAGGAAGGAATGACAAATCACTTTATACACTCCAGTACAGAGTCAGCTGGCCAAATCCCCAATTGACTTTGAACAGTCTGATCTCCCATCATAAGATTCAGTGAAGAGATGATATTTTCTGCCCATATACTGAATTTAATACAATCAATGGTCAAGTGTTGATCATTTCACCAGGGGTCTGAAATACTGACTCTATTGGTGAAAAAAATGCTTTACATATAATACAAAATTTGCACAAAGCTTCAGTTTCTTTGCAGAAAACATTGGTCTAGTAGAAACAAAAAAAAAAACCATGACCCCTTCCACCTTGCCCACAGAACACACAGTAATCTATTTCCTTTTATCTAAACTTTTAACAAAGGTTTTAAAACTTTACTGCTTGTTCAAATTTTCTAATTAATAGGGTGTTTTTCAAATTTTCATTAGCACTTTACCATTGACTATTCATACTATGAACTGCTTTTAATAATTTGCCAGAAAATTTGAAACAAAGTCTGAGTTTTAATTGCAGTCTCTTCTTTAATGATAATTAGTTATTTTCTCTTCTCATTTGCCAAATAAACATCCTCTTTCCTCTTCCAGTCAGGTTTTAGTTTGATCTAACAGTGTGTAAGAGGGCATTTTTTGTAATTGCATCATGCTGCTAAATATCCTTATTTTCCATTTTTTTCATGGTACCTAATTGACATGAGAGGAAATTTTCTGCTTTAAGACCGCTAGGAGTATTATACCACTGCCACTGCCATTCTCGCAGTTATCGCCTTCTGATCACTATTTTTAATCATTGAAAACAAGCAAGCACACAGAAATCTACATTTAAATGGCATCTCTTCTCTTTTTTTTTGTATCAGTTGTCTTTATCTGTATGCTGGTACACAGTGACCTATAAACAAATCTCTGTGGAAGAAATTGGTCTCTGCAGCTCAGTTGCAACAAAGACGTTTCTGCATAATCAGAGAGAGTAGTTTTGCCCTCCTAAACTTGTGACAGGCAAAGACAATTCACAGCTGAGGGGAGCTAAATACAGCTTTTCTTATCTCAGTTAAAAACACTCTCTTCTAAACTGTCTGACTGAGCTTCACCATCCCAACAAGTTTCAGGTAACTATATTGCAAAATGAAAGATCAGCTATTGCAGCTGCAGTTTGAAGATTTGCTTTGCAGTCCCAAGTCTGCAACCAAATGGGCACTATGGGGAATGGCAGAGAAAACTGAAAAGCAAGAAAAACAATCAGGAACAGACTAGGTTTCAAGAACAGTATGCTGACCTGGCTGAAGGCTCTTTAAATGGGGTGAAGAGAATACTTTTATCACTGCTATTCAGAGTTATTCCCTTATTCTTGCTATCTTAAATCCCTAGGACTCTCAAATCAATCTAAATTAAACCTTGTGAAAAAGAAATATAGTTTTAGGATGCCCTAGTATAATCAAGTCTCCCCTGACACTGCTTTTCTAAATAGGAGTGGCCAGTCTTATCTGATGGCATTTCATAAACAGGTCAGAGCAACAGAAACAAGTTGAAAAGCACAAAAAAGCACCTTTCTGCCCTGATGAAATACTGTGGTCCTCTGACATTCTGGTTTTTGAAAATATATCTGGGAACAAAATTGGTGGAGTTACACACATATATCATCAGTCTAAGAATAGATTTTGTACTGACAGAAATTAAGTCCTGGTGATTCCAGACAGCTTCAAGATTAAGGACATATGATTTGAGGTCACAGTTTTGGATTTCAGCACTAAACGTCTGCATGAATCTTGCTTTAGGAATCTTAATCCTTGGCAATGTCTGGTCCCTGACCCCATAAGCCTTGCCAATACCTGGCAAACTTGTGAGACTGTTCTTTTTGCCACTTTTCTAATCAGAAGAGTAAATCTTTTTTGTTAAAGAAACTCTGTCTTAGTCTGCCAGCCAAATAGTCAGCAGAATGCAAAAGGAGATGGAGACAGAAAATAAATGTGTCTGGGGAAGGAAAAGGAGACACAAGAGGGAAAGAGAAAAGAAGGAATCCATATTACCCATTTAAATTCCATGTTGTAAGGTTCAGCTGTAGAAATACCACCACCCTGACTTACTTCAGTCAGGATATTTGAATGAGGTTAATGAAGACCTATTGGTCATATGTTGATCAGAGATGGTGAGAGTAGTAGCTAGAAAGGTAAAACTCACTGCTTTCAGCTCACTCACCTCTGTAGCATCATGATCAACTGAAATTCTACAGGAAGTAGAAAGCGTATTTGTTCCTCCATTTGTCACATGAGTTTGGATATGTGTAGGTGTAGTTATTGCTTATCTCTCATAATCCTAAATACAGATTTAGTCCATCTTTAAACTGTTGTTGAATATTAACATTTGTCTATTGAGCTAAGCATGATCTTTGATTCCTAGGACAACTTATGAAACTTACACATATTTCTGAGTATCTAAGTATTTTTCTACCATTGAGTACCATAGGCTGCTACATAGCATTACTTTGGAGTTCCTACAGCTCATACCAAAGCTTCTTAAATGTCTTTGCAAGAGTAAACACAGAGGCAAATAATAAAAGGAGACCTGCCTGTTATAAAGCTAGCTGGAAGATGGAAACTTCCCTAGAAATAAAGTAACATGGCATTGGAGGAAAAAATAGAGATTTTGGCCTTATACTAGATTGTTGAGACTAATCTAAATCAGAATATGGAAGTCTGGCTAGAAGTCAGCTAGGAGTTCAGTGGGCAGTATTTTTTAGTTCGATCTAATTATGGCTAAGAAAAAGGTATAGTGAACTATAAAAGAATTGTTCTGGTTCATCTGAGATCTATTTTTATAACTGCAATTGTAGGGGAGTTTATGAAATAACCACTTTGCATGCATGCATGCAAAAATCTCTCAGGCAGATGTAATCAACTTGAGCACCTCAGGAAGTAGCTCTGGGCCATGGTCGAGTTGATGAGACCACTTATCTTTCTGAAAAGGTGTCTTTCAGTCTTTATACACCAAAATGCATTCAACGCTCCTGCAGCAGCTGTGCTAAACCTCAAGGGCCTTTTCTTAGCCATGTCTTTCATTTGGAACTTCTGTTTTAAGTTGTCTACTCCACCTACATAGCTTAGTACCCCTCCAGATCATAATGCTGCTTAATGTAATGCAATGTGATGCAAATGTCAGCTTGAATCACTGCTAAAAACAAATGCTACTTTTGGGGGTAGCCTAGGAATTAGAAACGGTAAATAAATAGTCTGCTGTCAGCAGGTCTCTCCATCACATTGATCAACAGTCTGGCCTTTCCCTGCTGGTGTAATCTAAACAGAAGCAATTTTGCATTTACATTTTAATAATACTAGCAAACATTATTGAGCAGCCTAGGACTTCAAAATGGTAAATATTCAGTTTCATGAAAGATGTTACTCTTGGATAAAACAGTATGAGTGCCATGCATGTACAGGGGCAAATGAAAACAATGTGGTATAAAAAACTATTTAGGTGATATAAAACCTACTCTTCTTGACAAAGGAAAATTTAGTTATATACTGGACTCTATTGCAATATTTTGTTAGCAGTAGCTTTATGTTAATGTCTGTTTTTAACAGAATAACCTAATAGTATGAAAAACATACATAAATTGGACACAGGAATATAGATTAATGTCGGAAACTACCTCTAAACTCTGAGGTTTACTTGCAGAATTTATAACTCATCACTGATTTAAATAAATGGTTTAAATCACTGAGACTCTGTAAAGATGAGCTATATTGTGATTAACAACTATGTTTTTAGGCTGGAATTCTCATTCATTACGATGAATGACTGAATTTTAACCTTCTGTGATAACAAAGATATGGTCTCTACAACCATCCTTGTGTCCCAGAGGGCTTCAAGACAGAGAGTTCTCTTCTCAGTACAGTCATGACTGTTTCATAGTACAAAATAAAATCTTTCAAAACACTTTCACAAAGCATACCTCCCCAGGTAATTTTCAGGCATAGCCTGGAATTTGTGAAAGATTGCTCACTGGGAAGAGAACAGGTTCAATAGACCCACCAACACAGGACACAGCTGAGCCCATAGGACAAGCTGGTGATATCTCTGTGAAAACATATTTTTAAAAGGGCAGAAAACAGTACACAAAACAGTGAGACACAGCATTGGTAATACCAAGACCAGAAGAGAAGGAGAAGGTGCTCTGTGGTGAAGCAGATACTCAGATACTCCTGAAGCACTGCAGCCCTTGGAGAGAGCAAGCCAGAGCCGATCAAAAATATAAGGAGAAGGAGTGACAGAGAACTACTGTGTCCTCACGTGATTACCCACTCCCCACGCTCCTGCACCACGTGGTGGGGGATAAAGAACTCAAGTGATTGAGTGAGGCTGAGCCTAGTAAAAGGGGAAGGAAAGGTGTTGGGCTTATGTTTGTCATTGTGTTTCCTGCTTCCCAAATCATTAATTCGATATTTATTCTAATTTTCAGTAAGTTAATTTTCCCCAGGTCTAGTCTGTTTTGCTTGTGATGGCAACTGGCAAGGCATCTTGGCCTGTAAGGTTTCTCACTCTTTTCCTTCCACTGGCTGAGAAGGAAAGAGCGGCCAGGGCTATCCCACCACAGACACAACCATTTTTTCCAGAGCCACTAGAAAGAGAGGGGCATTTTACCTACCATCCAAGAATAAGCAGATATTTCAGCAGAACAAAAGAAAAACATTTCAAAGGGGTTTACTAGTCTCATAAAAACTCCTGACAGAGATATGGGAACAACCTGGTAATGTCAGGTATCTCCATAATAAGATTGAAGCAATTCTCTTAAGTTCTAATTTCTAGATGTACAGCATGTTCTTCTTTCTACCTTAGAAAGAGAAAGACTGTTATTCTAGCACAGCCCAACGAAAAGCTAGTAAAGATACCAAATTCCCTCTGGATGGCACTCTGGCCTAAAAACATCTTTTGCTGACCACACGGTAATTCAGTAAAAGTATGACTCAGCTATATTGTCTACTAAGTAGAGGCAGTAGCAAGCAGCTGTAACCTACTTGACAAACAGGTCATCTACTATTGGAATGAAAAAAAATAGTTGTTAAGAAGGAGTTTTCAGTTGAATTTCTTATAGTATATTCAAAGAGAAGTCTCAACAGCAGTTGTGATACTTTCCCTTCAGGTCTCTGGTTTAATGAACTTTTTTACTTTCCCAAAGGTTTAAACAGTCAGAAAAAAATCTACAATATGATCAAGACTCAACTTAAACCAGTGTGGTAATATCCAGTAGGACTGTACACAAGATTATCTAAACCCCACAGTTTCAGTTGCAAAGGAAGACTTCCTTAATAATTCTATTCTATTTTCATTTGTCAGTTTACTCTGTGAACTGCAGAATTATAAAAAAATAAATCATCTACAGCCTACAAAGAGACTGCAATTCAATTTAAGTTCAACGCAAACTCTGTAAAGTCCAAAACAGTTCTCCTTGCCTCCATTATTTCTCATCTTCTGTTCAAGCATTAGGTTTAACCCAGTGGATGGTTTCATTCAGGTCATACAGAATAGATTGTGCTTTCTAATTAGTTCTACAGATGTTCCTCCACCAGACTTAGGCTAAAACAGTGTCTAGAAGCATCACTCCAAATAACAACTTGTAATTTCGGATGAGCTTAACTCTTGATAGAGGCACAAGGCATTTCTGAGCAGCCAACAGCATATATCCTCCAAGGCTCTGCTGTTTGGAGGTGAGACATGGAGGACAGTATTGTCATTTTAAAGCTGATTCAACTAAATCCCTTCCAATTTATCACTGCTGTAAATTCTACAATATAATCCACAAAGCCAGATCCCAGGGCTCTCAAGTTTTGAAATCAGTTGTGAAAAACTCTATTGAGAAATCCACATTTCATGTAAAAATGTCACTAAAAGACATTAATACAACTTTTATCAACTATCTACACAGCATGAGGAGTTGTCATGCTTCAAGACAACTTCAAGAACTTCCTGCTAAGGAGAAACCTCTGATAAATCTATTATTTGTCTATTTCACATTGTGTGGGGTTGGACTGAGTTGGAGTTCATTGCCCCATAGCAGCCCTCACAGTGCTGTGCTTTGCATCACTATCTAGAACGCTGTTAATAACACACCAGTGTTTTGGCTGCTGCTGAGCACAGCATCAGTACTGTGACATTCCTCCCCCAGTCAAGGGCAAGATCCTGGGAGGGTACATGAATAGGCTAGCTGACCCAAACTGGCCAAAAGGATGGTCCATACAATATGACGTCTGCCTAAATATAAGCACTAAGGAAAGGAGGAGGAAGGGGGTATAAGAAGATACACACTCAGAGCAATGCAAAAATAGTCATATTTCAGGGCCAAATGTTATGACTTATTTCCAGCCAGCAGCTCTGCCTCAGGAAGGATTATTAACAAAGAAAATCATACATGCAGCTACTCATGATAGAAGCTACTAAAAACTGAAACATTTAATCATGAATCATTAAGGTTTAAAAAGACCTCCAAGATCATACAGCCCAACCTTTGACTAAACACCATCATGTCAACTAAACCATAGCAGTAAGTGCCACATCTATCCATTTCTTGAACACCTCCAGGGCTGGTGACTCCACCATTTCCCTTGGCAGCCTGTTTCAGTGCCTAACCACCCTTTCACAGGGAAGAAATTCTCCCCGATGTCCAACCTGAACCTCCCCTAGTGCAGCTTGAGGCAATTTCTTCTTGATCTGTCACCTGCCTGAGAGAAGAGACCCCGCTACAAACTCCTTTCAGGTAGTTATAGAGAGTGATAAGATCTACCCTGAGATGCAGAATGCCCTGTCAAAACTATGTTGTATGTTGAGAAGAGCTTTCTGGACTATGAGCAGAATGATGTGATATTCTCTTCCATATAATAAGGTGAGATTATAGGTTACTACAAGTCATCAAAAATGTAGGGTATTCAGTCCATTTAAAAAAAAAAGAATTTAACATTCACAGCAAGGAGGTATTGACCACTGGCAAGCAAAATTAAAAGTTAAAATACTGAAATTATGGCTCAGAACAAGAAAACTGTTCCTACAGAACAGGATGAAAGATGTTATAAAGAAAGACAGCTCTAAGAGACACAAAATGGGAAGTTGAAACTCCAGGTAGACTCCTACCAATAGTTTCTTTCATTTCAGTAGCGTTCACAACTAAAAATTTAAAATTGTTGTGTTAATGGTTGCTAACAAGCTTTGGATATTCTGTAAGAAAACCCTTTGTTGAGGAATACATGAAGTGGGGGTAGATCAATGTGCAGCTGCAGTGCCAACTGCAGGTCGACCTCTGGGTGATGGGAGTCCCGGGCAAGAGGCTGCGAATTGCCAATCCTCTGCATAACCAAAGGGCACTGGGACCTGTGGCACAAACCAGAAGAATGGACACTGAGAGACACAACAGGAGCTGAGGACTCAGCTGGAAGACTCCAGACTTTCACATACAAAGACTTTGAGAGTACAAAAGCCCAAGGGTTTCTTTGCTCAAAGTCCTTCCTTGGGGGAACCATCTAGAGCTATTCCTGTGTTACTGTATCATGAATAAATTACTTTAAGGATCAGGATGTTTGAGACTCTGCTATGGTACACCTTTGGTTGAGGCTGTAAGGAAATTTTGTCTGACTGTGTGAGTGTGGTATGTGTAGAAAGTCAAGTGGGACACCTGTTGGCCTCATTCCTAGCAGCTAAAATCTCTGATGGTGAGACTGTGACTGTCACAGTATCTCCTGAATGGTCAGACAGGAAGGTTTCCTTAACACTTACTAGAGTCAAAGTGTTGCCTTTTATCCTTGAGGTCAACCACAGATATGAATATAATATTCACAAAAATCACAGAATCATAGATTAAGGGTAGAAAAGACCTTCAAGATCAATCTAACATCACCACCATGTTCATGATTAAATCATGTCCTCAAGTGCCACATCTACATGTCTTGTAAATATCCTCAGAGATGATGACTGGACCTCTTCCATGGACAGCTTGTTCCAGAGCTTGACAAACCTCTCCATTAAGAAGCTTTTCCTAATATCCAATTCAAATCTCTTCTGGTGCAACTTGAGGCTGCTTCCTTTTGTCCTCTCCCTTGTTACTTGGGAGAAGAGACTGACCCCTACCTTTTTACAACCTACTTTCAATAGTTGTAGAGAGTGATAAGATTCCCCTCAAGCCTTCTTTTCTCCAGACTAAACAACCCCAACTCACTCAGCCACTCCTCATAAGACTTGTGCTCCAACCCCTCTATCAGCTCCATTGCCCTTCTCTGGACACCCTCCCGTAGCTCTATGTCTTTTTGGTACTGAGGGACACAGAAGAGAACACAGACTTTGAGTTGCTGCCTTGGTGGTGCCAAGTACAGGGGGACAATCACTTCCCTAGTCCTGCTGGCAACACTATTCTTGATAGGTCAGGATGCCATTGGCCTTCTTGTTCACCTGGGCACACTGCTGGCTCATGTTCAGCCAGCTGTTGACCAGCATCCCCCAGTCCTTTTCCATCAAGCAGTTTTCCAGTCACTCTGCCCCTCCTGGTAGCACTGCATGGGGTTGTTGTAAACCAAGTGCAGGACCAGACACTTGGCCTTCCTTAACCTCATACCGTTGGCCTTGGCCCACTCTGTCCAGATCCCCCTGTAGAGCCCTGGTGTACACCACTGGTTACCCATCACCAACAGGATTTAACTCCATTCACAACTCTGCGTGGTGCATCATCTGGGAATGCGCTGAAAAGTATAGTGTATTCCACTGACATTTAAAGGTTTGCTTATCTCCTTCACTGCTTCCATTTTTCTGCTTTGTATTGCTTCCTTTTTCTATGGAAATGCCCCTACAGAAGACAACTGTGAAGAGACTGTTCTTGGAGAGCTTTATCTGGGTAGAAAAAACAAGCAAGGAAGAACCCTCAGCTTCCATCTCCCAGTGAAGGAGTCTCCAGGTAAAGCATCGCCTTCATACAGAATTTCCCAAGGGGAAAATGACTATTAGAATGGATTATCACACAGATAACTATAATTTCCCTTCTGGATTATGAATCATGAACTAGTGGTTTATTTCCAGCCTAAATTATCAGCTAATTATTATTTCTCCGGCAAGCAATAATCCCTTTCACAAGGGAAAGCCTTCAAAGGGAATATTTTTAATTGAGAGCACAAAAGGTTTAGAAATACAAAACAAAGAAAGGTTAATCTCAGCTTGGTGCAAGTTTTCTCCCTTCTCTGTGCAGTCCAGAGCCTCAAGGGGTTGGAAAGGCCTCAAATACAGAGATTTTAATTTACTCTTCTGCTGTAAAACTTTTAAAATGTACAGTTGCAAACCTGTCTGATTGGTATTTTAAGAACAGCACTCTGAAAGTAAAATGGTGACAGGCAAGGTAAAACAGAAAGACAGAGAAACAGCAGTGCTGGTAAAACTGAGGGAAACTCATGAGTAAACACACAACTTGCCCTGGAGAACAGTGAAATACATGATTTTAAGTTTGCAGATAGCATAGGCCAGGAGATATTCTGCAGAAGTAATTCTACAAATGAAATTGCTTTGGTACTTTTCACCAAGCAAGAAGAATGTAATATTTTCTCAGATATTCATTTATGGTTTCATTCTGAAGTACTGTACCAACTAGCCCTGAAAAGGAGCCAATATGGACTATGTGATTGGTATGGGGAAAGAAAGATAATAGTCTCCTTCCTCCCTGTGAGCCACTAGCCTCCATGCAGACACCACCACTGCCTTTCTCGCAGAAGGCAGGAGACTGCAACGATAATGGGTAGTCTGTCTGCTGGGTTTTAAAGCTTCCTGTTTCCCTGCTGTGTTAAGCAGCGATGCTAGAAAGACTTACACTAAGTTGAGCAGTTACCACTGCGGCTCTGTATGCAATGTGGGATGGATGTGCCTGCAGCACACCACCAGCCTTGGGCTAGACCTCTGGGGGCCTGCCAGGCTGATGGTCCACATGAGTCTCCTGCCCACAGAAATCACCAGGTGGACAGCAGAGTTTATTTTGGTCCTGTCCCAGTCTCCCTGGCCAGACTGATCACAGAACTGATGCAACTACACCCAGCTCTGGGTATAGGCAGAGAATACCTATACCAAGGATCATGACACTCAGAAAAACACATCTCAGCAGAGCACAGCATAGCAGTCTTCATCATGTCAAGTGTCCTGAGAAGCCCACCTCAAATCCTCTAATGCAAGTGAAAGATGAGAAGCACTGGTATCACCAGATCCAAGACCCTGCTGGGATAATGAACTGAAGGTAAGAAAAATATTTACAAAATGAAAATATGAACCAACGGAGGAAAAAACTTACTAAAAATAATGTGAAAACATTGCAAACTTTTACTGAATTTTAACTAAGAATCCAAAATTTAATTGTAACAGGTGCCCCTCGTCCTTCAGATGCTGTTGCACTTTAGCCATATGGGCTTTTCTATAATAGTGGACTGTCATTCAAGATTCAAGAATCTCTCATTAAGTGTTGTATGACTTCTAGTTGTTTAACTAGATAGTTGTTAACACTGATTGTTGTTTAGGAAAACGGTACTGTTTCATTTGACAGAGACAATCCATGCTAGTTCAGTGGTATAAAATATTCTCTAAACAGTGTTTGTAATAGAATAAACATGTATCTAGTGCAGAGTTAGTGGGAAAATATGCATTCAGTGTTAGCAAACCTGTCTTCTAATCTAAAGGATATTTCTGTTGTATGTTCCTTTCACTGCAATTAAATTATAAAATTGTAGGATGGTTAGGGTTGGAAGGGACCTTAAAGATCATCTAGTTCCAATCCATGCCATGGGCAGGGAACTCCTTTCTCTAGATAAGGTTGCCCAGGGCCCATCTAGCCTGGCCTTGAACACTTCCAAAGATGGGGCCTCCACAGCTTCTCTGAGAAGCCTTTTCCATTGCTTCATCATTCTCACAGTAAAGAATTTCTTCCTAACATCTAATTCTAATCTCTCTTCTTTTACGTTAAAAACATTTCCTCTTGTTCTATTACTATCTGCCCACCTAAGAAATCATTCTTCCTCTTTTTATTAAGCCCCCTTTAAGTACTGGGAGGCTGCAATAAAGTCTATCTGTGGAAATTACAATTATGTTCTTTATCTAGTTCTGAGAATAATAGCTGGCAAAGTGGCTCCTGTCCTTTTTCCTAAGGCAACAATAGGATGGTACTAGCTCCATGCTAACTGAAGTATTAAGTTTGCTCCTGGACAGGAGCAAACTGAAATGTTTCAGACATAAAGGTTGCAGAGTTGTCAAGGAAATGCATGAAAACAGCCTTACTCAGAGAACAAACTCAAATTCACAATTACAGCCAATGTCTAAAACTAACAAACAAGGGTCCAATGTAATTTAACAGGTTGGAGATTCAGTGTTCCCGTCAGGGAAATTGTTACCACACAGACCTGAACAGTGACCCAAAGTACACACACACACACACATTAAAGAGGCCTCTCACTCTAAGGTACACAAAGGATCAGATTGCTTCACCAAAGGGCCAAAGCATGACTCAGGGATATCCAATAGAGAGCAGTCACTCACCTGGGTGACTGGGGCAAGGAAAATCTCCATGGGTGCCCAGGGTCACCTTCCCATCACAGGGATGCTCCTCTGAGGGACACAACAGCACATGCATGGTCTTGTGCTGGGGCCCATGGACAGGTCACGGGCTCATGACCTTACATGGGAACAGTCCAGAAACACAATTTCTACTTATCTTCACAACATCCAAGTTTTTGCAAGTTTCTGAGTGCTGCCTTTGTTACAGGGCACTCTGTCTGACAGCGAGGGCACCAGACATGGCTGTCTGAATGTTTCTCGCCCTGATGCCCAGTTATTGACCACTAATCCCCAGCAGTCTGTAGGACACGTCAGCTTTGATGTATCACTTCCCTTAATGTGTTTTTTGGAATGCTGTGATGATAACACATGCACATTTATCTTCATTGTTGCTTCTGGGAAATGTGAAGGTTTTCTGTAACAAGATTTTCCAATTTAATTAAATAATTATATTAGGATTTTAAAGCACTCTGTGTTATCAGAAGGAAGCAACAAATCTCTAACCCAACAAATGCTACATGGATGAAGGTATTTTAGCAAATAGTATTTCAAAGCCCTCTTACAGGTAATCAAATTCAGTGTTCAGTAGAGATGACTCTGTTGTTAAGCCACAAACCTATACACTCTGTGCAACTGTCTGCATGGAACAAGTAGCAGCTTCTGATGAGAGCAGTGCTGGACACTCACTGAGTCTGAATGATGATTGTGTGATCTCACTATGACTTTGCTGTGTGCTGAGAGGGCTGTAATTCCAAATCCAATACTTCTTTGCTGCAAAACAGTGGTGAAACTTCTCACTCATGCCAGAACATACATCTCTTAGTTATAAAATAATTTTGGTCATACAGCTACAAATCAGTTCTATTGATTGCAGAGGAGCAATACTGCCTTTCACTCAGACTCTGGTCCTGTCAACTTTTAAATAAAATTAGATTAGCAGTCTTACTACACAGACTAAACTTTGTTATTAAATTTATTTATTCTCTGACAGATTTTTTTTCCCACTTGTTCAGACCTTAGGCAGTGCTGAGCTGTACTTGTGACTACAACTTAATTTACTGCAACTATGAAGGTCTTAAAGTCTTCTAATACTGCCTGTAGGTCAAACTAAAAATAAAACCAGTATTAAGAGAGCCTGTTGTTATCAGCAACAGACCCAAAACAGTCAACAGATAAGCAGGATAAAATTGCTATTGTGTATTACCATTACTAACAGCAGAAAGATATCCCAGCTCCTAGTTTCACACCTCTTTCCAGAAAGATTTCAGATTTAGAATTTACTGGCCAGAGAGCTCTGCTCCTTGGTTACTTCCTGAGGTGAAGCCTGATTGCTAAGTTATAAGGATCTGTCTTCATTAATGACTGTTTTATTTACCTCTTAATATTTCTGTAAAAAAATATTTATATTAGTAGGGAAGTTCCAAGGACAGAACCATCACCTGTCTACTTAATCAGTACAGTTCTGACTAAAGAGATGCATATATTTCCTTCGCAGAATTGAAGGTCAAAAACATCATTTGTTTCAGTTCCCTATCAGGTCCTTCTTTAAAAAAGCTGAGTACTTTGCCTTCATTAATTCAATGTTAATTTTAATGGATTCATGAGTAGCATTATTGACATCTTATGGAGAGAAGCTGAGGCACAGGGAAACAACTTGTCTCAAATAAAACAGAAAATATTTAAGTCATGCAGATTCAGTGTCAGTATAGAAAATGAGAATGTTAGATTCCAAGTCTTAAGGCTCATATCTAACCATTGATTCATGCTCTGAGCACAGCCCTCATCATCAATTTTTAGCTAGGGCTTCTTGTAGCGGTCTCTATGGTAAATAAGTTAGGAGCAGGTGAATAAGGTCAATGTTGAGGTATCAGTAGGTATCCATATTTTTTTAGCCATTGCTGGTAGGAAGCTTAGTGAAGTAACTTAGCCAGTTCAGGTATCTAAACATCATAGGGGAAATGCATTCAGGAACCCAAGCAGCTTTGGGGGCACTGCTGCTGAGAACTCACTGACCTCAACATCAGGGCCATGTAACAAACAACCCAAAAAAAAATCATTCTCAAGGATGTTTGGCCCTTTTTGTCTCATGACATCCTTCAGAGAGCGCTAAGAAAGATCTATGACTTATTAACCATTCCTTATCAAATGATAAAAAATGATGATGACAAAAGTCTCTGAGGAGTTCTTCAGACAACAGGAGGCTGAAACACTGCATCATCAGACTGCTGGTGGTATGTGTGACAGCATCACTTTCACTGTGATATATTTCACCTTCCACTATTCTCATCTGTGAATGTGTGAATTAATCCAGCACTAAGAAAACAAAGATGCAGAAGCAGGTAAAGGATGGACAGTATAGTGGAAGTTTAGGAAACACAGTGATTTGTAATGCAAGATAAAAACTAAGAACCAGATTTACTGAGGAAAGTTATGATAAACTGGTAGGCAATGCTTGAAACAAGGAGAAAGAATAAAGAAACCTGAGGTGGTGTTCCTCACAAGAGGGAATACATGAGAAACAGAAAAGCAGCACCTGACCTGCCAGAATTCCCCCAGGGACTGACAACCAATCATGACAATTTCCAGTTGCCAGTATGTACCTAGTCAGGTTTGAAAGTTGTTACCATATGCTGGCTGCTCCCTGACCTGTGTGGAATGACTTAGTGCTCACAGTCCCCTTCCCAAAGGAGGTGAGAGCATCACTGACATCACCCTTACCAAGGAAAGCTCTGTTGGCAGTCTCAGGGCACATGGACTGGCTTATTCCCTCACAAGAAACCTTAGAGCAGAGGGAGTGCAGGGACAGCTTTACCTACTAGTTTGAAAAGTAGCACTTGCTTCTTTTTACTAGGAGTTTTTATTATCCACAAGTTTCATTCACACACTTTGAGGTCCTAATACACATTTTAGAAGACCTTTTCAATTTCTACTGCAGATACTATTAGTAGATAATAAAATTGGATCTTACTAAGAATTATTTATTTTTACATTTGTTTACTAATTCTTACAAAGTAAAAAGTAATATTAGATATTGGTAAGATAAAGTAGTTGGGAATTCTCAAAAATTTACTCCCTTATTCTGGTTCTGGCATGGACATTTAGTAATTTCAGTCACCAAGGCTTGTGCCACCTCAAGTCTTAGCAGACTCAGTTTTGTAGAAAATAATATACTTTGGTTCCATGAGAAATGAATTTATTTTAGCTCCTTGCAGGCATGTATTGCTGATATTCACCCTATTGACAATAATAATAATATAAAATATTTACCTTAAAAATACAGATGACAGATTTTACTTTACAGTCTGTACATAAAGGCTTTGCTTAATTCTTTCATTCATCAGCTACCTCAGTGCTGTGGAAGCTAGAGGTCTGAATCTTTTAACCTAAAAATCCATTTAGAACATTATGCACTCAGAGGTTTGGTGTTATGAAATACCAGAGTTCTTTTTACTGTTTGTAGAATGAACAGGGCATCAACAATTCGAAAATAAATAAATAAATAATGATAATTTAAAAAAAAAAAAAAAGATAAATAGATTCTATTATACCTTAAGTAACCTTAATGATTAAAGTAACAGCTAGCAAGACAATCAGAGGTAGTTACCAGGGAAAAAAGAACATACAACGCTAAAGGGAATGTAGGTATTGCTGGGATCCCTAACTTCAATCTGAAAAGGATGTGAAAGATCCTGCAGAAATCTGTGGTATTTTCCAGAACTATCAGAGGCTTAAAGTGTCTTTGACCTCTTTCCCAGGGTTTTTATGTTGACTGCATCCCTCCTTCATCACCTTTTCACACTCAGTTTAGAATGAATTAAAAACATTTTGTGGGAATGACTACATGAGGAAGGTGATGCTTACAGGCTTACATTTCCAGTGGGACAGTAAGGCCAAAGAACAGAACGCATTTGAGGAAAATAGTGAGGAGTGATTTTCCCCTGGATATTTGCTTTCAGCATGAGCCCTGCTCCTTTACCTGTGGCACATTTAATAGAATGTTACAAATTTTTCTAAAATGACAGGACAAAGAAGAGGGAGCCACATATCATGGCCATGAGGCATTCTGGAAGTGGAAAAGAGAGCAAGACTAGCCAAGCACCAGAGTTGACAGAAGTGAAAGGGTTGTGTGGGAGAGTGGGACCACTCCTGGCAGTAACTAGCAGGACATCTTCATTAGCTATAAAACTGGTCCCAGTGGCTGACCAAAGTGGAATTTGAGCTCCAGAGCTTTATATGTATGACATGATTAATGGTCTATTTACATTATTATCAAAGAAAGGAAAGAGAAGGGGAAAGAAGCAGTGAAGGAAAAAAATTAAAGAAAATAAAGGCATTTTTCTCTATCAAAGCAGTTTATGAAACTATTTTCACCAGTGTAGGAATAGTTACCCTTTTCAGAATTTGTAATGGGAAGCTAGAACTCTCACAGATACATACAGGGCCTCCTCAGGGTGGACAGGGCAGGGGAGGACATAGAGAAGATAAACAGCCCTGGAAAACTGTGGGAATTGCCTTTCCCTCAGACCTGGTGCTGACCTGCAGCACTGTGAGGTTTTATAAATTTTCAGCATCCTTGTCTCCAAAATAAACCCTTTTTGAATTCTTTCCACTACTGTGCCATTTGGGGGATACCTGCATGTATCTTACTTTACAACCAGAATGACCATTACCATCATAGTCTTAAAGAGAAAAGAATGTGTGGCATGTAGAAAATAAATAACAGATGCAAGTAAGTAGCCAGGCACTATTTATTTTTTCACAGTGTAACTAATCAACTTCACAGCAGATACAGTAAAAACAATGCATTAAAATTGCTTTACAAGTTCAGTGTTAAAACTCTCTTGATTCTCGTCAGTTTAAGAGACATCAAAGAACAAACATCTAATCTGTTCATTTTGCACAGAACACGTTATTCAATGATGGGGTTTTAATTTATTTTTATTTTTTAAGACTATGGCTTTCAGAGTTTTACATTTAGAAGATTACAGATTACGTCTCAGAAACATCTGTATGAACCATGCACCAGGGTGCAAGCACATTTCCATTCAATGCACAAGGACTAGTGCAACTTTACATGAAAATTCAAGAGACACTAACACTCACAGTAGAGTAATGAACTCTAAAACCTATCCTTCAAACTACTGTCAGTCTTCTCCTGGTGAGAGGTTTCAGAGATTTTGTTTTTTTCTAGAAGTCCTTATAATCCAGCTCTCTCCCATAATCTTACTTCAGAAAATATGCTTCTAAAGCCTTGTGCAACCAAGCCCTTTCTGATAATGAGTACCACAGGCACTTCCTTTCTGAGCCTGTTGACATTATTTCTGTTATCAGTCTCAAAGCCTCATTTGACCTCCAATAAAATCACCTTCTAGCAGCTGATATACTATTCTGCATGAGCTATACTGCTGAAAACAAAACAAAACAAAAGCAACCAACCATAGGGTGAAATTTCTCCATTTGCTTTGGCATCTCCCCACATCTCAAGAAACTTAAGGAAAAAAAAAAAAAAAGAAAAACATCCTACAAAAGTCTGCAAATTTCTAGCCTTGAACCATATTTGAACTTTCTGCACTATTTTATAGCAATCTAATTTATTTAAAACACTATCAGTGATGCCTAGTTACTTACTTTTGGAGTGTCTTAAACGGAAAGCTCAAGAGATAATTTTTTACAAAGGGCTACACATCCGAAAAGCAGGTCTTTTTTATTCATGTCTTAAACTGAACGAAAGAAAATGAGGCATCCAAAAACTAAGGGTACACTAAAAAATGTTAAAACTCTGAGTCAAATTTCTACCATGGTACCAATAGAGTTCTGAAAATATAGAGCAGAATTCATCTACTCTGCAAATGCAATCACAGCAACTTCCTCGGCACTGAAATTTGCTCCTACCTTTACATAAGCGTATACATATATGTATGCACATAAATCAACTCAGGATATTTTTGTATTTAACTTTAGTGATATCAATTTTTATCTCAACCACAACATTTGTGTTCTTTCTTCTTCAGTAAAAATGAATCTCAATACTCATCAAATGGAGCCTTATTTATTTCAAGCTTCTGAACCACTCCTACATTCTAACTGTGCAAATATAAGTGGGATTTTTTAGGACTTTTTTGGTCACATCTAGTACATAAATCTAGGGGCAGGGGGAGTGGAAATCTTGTTAAAATGACAATCAGAAGCTGATGTATATGTAAAAGTTTTCATATCTTGCTTTCCAGTCTACATACAGATATGTCATTGCCATTGCCACTTCAATTTCTATCACACTCACAAAGTCTTAGCTGTATATGGGATTTAGCCAAGAGCATTATCTGTTTATCATCTCTGAAGTCTTCTGGTTCAGCCATGCTCATCAATAATGTTGTCAAATACAAAAATGATTATATCAATGTTTTTGCTCTAACCAAGCAGACAGACACTGCCAAAACTGAGAAGCAGGTAACAATCAATTTGATGCCTGAAAATGCTTTAGTTTTGGTACTGCACACAAAAGATTATGGTATTTTAAAAGAGGCTGAAGAAGTCATGGCTTAATCAGATTAAAAGCCTGTGACGATACCTTGATGTTTCTAGGTAACTGAATATAATAATGGATGAGTACATTCCAAGGCTATTGGAAAAATACCAAATAACCGAGTAGAACTGTAAATACCAGCACACTTATAAAAATATTAGCCCAGTTGAGAAGTTTTCTGGAAGGAAAACTGAAATGGAAGAATAAATTTGCTTCAATATCATGTATTTTAAATATAAACCTTAGAAGACGCACAGAGAATTACTGAACTTTTCTTAATGTTCCATATTCCTTGCAGTAAGTTATCCACAAGGGCATTAATAAATAACTTTAAAAGGAACACTGATGCATAATATTGCAACATTGTCCACTGGTGCCAAAACACTATCAAATTAAATGCATTATATGAATGTTCACTTAGGCAGTTAAAAATACCAGCATTTTTTAAAAAACTGAATAGGGAAAAAAAAGGATGTACTAGTAAGGGGCGAAGTCTGAGTCACTGAAACACTACGTGAGCTATAGATGCCAAGACAGAGATTTCCATTAAGAGTGCATTTGAATACTGGAATCTCCATATAATCAATATACTAAGACACATAATAAATCAGCTAGTGTTATTTTTGAAGGATATCTATGTAAATTTAGGTTTAGGTCACAAATTGCAATTGTTTATAAAACTTCAGTGAAGTAAAATACTAATTATAGCAGTATTATTTGTTTAACTTAAAGGGCAATTAAAAACAAATATTAGATTTTTCCATATAAGAATCACCATGAGATTGCCAGCTTCTGATCCCTCACTTTCACTGAAAGAAGTATATATATTCTATAGCAAATTAAACTACATTTAAAGGTAAAATAATGCAACTCTTCATGTTCAGACGAAAGTTAAAGCATTCACAGTGGACAACAAGGGGAATTTAAAAAGATATTGTGAAGATGCACAAACCATTAAGATTTTTTTTTAGTGACTAAACGTGAACACCAACTGTACACTAATACCAGGCCTATGAATATACAAATGTCCACATTTATCTGACTTGGAAAATCTGAGCCATAGGGCAAGTGCCTTCATTGTTACTGCCCCTATGCCATCAGTGGGCAGAGGGACTAACATGACTTTATCAGTTTAAAATGACCATCACCTGTTTTCTGTATATTTCAAAAGCCAAAAGATTCCTGTATGCCATCTTCATAAGGAGAAAAAACAATTCAAGGAGAAATATATATCTGAAGTTAAATAATGACTCATCCTCATTTCCCATGCAGTTACAGCTTTAGGTTTGTTTTTTTAGTATCTAATTGCCTCTGTGGAAGCAGTACTGGTCATTGCTGTTAACAGCATTCAATCTTCTCAAGTCTAAATGACAAAGGAATCCAAATGCCACCCTACAAAGCCAGTCTGCACCCTCAGCAGGATCAACTGAAAATCACTTTTCCAATGTTTGGCAGCAAGACATCTCCTATCTGCAATGCCTGGACAAGAAAACTTCAAGAGGAAACCCCTCCTTTTGAATTCAGCAAGGCTCAAACCCTGATGACAAAGATCATTCTGTGAAGCCAGAAACACACAAAAGAATTGCTTCCAACCTGAAAAGTTTTTGAGTCTCAGGTACGCATGCAGTGATGTATGGAAAAGTAGCTACTACAAAGAATTATTACAAAAGAGAAGCCTTATTACTGCAAGCAGAGTCTCGTCCCTCTTGATCCTGTCAGACAGTGAGATTCAGCCCCTGTTGTCAGTAGCAAAATTGTCCTCATTTACACATGCCATATGCCTACTCCTCTGAACCTCTTTTCTTGACTAAGAAAAGGAACTGAGAAAGAACAAGGTAGAACAGTTTACAGGTCTTCTGCCTTACATCCCCCATGGCTCTCCTCACACAGCTCAAGTCATGTTGGTTCACCATAAGCAAAATCTGCAGGCAAAGCAAGATTTGCAAGTAGGAAGGGAAATGAGAAATTTATAATTTTTTTTCCCCTTAAAATACTATGAAGTTTTTACACTTTTTTTTTTTTTAGAAACAATATCATGCCAACACACAAGACACATCTACAGTAAAAAGGGATATATCCTTTGGTCTATTTCAGTTTCAGCCAATATTCTGTCTCAAAGCCTTCTTCTAAAGCCTTCACTCACTCTCTGGCTTTCTCAGTAAGATTTACTAGCAAGTAAAAGAATATATTTCTGATTTAACCTGACCTCTGTTTTTCTGTCTGACATTACACCAGAATGATCACTCAAGACACCTTTCTATTGCTCAGTCAGCCTGTAATTAATGTATAGGAAATGACAAGTATTTTCCTGGATTTTTTTCATATTACAAGAATTCAATTACATTGCAGGGAAATCAAGACCATTATCATAAATGCCAGTGAAAAATCTGTTAACTAAACACAAGTCACAGATCCAGGCAACTTGATTCCAGGATCACTACCATCATCAATCTTTCCCTCATCCCATCTTTTCCTTTCTTTCTCACTGGTTTTCACTGCAGATTCTCAACTAAACGAAAAATGTCCGTTATAAGAAGGTATCCTTTTGCCTCTAGCTGCAAGCTCCCATCACCTGTCTTGGAGCAAAATTTGGTCATAGTTTTGCACCTTCAGTCAGATTAACCCACCAATGTGGCTGAAACATTAACTTACTAAAGAGTAAAATAAAGATAATTTTTTCAGGTTTTGATTCATTTGGTAACACAGCATTAGAACTGCTGTTGCTAGTAGAAATGAAGCAGAAACTAGAGATCACTGAAAAAAAGAACAGACAGATCTATTCCTTTCCTCACTTTGAACCACCCAGGCAACAAATCCATGGCATGAACCAATGCAAAGGCCTTTCCTACAGCCTGGAAATTATTCTATTTCTTTTCAGTTAGTCTTCCCCCTGCCCCCCAGCACAGTCATCAGAGCATGTGGACATCCACATTTTTCAGGAATGGAAGCAAAGTAATTTCTGGCTTTTTACTTTTCCGCAGAGTAATTCTACATTAGTTTCTATTTTCAGTATCTATTATAATGACTGAAAAATACAGTATTATTTCACAGACATAAAAGATGACATTTAATGTATAGCAGAGAAACTACAAATGAAATTTTAAAAATAATTAAATTAAAAATTTAGTCTTAAAAACTGTATTGGCACTAGTTCTCAACTATTTGGAAACAATAAACTGAAATAGTGACTGATAAAATTAAACAAAACATATTTTACTTTAGGTAGATGGATATTTAAATCCAGACCCCTTCTGTTGAGTTTTCAACTGTAAGGTCAATGGTGTTCACAAATTACAAAGCACAGTTTATATATCAATCTTAAATAACTGTTTTACTACCAAATAAAGAACAGAAAATTATAAAAACCATGTTGGCAGTGATTCTCCCTCAAAGTCTTACGCAATCCTAAATCTCTGAATGTCAGAAAACTGGATAAGGTTAAAGTCTTTGAAGCACATCAACATGTGAATATAAAATACGTTACCCAGAGCTCATGCTTTGGTTGCACTGCCACTACATGAAACAGATACATTCAGACATGAAAAACATGCATTGAAGATCACTAAGGTACAATCATAAACAGAACCTTACCAAAAAAGAACACACTGATCTGTACTCACTACTAAAACCCACAAGTGGGAAACACTAATACAGAAATACCAAGGAAAAGTCTCTTTTGAAAAATACATTTCAAGAGATGTGTAAGATAGGTGCAGTATAAAAGTTTCCCCATCATTTTACCCCTTTCTGCCTTTATGGCAATTTTTCTTCCTATGTCCCTCTCTTTCAGTGAAAAAATCTCTTACTGAAAAGGCTAAGGCTCACATCCTTAGAGTTCAATTATTTGAGTTAGTGAACACTCATTATTGAAATTAGTGCAAATTAAGGATGTGTTAATGTTATCAATTCATGATAGCATCACTCTTCATGACAGTACATAAGCATTATTCACTTTCCTGAATTCGGGTCTAATAACAGTACTGATTAGGATTAGGTTTAAGCATGTGCTTATGGTCAGAATAACATGACTCCAAAATACCGTGATCCCAGCTAACAGTAAACAAACTTTTATCCAAGTAAGTTTGAAAAGTGATTGCAGCATCTAATTTCAAGTAACTATACTGTCTGTTCATTGCCATTTTTTTAAGTATCCCTTAGATTCCTTGGAATCAAGTGTTTACATGCAGAGTAGAAAGAAAACACAGAGGACTAAAATAACACATTTATTACATGCCATGTTACAGTTCACCGCATTCCCATTTCTATTTGCACTCATAGTACTCATAGTACTATGGGAAACTAAAATTATTTCATCAGAAACAAATGAAGTACACAGAAAAGTTTGTCAACAGACAGAAGCAAGTGTAACCATAAGCCAAACAGCCATAACATTCAATAGCTTTAATACTCCATTACATTGTTTCATAGAAATTAGAGATGAAAGACTTCTTATCCATCCCTTGCCAATTCTGGATGTTTTCTGTTCTCCAATTCAGTCTGGAGGCTGATTGGCAACTGACAACCACATGAATAGAAAAAGCTAACTAGATGTGCCAGAGGAGAGCAGGCTGTGAAATTTGTGTTTCCTCTTGTGAAGTGCCAAGTTCTTTCAAGTTTCTTTTGTTTAAAGGTGAATTAATGAAACTCAGGGGCTCACAAAATCTGTGCCTTGTATTGTATAGCAAGCTGACTGCTTTTCAAGTACACATCTAACATGCTGCTGAAGCCACCTTCATCCCTCCTACAGAGGAATGTCTTTAGTGTGCTGTCAAAAAGTATCAAACTACATTATGGAATTAAAACTGACATGTTTCCGCTGTACTGTATTTTCTGAAAACGACACTCTAAAAAAACCCAATAAATTATAGCAAATCAGTGTTAATGATGTCTCTCTTCTACACTCAGTCGACAGTCAGAAGTTGGTACTCAGAAAGGTCACCCAACAAACAGTGTCAACCATCCTCAATTCTCTCAACCACTCTTATATTTCATCAGCTAAATACTGAAATAAAGTTTTCATTAAAATTGGATCTTCTTCCACACTTCCTTCCAGTATGAGTGCACATAGTCTTGCATTCTCCATTAAACTTTGGCACTGAACACCACAGTAACATTTCCTCTGAAATGCATCTTGCATATCATATCTTATTATGCTTGGTACCAACTAGAATACAAAAATACAGTAATCTTTTCTGACAAATTCAGAGGATGGATGACATCTAACAGAAATATTGGGATGGGGCTCTTCATGAAACATTTTCTATTCTGAGCTGTTAATCATGACTTTATTTTTAGTACTGAACATCCTTACCTACAAGCAAATGCTAATCCCATTAATCCTCTTTAAAGATCTGTAAGGTCTTCTGTGTAATGCTAACTTTTATTTAACGCATATATTCATTTTACAGTGATTTTTGCAAGCTCACTTGAGACCAGTTTCTTTTCGAGAAAGGAGGAAAGACTGCACTTTTCCATAATGAAGACAATGGATTTAGAAATAGAAATGACATACCAAATGCTGCCAGACAGCTACAGTCAACACTAAGTAGTCAGTCCAGAAAAGCTGCTACTGAAGAATTGCTACCAAAGTGACCAAAAGCTCTGACCACAGAAAGGATGGAGAACTAGTCCTACAATTTTTTTTTGAGGGGATGCATCCCATTTTGGAGAAGGTTCTGCAATCCATAAGGATTATTTTAACTCCCCCTCCACAAAATTACTTTTCCATTAGAGACAAACAAATATCATGAAGGTAATTACCCTGCAAGCCATACCACAGGTTCAGTAAATTAATACTACTTGGCTTTGGCTCAGTAAGCAGCATATGCAGTAACAAACCCAATCTACAAAATCATACTATATGCACAGTGGAGCAGATCACACACTACACGCTTAGGACTGGAGATTTAACACAGTGGCTTTGAGTACAATGACTATAGAACTGTTACAGGTTTTCCAAACTCTGATGATACAGATTCTACCAATGGTAGAGATACAAATTTTTCTCTGGCACAGAGTATGAATTAGACAAATGAGAGAATGTGAAGAGCCAGAATCTCAGCAAACATCAATCTGTTTTCCATGAAATGAGCAAGCAATGGCAGCTGGGTAAGGATTTTTGAAAGTTGTAGCCCTCTTGGACAACTTTGGGGAACTCACAACAGTGAAGTAACAGGAAATGAAGCACAGACATAAACGTAAATCTAAGGTTGAAAGCCAAACACCTGTATCAATGGTCAGGATATGACAAGCTCAGAACTACCCTTGGGTTTATTGATATCTCCATTTCTTGCTGCTCTAATATCTGTATTCTGAATAAATCTGAATTGATTAATGATGACTTAGTCACACTTTTTAACATACAGCAGAGAACAAATGGCTGGTTGAAAAGAGAAATGTTACATTTCAACTTGTTTAAATCAGGGATTAATAACATCATCACCTTATCAATGAAATGGATGAGAGTAACTAATCCCATTTTATTAAGGCTTTCTTTATAAAGGTGTAAGAGATGCTACAAAATCCTTCCGCATTACCATTTAGGATTAAAATTAAAAGCTTATGTAGAACTGTCCAGTGAAATAACATAGCCTTTTGACTCTGCATTTTCTTAAGAGCTGGAAAAAACTGTGTATGTGTTCAGTAAAGATAAATCTTAGGGATATTTATTTTTTTCAATTTTCTCTTCAAAATACCAATATCAGTTCTACAGTTGAGCACAAGAGGGAGACTACATCATCACATTTCCTCTCGTTGTTTCAAATTTTTAAAGCAAACAATTTAAGTCATTTTGGACCAGCTCTAATCTTTGATTACACAGTTAAAGTATTAATGACTATTCACTTAGCATTTTATTTCTGAGTTTGTCAAATCTGAAACTTATAGATAAAGATAGCCAATCCAATAAACAAGATTGAACAATGCAAATGCAGTTGGAAAGAAGATTCGAGAATAGGAGTCAATTTTTGCAATACGAATGTGTATTCTTCCTTCTCGCCAAGATCCTGTGCGGCAGTCTTCAAAACAACAAAAGAAGCTAGCACAGTCTTTTCCTTCAAGGCACTCATATCCATAATCATCATCATGTTCAGGGAGATGATTAATGTTATTAATTGGAATTAGTGTTGATCCAGGTCGAACAGCGATTGCAGGCGGTTTCTTAAGAAAAGGAAAAAAGAAAAATACAGTATTGTGGGGTTTTATGCTCACACTAAATATTTCCACGGGCTTTCCACAGCAATATAATCACCCTCAGTACAATATACAGAAATTCTAAAATACAGAAGTTTTAGTATTAAAGAAAACAGTTTGAGGAGCATAGCAGATTATGAACTGCTGTATATAATTAGCTCATGAAGGCAAAAGATCATGAATGATTTTCACCTGCCTCAGTGAAAATTGGGTTGTGCTGGGATTTGGGAATAGTAGATAATTAGTTACACAGACAGGGTGAGCTGATCCCATCTATACAACACAGACAAACATTTTGAGTCAGTGCTTGACAACTGGGTCACAACCAAGTTCACAAGCAGCCTATGATCATCACTGATCCTCCCATCACTTGGAATCTTTAGAATGAGACTGAATGTGTTTCTGCAAACTACATTTTCACAAAAAGAAAAAAGTTAATGGAATTAGTACCACATTACTGGTGAAGTTTACAAACTGAAACACATATGGCTACAACATCTAACTCTCTGATGTTAAATCCCTAAACAATGTACCCCACCTTTATAATCCAAGACATGACTCCTTAGGAGAATGTCAATCAAGGCACTGAAAATTATTAATTCAGCTCTTAATTCTTACTTTCCTTTTCTATAGGCATAACAACCCTCTTGCAATCTGACAAAAACAGTGTAATAGATGTTAGTAATTCCCACAGAAAAAGTCTAGGTGCCTTATTGACTAGTACATATATGTACTAGTACTACTATATATCCCTTTCTTGTGACTTTTGCCTTTTCATCTTCCTTTAACTTAGACTAACACAATCCAGCTTTCTCCTTTTATTATTTTTTTTCTACACAGTTCTTTACTCATCATCCTTGTTTTCCTGAATGTTTCAGAAGACATTCTCTCTCAATCTGTCCTTTTTTTTTTTTTTTCTCTTTCTAAATCTCAAGGCCTTTTCAAACTACTTCATAATCCTCTTTCTTTCAACTTCCCTCCCCGCTGCTCCACCTTTGGCACCTCTCCTAAAATCTTCCAAACCAAACAGAGGGGTTACATTAACACCACTATTACCCTGTCTCTCTCTTTTCTACCATCTTCATATTTTGTCATGTAAGGAATAAATACAGCAGGAAAGGATGCAATGAGAAGATCTAACTGGGTATTTAAACGTAAAGAATAAGTTCTCTTAACAAATCATATATTATAGGCAATGCAAACATATGAAAAAATATGAAAAGTGGAAAGCCACATAATTTAGCTTTTTGATATGCTTTAGAGTCCTGTTGTCCCACTTCCCGGGAATTACTTTGGCCAGTACAGAGATCTCAATACATTGTTAAGGAGGTATCCTATTGCTGCCTGGGCATTTTACCCAACATCCCAAGGGATAATATTAATGCAGTGCAGTATCCATCATGTTTTCAAATAGCTTTATTTAATACGCGTCTTTAGCGGAGAAAGTTTCACACAGACTGCTGTTTCAACACTTATTAGACATGATGACCTAGGGAGCTAATTATCATCCCAAAAGGACCTCATTATTCTTTTCAGTTATGATAAAATACTGACAGTACTAACGAACAGGAGTTACATGCTTCTATCCTAATTTGAGGCATTGCAAACAGGGCTTAGTTTTATAAAAATAAGTTCAATTTTTTTAACTTAAGAAAATTATTATTCTGTTGATGACAAATAGGGAAAGATGCTTATTTTTGATTCACACCTACTCTGGCATTAGTAGATCTTTGGACTTGGTTCTGCCCATATAAGATTCATGGCATGAGTTGTTTCAACTAGTGGGGTAAAACAGGAATCCCCAACACAGAAACATCATGGAAGGAGGAAAAAATTAAAGTACTGCTTTTCACTGCTCATGTCACCAGCACAGACTGCAAGGTGGCTACTGAATTACAGGTTTGAAGAGGTGGCTTGAGAGTGGCAGACACAGCCATCCTATAGGCTTAACTACCTAGAGGAAATACAGAAAGTGGGTGTAAGAGGCAATGTGAAAGAAAAGAGGGAAGAAGACCACAAGAAAATGACTATATGTCAATTGGCAGAGACTTAAAAAAACTCAACAAAATGCCCACAACATATAGATACATTAAGTAGTACATGTTGATTTTTTATGTACATATCTACTGACATTGCAGACAAAACTCCATGTATTGTGACAAGCATTTATAATCCACTCTGATAGAATCAAACCACAATCATTCTGCAATAACGCTAATACGTGTACAAAAGAAAGCCATTGTCTGTGGAGATCACAGCTCAGGTGATACATTCACTGCAGCTGAAAAGATGATCAGAACAAGATCCACAACTGATTAAGTTTAATCTTTCCTGCCCAAACTCATTATCTTTACTAATGTGGATTTGTATAAGCCAATTCATACTACCTTTTTTGAATGATGCCAACACATATGTTCTAATATAAAATTTTTTAAATCTCACCATTTTTTCACAAGATCATTTACTGTGCCTTATTGGCATCAATTCCTGGAATAATAAGCTTTTATTGCATTTTACAGTAGAAATAGAAGATCTCTGCAAGGTAAGTTTTCCAAGAAAAAAAACCTGCAAATGAGAACTTTTCAGAAGGAATTAAACTGACTTCTTTATTTAAACTGTTATTTTGAGTTACATATCCATAACTACAAGAAAAAAAAAAAAAATATGTCTTTGACAAAAAAAAAAGTGGGGAGAAAAAAAAGAAAACAAAGAGGATTTGTAATTGTATGACTTCCCATTAACTAATCGGATGACTTCTTTATTTGTTTTACTTCGAACAGGAAATTTTTATAAAACATCACCAAACATCACCCCTGTTTATCAAATCCTTGTATCCAAGTACATTAAATTTAATTCTTTCTTTTTTTAGAGTAATCTCTTTATCTAATATGGTCTTATAGCCATAACATGATGGAACATGTTTAAAGAATTCTGTGTGAAAAGATGTTTTTTTAGCTACTGAGAAATAAAAAGCATGCTTTAAGAACCCACTAAAACACAACCGAACAGTGTTTAGAGCATTATATTGCTAATTTTAATTTTAGTGTAAACTTCAGATATTTATTCAGTAAGTTTCATAGTTTCTATCTCATCATTATTCTACATTTTAAATTTTCATATGCACTGAAAATCTCAAAGCGCTTGATAGATTATTGCATAAATGGCTGATGTGTGAACAGATTTTGGAAAGTGTTGTTACTCCATTCAGATGAGCATAGTTGCAAACTACTTAAATGTCTTTTGACTGTCAGCAGCTGATCTTTAATATCTCCCTGGTTTGAATAAAGCAGGGCTTCTTCCCATCTTCCTCTTCTCTGCATTGTGCATGCTGAGAATAGACCTATTCAGCTCTATGTTCACTAAGTGTCATTGAGACCTCATTGCAACAGCAACTTGAAATGGAATCTGCTGTGCCAACACTGGGAAACCCCCAATCTTCAGCCTCTGTTACCTTTCACCCTCATTGCTCAGCTGTGGCCCTTGCCAAAGCTTGTGTTCTGCCTCTTCCATTGTGCTCACATTAGTTTCTACCACTGAGAGGAAGGAAGTTTGAAGTTTACATTTTCCAGTTCTCTTGCCTGTGCTGGATTCCCTGAGGATGACAGCAACGTCGGACAAAGGCAGCACAAGGCAGTATTAACCCTTCCCCAGTGGCCTGGTCCTAAATACACAGCTAATCCACTTGGACTAGTTCACCATATGAAACCTAAGGGCTCTCATTTCCCTGGCATTAAGCCCTACCAGCCCCACAGTGCCCCCATAAGGCAGTCTCCTGCAACAGTGTGGCTCGGAATACGTACACCAGTTCTTCCCAACACGAGTTACAGAACGCATATGGTTCATAATAGGAGTTTTGTATTTCCATATCTGGGCTTCTGTAATTTCATATAAATTTCTGTTTCATCTTACACAGCTAGTATTCAGTCTTCATCCAGAAATAACAATTGGTATTATGATTCAGCTATGCTTCTGCTTCCTTTGAGGGAAAGGGTCTGGAAGGGGGCTTTATAACATTGTCCTTTTTGCTCTCTCCATGAGATGAATACAATCAATCATCAGATATTAAGACCAAAATTCAAATGAATAAGCTATTTAATGGACACCAATGTTTTCTTCGCTTAAACACTACCTTTAAATATTTGTACTGGCTCCCAATGACAGATTCCTTAGAAATTCCAGTATTCTTACTATAAAAACAGAAAGCCTCTTAAAATTGAATGATGCTTGATTCTGAGCTATGTGAGGATTCACACCATATGAACATCAACTTGTAAAAGCAGAAGACTTATTTAACCAAAAAGAAACATGGAAGCATATTTAAAAGAGTTAAGGTAGAATTTCTGTAGTGGAAGGATGTCAGAATACTGACCAATAATAAGCCTTTTTAACTTTGCAAAGCTTTGAGAAGTTAGGTGATGCAGATCCAAAGAAATCTTCACACCTTCAGTCCATTATCCTTACTGCTACAGTCTTATCTATGGTTCTCTGCCAGGTGCTGCTTTCAGAAGCACTGTGCCCAGACAGAACAATCTCCACAGGCACACTCTCCACGGGCAGCTCTAGAAGGACCAAGGGCATGGAGTATTACCTCAAACCCCTCTCTATCTTATGCTGATGGGTTTTCATTCACATAAGACTGAAACGATCTAACCCCTTTTTCATTAGCAGTATTTACAGAAAATTAGTACAAGCCCCCATCTGTGAAGAAATAATAAAATAAATATTAGTGTTAATTATTTTTGAACATTAGCTTTTCTACTTAAGAAAATGAGTGCTACAGTATGAAAATGAGTGCTCAAAAATGAATGCTACAGTAAGAAGTATTGTATTTCCTTTTTTTTCTTGTTTGACTAAACTTACTGATGGCTTAGATTTTGCCTTCTTTTCTTTTCCTTTGTCCCCTTTTCTGTTGCTGGTAAAGTAATGCAAGGTGCCATATTCCATCAAGGCAGCAAACACAAAAATGAAGCAAACTGAAACAAAAAGGTCCATTGCTGTCACGTAAGAAACCTTTGGAAGTGACTTCCTAGCAATTGTACTCAGTGTTGTCATTGTCAGCACCGTTGTGATGCCTGTTTGAGAAAGAAAGAAAGAAAAAGACAGGAAGAGGGAAAAGTATAAGTAATGCAAACATATTATCAGAAAAAAAAATCATTAAATTGATGAAGCACATAGGAACTGAGCCACAGCAGGGTTCACCATGGATTACACCACATGCATTGATGCTATTGCAAGAAGCCATTCCGTATGGATCCAACAGCCGCCATTGGATCATAGAGAAGGCTACACATTTCACCTCCCCTTTAAACCTCTTCTATGTTTGACACTCATTGAATAAACAGTAACACTGAGAATGTTTGTGCAATTTTATAAATCTGCCATAAAATGCACATATAAAACAAATACAATAGAAAAACAGGTGTAAATAAGCATACATTTTATAAACACAAGAAAGAACTTTAGCACTTGAAAGATTAAAATGTAAAAGGATGCATTCAGAAAAAAAAGGTGTATTAATTTTTAATAATTTCAAACTTCTGGTAAACAAAAGAAAAATGGATTATGTTTTCAATTGTTTGCTTCTGACATGTAGCAGATCAAATTAGATGACCCTCATGGCCTTTGTGGTCTCATACTCTTAAGTTATTAGATATGTTTTCAATACTCTGTCTGAAGCCATAGAAAATGTTTGCCTTGATTCACTTGCATACAAGTTAATTAAAAAGAACCAGCTGGCCTTAATAGCAATATTCAAAATCTCAACTACACAACTCTTCACTGGTTTAGCATTTATAAGCATTTATAACACTTTCCTCTTATATTTGTTAGTTCAGGCAGAGGCAAAGCCTTTTTCATCATAGTCCAAAATTAAGATGTGACCTTTCCTTTGGAGAGCAATACTTGAACACACAAACAATTAGTTATTTACATGCACAGGATTATTAAAAATTGTGTTACACCAGTCTAAAACTGTCTATGGCTTATATATCAAAGCATGCAATCAATGGTTGATATGGTCTGCTCCTCCAGCAGGAAGGCAGTAGTGACTTTGCAACACATTTCCCAGTGAAACTACACACCTAAAACGGCAAACAGATCACCACAGAGTTCTCCAAAAGTGCTTCACTCACACTAGATACTACTGAAAATCAATTAGGCATTTCTGTATGTTTAAATATCTAAAAACCTTTACTAATCTCAAATCCTTAGCTTTGGAAAACCACTATCTGCCCAGATCTTTCAACACATATGGAAGAAAAAGGCCCAAGCCTTTTCAGTGTAGCAGACTCCAGCACAGCAGCCTACAGGTGGGAAGTTGCACCCACCATTCCCTGTACCACCTTCTCTCCTGAGAGGACAAAAAGAACATGGGTTTTTTTCCAGCTCTTCTCTGCGATGTGAAAGGCATATATGGGGGCTGTCACAGGGAGCAAATCTTCCACAGCACGACAGCTACATGCCACAATAGATCTTGCTTAGTTTTGGCTTTCTTGCTATAATTTCTCAATCTTTTTCCATAAAATTGTGTCTACTTGACAAGTATTCTCTTTCTCCTTCATCAGCACATTTGCATGTGAGAAAAGTCATCCTACAATCTATCAAACGATGGCTTTTGCATGTTCATACAAAAGGAGCTCAGAGTTACCTGCAGAGAGCTGTAAATAAGATATTGCAAACGTTTGTAGTTCATCTCAAGTAGATGAAGGTTAGTACTGCTGAAGTGGGAGCTCTAAAACTTCAGCTTAACCATGACATCAAAGGCAAATTTTCTAGGTTCATGGCATATAAAAAGTACTCTGTAAAAAGAACAAACTGGATACAGAACTAGCAGGATACCAATACAATAGTTTTTCCTGTTACAGCTATTGTCTCATAGCTAGTCAGAATCCACAAAGATGTCCAATGATTAGTCAGTCAAAGAAATCTGATAAAGATTTCTAAGTCAAGGCCTAAAACTATCAAAAGTTAGTTTCACTTATTTATTCAATACTTTAGGGTTTCTTTATTAAACTTTGCAGCACTTTTAAATAACATAAAGTTAGGATCCAAGACTTAGATTTTCTTCCCTTACCTTTTCATTAGGCTACTAAGCCATGCTCATTTTTGCTTACTTTCTTTCTTGACTCATTAATCTTGCAGGCTTGCAGGTGGTCCAGTTTCAGTGGGAAAGGCAGGGACTTAAAGCCTTAACTCACCTTCCTCATAGTAAATGATCCTGGAAGGTGGGAATGGTGTGTTCACAATGCTATAACTGATGACAAGAATTAACTCCCATCTCTCACTTCCTAAGGTACACTCCCAGCCCTTGATCTTTTGCCTAAAATAGGTCATACTGCTGTCACCAGTTTTACTACAAGCATCTGTCACTGCTAAGCTCAAAGTTGCTAGTGTGTGTCCTGTGCACTCCATGCAGCCCTGTCTATCATGCCTTATGTTGGGACTACAACTTTTCTCCAAGGCAGCACATGAATCCTAAACACTCAAACTTAGGAGACTGACACAATGCTAAACAGGTCAGCCCAGATAACACGAACAGAGAACTATCTTTGTAGCAGAACTTGCAACACACTTCAGTACTGTCTGTAATAAAAGCAGGACAGTGAGTCAGTTTTTGTGTTACATGCTTAACTGCTTGAAGTGCAAGTTTAGTTGCAAATTGGCTGTCCCATCCTGCACTTAAAAGAATAACTGAATTATTTCTATTATTAGAACAACAACAACATAAAAACCTTAAAAAAAAAAAAAAAGAAACAAAACCAGATTTTTACAATTTTTTCTCATGTAGTAATGACATCATTTCTTCCACGATACTAAGTGAAGTTTAGTCATACTTGTCAGACTAATGATTGCCATATTTCAGTCACTGGAGATGAAAAAAAGAACATAAAGGAGAAAAAAATGCATTTGTTTGAACAACAGCAGATCCACAAGGCTTGGATCAGCTTTTTCATGCTCAACATTCCCTCCTCAAGCCCTGCTGTGCAGCTATAGCAGGGTTTTCCTACTTCCAATCTTGCAATTCAAGAGAAAAAATTACCAATGGTCATAATCCAAAGGGGAATGAATTGTGGTTAATTTATTCCATGTTGCAATTTGTGTTCTTGGGGAGTACCAGTCCCTTCAAGGCTGAAGAAAGGCATTCTTACCCAGAGAAGTTCTTGCAGGAACTGCATCCTTATTGATCCAAAATGACACCCATGAAAGAACAACTGTGAGTATACAAGGAATGTATGTCTGAATGGTAAAATATCCCATACGTCTGCTGAGATCAAAGAAGATTGTCATAATAATATAATCACCTAAAATTAAAAAAATTACATTGTATTTAATATGGTTTTCAATTGTCTATTTATCTGTTAGTCTTGTTCTACATAGATCTTGCATGAAATAAAAATTAACACTTTGCCTTACCAGACAAGGTATGAGAAATTTCAGTTGTATTTCGTAACCCTACAAATGCAAACTGATACAATCTCCAGTATTTTGGATCTGCCACTTCAACAGAGGTTTTCTTCCATTTGTATTCAATTTCATTTCTGGGATATCCATCTGGAACAAAACAAATCAAATGTTTGGCCACAGAACTTAACAGAGCATGTTTTGTCATATCTGAAGTTACTTATAAACTAAACCAAGGCTATACATAATGTGGAGCAAAGACAAAATCAATCTGTAGTCCACCTGATACCGTTAAAATTCAGCCACAAAATATCTGACCTCACTAAGTGTATGTACACGATATTCTTGAACTCCAATAATGAAAAATTGGCTCAGAATCATCATTATGAATTTATACACAAATACAATTTACATTATCATTAAATGATTAGAAAGAGCTTAAAAGGGCAGACACTTATTAGTACATAATTTGACAAAATTCCTACTGATGGCTCAGGGAAGACCTCCTGAAAAAAGCAAGGTGAAGGTCAGTCCCTTCTCACAGGCAACTAATGTCAGGACAAGAGGAAATGGCCTCAAGCTGCATCAGGGGAGGTTCAGGTTGGGTATCAGGAACAATTTCTTCACTGAGAGGGTTGTTAAGCATTGGAATGAGTTGCTCAGAGAGGTGGTGTCATGAATCCCTGGAGGGGTTCATGAAATGACTGGATGTGGCACTCAGTGCCATGTTCTAGTTGACAAGGTGGTGTTTTGGAAAAGGTTGGACTTGATGATCTTGGAGGTCTGTTTCAACCTTTAAGATTCTGTGATTCTAATAGCACAGTTCCCTTAGGAATTTTTTAAAAATATAGTTTATATATTAAAAAAAAAAAAAAGAAGCCTGAAAGTTGTGTTTCTTGCTCACATAAAATAAGTCCCACTGAAAGAAGGACTTCTTATACTAATTAAGCATTTACAAGAGCAGGTTGAAGAAGACAGATCTTATTTTTCCTTTTAAGTATACCATGTGGAACTAATTCAACATTGTCAAGTCTTGCAGGCATAAAAAATAAAGTTTCAGGGCAATGCATTTCCGCTAACTGGAATGGCTATTGTATCAGACTCCTAAGCAATGAAATTATTTTTAAAGTTGCATGAAATGCATGTAATTCAACTCATTCATTCCTATGTTAAATAATGCAATAAATCTAATCAAAACATGAACAAATCAGTCCTTTCCTTCACTGTAAGGCTTTAAAAAGTAAATATTTGCTCTCCTGCTGCCAGAATTTAAGGAAATTTAAAGCCTAAATGTAAAGAGAAAAAAAGACGTGTTTTACCACCTACAGCTTGAAAACTCCAGAGGACACGAATGCTCATCCATTGGAAAATTATGAAGCTGAAGATAACATTCAGCATTAATTGTCAGCCTAGTTAGAGAAGGGGGGAAAATAAGAGAAAAGATTATATTGAAGAATTCAGATACTTCAGACTACACAGTAAACAACATGAACAGAAATTAATTTGCCAATTAATGGATGTTATGAACAGTCCACTGTGTATCAGAAAAAACACATCATGCACTACCACCAAAGAACAAAGTAACAGGAACTATTGCCCCATGCAACCAGAGATCTGCATTGTTTCAACTAATATTTCAAGCCATTTCAAAAATTTAAATTCATTTGGGGGCACCTCTCAGCTCTACCAGAAATAGGGGATAAAAAGGAGGGTCTGAAGACAAGGGAAGGAGGGGAGTTTATGATAGTAAATAAAGTTTCTGTAGAATGCATTTGTGGAGTCCAATTACATTTGGCATTATTGTATCTGGTGGCTAATACATAAAAGAAAAAAAAGGTGGGGACAATCTTGAGCTTGCTCTATACTCTGGTGAAGAGAGTAGCATGCATAGGAAAGAGCAGACAATGTTTCTACTCATTTAATGCCTAGGGCAATCAAGTAATTCACAACTTATAAACATTTTACAGGTGGTTTAGGACTCATAATTATGCCAACTGCATCACTTGCGGCTTTTGAAAATGCTACCACAGATTTCTGCAGGACTTCCAAGCAATCTGTTCAAAACCCAGCTCTGCTGCCTTTCACTAGGAAGCTGAAGTAAGGGGCTAGACTCCAAACTGACTTCTTTGCCTTTAAAATACCTCCTCCTATGTGGTAACACTATGTAAAAATTCAGAATGTCTTCTAAAATGAACTTTAAAAATTAACATAATGCCTACATACTTGACTGTACACAATGCTTACATACTAGACAATAAGGGGCAGGAATAGTAAGATTCTGTGACATGCTGTCAGAAACCTTTGTAAATCTCTGAATGAAGAATTTATTCTACAGAAAGTGCCTCTAGGACCTGACCGAAAGAAGCTTATAGGGGAAAGTGTATCCCTTAGCATACACTATGGAGGGAGAGGAAAAAAACCTTCCCCTACATTTCTAAGCAAAATAGTTGCATCATTCTGAAGATGGTTTTCAAATTTCCCAACTATGATATATGCATTTATTGCCTTTGTTTTCCATTTTCAACCTTTGGATAATCAAATGTTCAAACAAAAAGAAAACAAGCCCAGCCCCTATTGAAAGCAACACAACTAAATCTGGAATCACTGATGAGTGCAATGGACAGACCAAGGGCTACCCTCCGAGGAGATTCAGTAAAGCTGATTAACAGATTCACCACATCTGCTACCTGAATTACCAACAAGGAAAGAGAAGCGAGCCTACAAACCTGGAGCACTGTCACATCATATTAAAGTTCCTTCAGTAAGCAACATACGAACCTCTTCATGTTGTTCTACCTTAGGCCAAATTCAGGCCACATCCTCACCTATTCAGATGTTTACACATTGCAGTGTGGGTGAAAACCTGTTCTGTTGTTTTGTTACAAGCTCATTGGGCTTTATAGCTTCTACTCTAACACAGTAATTCTAACCTAATGCTCTGTGATGGCTCACAGGATATTTCTGCTCACATTTCTTTATTTCTTTGTTCTACTTTGAACTTCTTTAGAAGAAATTGTACATTGAAACTGAATAGACAATGGAAGAGTAAAGTCCAATCATGACTATACCATTGCTAGCTAGAAAAAGAAGAAAAAATTACATGTCAACAGACAAGGCTCTCTAGAGACTTTTATAAACACCAGCATAATAAATCATTTAAAAAGTGTCCTTCAGAGATGTCTGTATGCCCCCTAAATGAAGCATACTAAGAAAAAAATTCAGGTACAAGAATTTTTTTTAAATATTCTAATTCTTCTTACAACTGATACAGAAGACTTTTGCAAATTGCTCATACAACACAACTAGCCTGCATATGAACATAGCATAAATGATTAAGAGGAAAGTAATCAAATGGTGCCACTTTTTATTTTAAATATATAAACTCTTAAGAGCAGAATCATATTTATGGCATCCTCTGAATGGACTATTTCTCGATTGGCTCCTGATTTATTTCAAAATTTTTTAGGCATACTTCAAAAATTAGACTGAGAGATGACTCTAAAATGCCTTCTGCAGACTACAGGCTTTCAACAACAGTTTGAAAAGTGACTGAAAGATCAATACAGATAGCCTAGATAGTAATCTTAAAACCAGAGCAGGCATTGTCAAGAAGAATTATCACAAATATGTTTATTATGCCTAATTTGGATGAACAGATCTGTTGATTTTAGTAGGTTGCAAGAGTAAAAACATGTTAAGAAGTATATGCAGGACTGTAGCTATAGCTTTAATCAAACTTTTTATGATTTTTAATTACATGAAGCATTTTTATTTACTTACAGAATACAATTTCATGGAAATTAGACAAGGAACTAATATTTACACCAGAAAGTCTGCAAAGCTACTTATGATTTATGTGCAATATGTTAATGACAGACCACCATGGTGCCACATGCTATATAACATCTTTTTTTAAATCTTGCTTTTACCTAAGTGAGATCAAAATTTGCTATCCTTTTCAACTGCCTTTACACCCAATTATCTAGGTAATATGTTTCAATACTATAAATTTCATGTTTTTCATGATCAAATAATCTTTCTTTTTTCTTCTTTAGTTCTCCTTGTGAATTCTGGTCCATAACAAAAGAGATGCCAGGAATTTGATTCATATTCATTATTTTCATATTCCTGGTCATAACAGGGGGTTTTTTCCTACCCACCTTAGAGTGTATAATACTCTTCCATCACTCCAGATTCGAAGCAAACGATTTGGAGTTGTAATCCAGTGAGCATCAGATTTCCTTGAGTTCCGGAAGAAGGTGTCTGGAATCCAAATTTTTCCAACCATATTGCTATTAAGCATAAGCACTTTCATTGAGCTGTTAAATTTTAGACGACTGTCATACCAAGTCTGGGCAAAAATTATATCTATAGTGTATTCCTAAAAACAGAGAAACAACCATAGCTATGCATGTGTTTACCAAAGTCTGCAAGCCAACTATTTATATTTCATATATAAATCTGAAACCATGTTCTCTATTCTCTTTTGTATTACCATTTGTAGACAGCAGGCTGTAAAACCAGACTGAGAAACTACAGGTTGATAAAAGATGCACACAGCCTTCTGTCCCTTCCTCCTCTTCTCTGACACATATTGATTTCTTAAGGAAGAGGATAGGTGACAGAGGATAGAGCTTGCTGCAACTTGGAGTTTCTCACACAGTGCAATCACCTCTGACAGCCCTGGACAGAAACTGAAGGGACACCTTACTACTTCAGGGCTAGACCATGTTTATTAAGTCAGCAATTCTACATCTGTTGAGAAGCAAACCAAACAAGCTTTCTATATTTCTCCCAAACTTTACAACATTTAAGATCCTTCAAGAAATCTCAGATTATGAAGAATTCATGGACATGTGGGAAGTAAACACTACAGTTTGCAGACCTACCTTTTATCATCTGCCTCATATTATCTACCAACATACACACAAAAATATATATAATCATAATCAGGAAGGAAATTTCCCTACAGAATTTCCACTTTACTCATTAAAGACTCAAGGAAGCTCCTTTTTTAATAGAAAATGAAATTCCTCACCTGACTTACTGCAAGAAAAGAAAGCCAAAAACATAAATAAAGGAAACCCCATAGCCTATTAATGAAACAATTATTGACACAGTAAAACTGGAGGGAGAGAAACATTAGAGGTGCAGACTAGTATTTTTTTTTCAAATAATCTAGGCAGTTGTTTCTGCACTTCAGACAAAGGGTCAAAGCAGCAGCTCTCTGTTGTATTTGTCACAGCTCTAGACCATGACTCTAACCTTAAGGGCAACAGTTTCTCTACCTGATGGCAGATGGGATCTTTCCTGCACAGCTGCCCCACGAGGGCTTCAATGAGCAACTCAGCAGCTCCCCTGCACAGAAAAGGAGCTGGAGACCAGACATAGACTCTTGGTGTTGGTTGTTCATCTTTTAGTCATGGGATGAGTGGACAGGAGAAAGCGGGGAAGAGAGACAGTTTTCATACTCTTGCTGGAGCCAAAGGGGTCACAACCAGTTTATTTGGTTAATAAAAACACATAATGCAGTCAGTCAATTACATTTTTAAATAAAAGTGAATGGCTTCACTGGTTGGAGTGGGCTTTTGTGTTCAGTCTAGTTTTAAAAAATCACAGCAGCCAATCTATACAAGTTACAGACTCCTCACTAATTTCTGCAACTGATACCACCCATCTCCCAGGAAAGTTTGTGAAATTTGGCAGTTAGTCTCTCAGAAGAGCCAAGGCAGATATTCCAGGACTACCTTAATCTCTCTTAATTTTCCCACCTCTCCAGATGGGAGAAAAGCAAGTATATGCTGGAGGGAGGTTTGACCTTGCTCTGTGATGTATGGCAGATGCCCTACCACCTGGACTGTGGTAACTCAGTGATTTTCAAAGGTTATGCATAACTAATGTATGAGGCAAAAAGTGGAGGTACAGAGAGAACAAAAAGACTAATCAAAAATGCATTTCAAAGGTGACTTTGCTCTAAAACTCTACATACTTCTTGAGGGTCACTGTCATCAGGAGAAGATTTTGTAGGTCAAAACAAGTCCTTGATTTTTTTTTTGTTTGTTTCTGTAAACAGCATTCAAGACACCTGTGAAAAACCTGAACCTGCTTCACCTTAAAATTCAGCTTTCTGTGCTCATTTGTAATGGTTACAACTGGAAAGAAAACTTGCCTTGCTGCAGCACAAAGGAGAGTCCAAGGCAGTGAACCAGAGAAGTATTTTAATGGCCTTAAATGGAACTGAATGAACAAAGATTTATGTGTTGACTTTACAGTATAAATAGGAGGAAAAAAAAGAAGACAGTGAGTGAAATTAACAAACAAGACCAAATGTATGAAAAGTGAAGACTGAGTTTGAAGGTGCTACTCTAAGTTGCACTTCACAGTACTTCATTCTTTGAGAAAAAGAAATCAAGGTGTCATTAAAGTGAAATCCACCCAGCGCAAGAAAACACAGGTTGTCATAGAATACCAACCATCCTAATAAATCAAGATAAAAAAGAGGAACTTACAGATTATTTTGAAGACATGAAACAAAGGAATAGCCTCAGCAGACCCAGTTGCTTGTATTCTATTACTTTTCAGTATTAAGTGTGCAAGTTTTTACCCTACTAAATCCAAAACGCAGCACTGTGCCAGCTACTAAGAAAAAAATTAACTCTATCCCAGTTGAAACCAGCATGCCATGTGTTAGAGGAATTGTTTCGAAAGCTTAGGGGGGAAAAAAAAAAAAAAACAAACAAAATCCAAAATAACAATAACATGGTACAACTGTTCAAAATAATCTAATACACAATAGTTTATTATCATAAAACTAGTAAGTACTTGTTTCCAAATGTCTTGCTGAATGCATAACAAGAGGTCCAAGTGCTAGCTGCCTTTTGTGACATACCTGAAGAGAGTCCTTAATTCATAAGCTCACACTTCTGCAACGAGACATCTCCTTCTCCCTCTGGAGTCAGCCAACCACAGGCATAATCCTACCGTTCCTCCCACCTGAAAGGTGTGGACTTGCAGCCTCACGGTGGGTGGCAGCAGCAGTCTATCCCAGTCTTCAGCAGGGACTCAGAGACAGTGCTCTCTGATTTCTCCCAAGAACTTTCATTCCACATCTAACATCCGCCTTGGTGGACACTACTATCTACTTCAGCATATCTATCTGTCCTTTGCCTTCCTGAAACTTCTCTGTCTTTGAGGCTCCATAATACATCCTGAGGTGGCAGATATTCTTCATACAGTGCATCTCTCATGGGATCACCTTTTTTAACCCATTATATCTATACTATCTTACACTCAAGTGAGCTTTATCATCCTGTCAAAGTACATACATGTACTCACATTGTAGAGACGGAAGACATGAAAATGGGACTCGTGTTTATTAGCCTCTTTTCCAAACACATTTTTTCCTGCAGAAGAGACCAGGTGGCATAAATACAAATAGATCCCAAGCAGTCACCAAGCACAGGCAAAGACATAAAGGGTGATCAGAAAACTAAGTCTGGCAGCATGTTGCTGTGACAGTATAGACACTTGAGTGCAACAACCTCAAAGGGAAAATATACTAGGAGAATTATAAAGAAAGATAGATCTTTTCTAAAAATCTGGTTTTGAAATGGGACTGATATTTTCAGATTTTATGGATTCATACATGGAATTCCATTAAATTTGCCTCTCCTGAAAAATATTTCATATTTCCTTTTAAGAAAGGGAAATCTGGGTCCCTAAAATTTGTTGAAAATTAGGCAGAAACCTCATTATATTGTCTTTTGGGGGGAGTACCTTGTTTCTAAAATGCAATGAATAAAAGCCCTTTTTTTTTTTTTTTTAAGACACTATAAGCAAATAGCAGCAACCAGATTTATACAATATTCTTTTAGTGCAATAAATCCTTCTAAAAAACTAATTTGCTTTCCTTATTTTCTTACAAGATTTAAAATTAACATTCTTATCGCTACTTCTATTAGTCTTTCATAAAACTCACCATTTAATACCACTGTGTTACCATAAAAATTGGTTTACTGTTCCCTCTTTCAAATTAAACTAATGACAAAATAGCCATGCAGAATAAAATGGAATCAGTCTATGGCTGTGCTAGTTACAGCCATAGCAAAATGCATGCTTCTTCATATTCAGCCTCACAGGGTTCAAGAACAAAGGCACACAGTAGCTCATATTTGGCATTTGATTAGATCACTGAATACTTTTTGCACAGCTGGCATAAAGTGCCCACCTGTCTAATTATTTACAGATAACTGCAATCCTCCTCCATCTCTTTCCTCTACAAAAGATCATAACAAACTCCAAAGGCTGGGAACAGAGTGACTAATCAGAGATTACTATTAAAGGGTCAGGCAGCAAACAAACTGTGACTATTGACAAACAGATTCTTAATCTGACTGAAAGTGATTTAATAAGTAAAAACAATTACTTCAAATAAAGCAGGAACCACCAGTGTGGGGGAATAAAGGGAATCCTCAACATATTTAATTGTCATGCACAGTCCAATCACAGCCAGACTTGAATACAGGCTAGTGGATTGGGGTTTTTTTAAACTGGAAAGCTATGAAAGAAAAGCAGACAGGTACCATCTAACACAATTTTTTCTCAGTACAAACCACATCACAAAAATTCCAACATAGTATCAATAAGGATTGAAAAAAATTGAACAAAGTAGGAAAAAAATGTTCTTGGATATTTTGCCTAACAGTCCCACAACAGATTTGATATTCCACAATATAAAACTATGGAGAAGTCAAGTAACAAGTAGCTAAAATGTAGGCTGAATTATGTTAACTGCAACACATTTTGTCTGAGAACAGGAAAAGGCAGCCTCGTCTTATGGGGCCAAACACAAAAGCAAGGAAGAGTCCCAAAACCAAACTCAACTGAAAAATTGTGTTGCAAACTACGTACCTATAATAATACAGTTCATTACCAATGAATTTCAGAGAAAAATGAATAAAAACATAGCCCTGCCATATCACCTTTTCTCAGAAACCCACCCCACTTTTTCTCCCAGATTAAAAATTTTACGTGAAGGGGACCTCAAATTTTCTGTAATGCCACATGCTAATTCAGAAATCTGTTTCATGTGGAGCCCCTCAACACAGTTCAATTACTAAGTGTGACATGACTTCATTTTAGTCAGTTATTTTCTCACTCTATTCAGCATTCTAGTCCCCTAAACTGGAACTCAATCTCAGTGAGACAGGGAATTATTTGGAAAAAAATAAAAAAGAACTAAAGAAAGCATTTTACCAACTTATATGTGTTAACAATAAGAGATGTGATTTAATAGCAAAGCCCCCATTTAGTACACTGATTAAGCAGTTTTAACAAAAAAGGAAGTCACAGACAAAACTGGCAGCCACATGCTTTCCTAAGAGGTAAACACCAAATAAAGCACCAAGCACTAGCCAATTTATCTTCATCTTGCCAGTATGATGCCAATAAACAATTGTAGTCTTTACCCTTTCCCCTCACCCAAATATCTCTGGACATCAATAAGAGCTTTTTAAATAATTTATTAAAATACTTAACGTATCTTTGAGATATAACTACTCTTAAAAAAATATCTAAAATGTGGTTATTCTTCCTGGTGGGTTTCTTTTAAAAGCCTTTTAAAAATATTTTTAAGCTGCTTCACAGTCAACAATGATTTCAGAACTTGATCACTATGGCTGAGACCAAAGCTAAAGTAAAATTTCTCACTTTGGTAAAACATTTTAGTTTGCTCACTAGAGCAATCTGAACTTAGTGACTTCACGGTAAGATCTAATAGATCCAAAAAAATCACAGTGACTCTGACATGTGACTGTAATATTACATTAATGATATTGCAGCCATGGAAGAGGTGAGGGCTGCAGGAAGTGCAGTGAACAGAAGTACACTGTATCTGCTTCCAGAGGTTTTAAGTCAGTCAGATTGTCATGATTGTACAGGTAATCACACTGGAGGATGCCATGAGAACATATGCAAAGGGTAAGTGGAAATACAGAAAGTCTTATCTACACAAGGTGAGGGAGTACAGCAAGACCTACATAGTCATACTACAGAAAAAATCTATCACTCTTCACATCATAATTTGGTATCTGAGCTTATCTAGTCCTTATTTTGAATGTGCATGTGACAGATGCAAACAACAATATGAATAAAAGGCAAGATTTATTTAGATACTTCGTAGATTAGAAGCTATTATTCAAATTTTGCCAATAAAGAATAGATTAGGCAGAAAAATAACTAAAGCACTTCAGAAAAATCTATTATTTCATCAGCTTAGATTTTGGCCACTTGAAGAGAACATGAGGATAGGAAGTAGGTAAGTTATATACATAACCTATATACATTCTCATGGTAAAAATTACACAAAAAGTTTTGGTTTGCTTTTAAATTGAAAATTGAGTTTTTCAGCCACTGCTTCTTGTAATCAAACACTGAACTACAGAAAGAACAAGGGAAGAGAACTCAGAGAAAAACCAACACACACACACACACAAAAACCTGAAACCCCCCCCCCAAACCCCTGACATATAAAGATACATTTATATTAAAACATAGGAGTGAATACTGGTATGGATTAAGAGTTTGGCTTCAAGGTTGTCAATAGTGATTTCTCAGCTCCACTAACCGTACTTTCTAAATTCAGAAGCTACATCTACCTTCCTGTACTTACAGAGAGTCAAGTAGTCAAAATTGGACTCACGAGCAACTTTAACAATAAAGCTGTATATTACTCAAGCATACATGGGTTTCCACAGTTTCCCTTCATAAATAAAGTATAAAGTTTCAAAAACAGCACTTCACCATTCAGTATGGTGCAACTGTTTTCAAAGCAAGATTAATTGCACAGTAACCGTTTGGTCTTTAATTTACATGGTTTTCCTACCATGGTTCAAAATTCCAACATCAATGGCAAAGAGACTTATCTGGGTTTGGTTTCTGCTCTACAAGTCCTGTATGATACATGATCCTACATGAAATACAGCAAGACTATCATTTTGGTTTTGTGGCTGATGAGGCAGTAATCAGCTCCAAATATCAACCATCTGCTATGCTGAATACATAAGAGCACAGACAGCTGTCAAGAACTTCCTAAGAGCCTCTATTTAATTATTGGCCCCAAGAGCATAACCTGTTGTGGGGATCACTTTCTACAATAGAAATATTGTTATTCATAAATGCAAAATCTCCATAAGCACTTACTCTATGCCAGTGATGACAAACTTCAAAACAGTGTTTTAAATGTGCATTCACCGGGGTGGTCAAAATTAGCATCCAGATGTATAAGACTGGATGAAATTTAAAATTATGCAACAACAGATTAAAACAAAGGTCAAGATCAAGGCAGTGAAGGTGCATTCACTTACTAGCAAAAGCATATTTCATTTCTTAATAGCTCTTTTGTCAGTCCTGTCATCCCTCTTTCCAGGGTGGGTCCACTTCCTTGGTAAACAGCTTGAAGGTGCTGTTGCAGGAAGTGCATCACTATGGTATGCAGTGTGAAATGAAAAACTTAGCTGCAGCTGCCTGGCTTTTAACAGAGAATGAGGTTTTGTAATGCCAGCACAGATCCTGGCACCAGCCCTTGTAGGGGCCAGCGAGTAACAGCACCTTTCCTCTGGTGCCCAGCAGTAGAGGCAGCCGTGACAGCGTAAAAGCCATTGCCGAGGTCAGGCTCTGTTGCAAGAAACTGTTACAAGTTATTACAACAAGCTGTTACAAGCTGTTGCAACAATCAAAGCACTCCCCCTGCCTTTTTCCCAAAAAAAACCCAGTTCACATCTAGGCCAGCATAATTATTCCGTCTACTGGAACATCACACAACATATTTTCATATAGACAGACAGATAAGGAATTAATAACAAAGAACAGTGGTGTAATGTTCTTCAAAATATTTATCTTCTCGCTGACACAGAGATAAGAGATACAAGACAAAGAACTAAACAGTTTGTCTCAGCTGCAGACACAAGGGAGACAACACAGTAGAAGACATAAAGTATTTGGAGAGGATATTAGGGCGTCGGAAGTAACAATAACTGTACAACAGAACAGCCAAGTAGTCTGTGCAGTCTGGGAGTAAAAAGGAGTAAAGTGCTGTTTGAGTTAGAAATACCTTTGGCTTCTCAGTCAAGTAATATGTAACACCTTAACATCACCCTTGGTTTAGACCATCTCAGATCACAATTGAACTGTGCAGGAACTCAGTATTCCTTATAGAGGACACACAACCTCTGCAAGGAGCTTTTGGTTTGAATTTAACATAAAGGACAAGATTTGGAAAGCCAATGGGGGCATAATTACAGGTAGTGATTTTAGCACAACACAAGATTAATTCTTTGTGATATTTCATAACCATTACAAAAAAAAAAAAATTAAAGAAAAGTAAGTTTAAACAGAAACATGATGAGAAACAATGAAGTGGCTTTGCAGATATTTATAAAATGTTTCTTTCAAGCATAAAGGGCAGTTTGGGAGAAATTGGTATGAAAAGTGGAAAGTACAGGAGCAAAACCTAGCAAGATCTGAGATAGGAAATGGCCTCTTGAGGGGAAAAAAACCAAAACACCCAACTAAAAGTGGCTGAGGACAGGCTTTGAAGTGCCTTGAAAGTGAAAGGGAACTGTTTATGTGTGAGACCCACTGAAAGAGAAGACAGAGGAAGAACCAAAACATGAAATAACTCAGTAGAAACAACGGAAAATTTTTTTCTGTAGCACATCTGTAGATGGCATAAGTGCAGCCATGCTGCCACTGGAAAGGTGATTGTGATAGTTTTGGCTTTAGTCAGCATAGGGCCCCATTTGGGCTTCAGTTTTCAGCAGGCCCCAAAGGATATGACAC
>JAWWEV010000134.1:47690940-47707864 GCA_035583235.1 Hafferia zeledoni | reverse complement strand
TACTCTCCTGCTCTGGGAGTGGACTTTTTGAGTGGGTACCAGGCAGTTGGCATTCTGCCAGCTAAAACTTTAACAGTGATAGAAATACATTAACATAACAATGGGAGTCTGAACAAGAGTTTCAACGTGACAGATTTAAAAAATAAAGAAATATAAAGCTCCTTTGCATTCAGAATTTGCAAGACTAAAATTGAGACACTACTCCTGGTTCTAAGATCCATCACAATACAGAAAATACTTAGATTTCCGTTCTCAATGACATAGAATAGTGATTATCCACAGCAACTAAGACTGTGGAAAGGGTGAAAAGTTGTAAGATTTAAAGCTCTACTGAGCTTTAAATGAGCTAACAAAACAATTTTGAACACATATGAGGGACACACAGATGCATTTTAGACTGGACAAAAGGAAACACATAGAACAGTAGGCAACTGACAGAGAAAGGCAGCTAAATTTGTGCATGGAACTATCATGAAGAAACTGAGAGCAGAACAGAAGGTGACCATGGAAGACATCCTATGCAGAAGCACCAAAGGAAGAGCTTTAAGAAATACGTTCACATCAATACTTAAACAGATCAAGTATTCAGAACACAAGAAACTCAGAGACTTCCTCACAGCACACTGACAGACTGACCACAGATAAAAAGGAAGAAGCTTCTCTGAACTGTCGTCTAGCCCTCATCGTGTCCACAGCTCAGCCCTTCTGCCATTTTTTGAACAAATTGTAGAATCACAGACTAGCCTTATGTAAACACAGAGCAATTACATGTGAAATCTCAGATACTTCAAAGGCAGTTTGGTTATTGCCCTGGCTTTGAATGCTAAGAATCTGAGATTACTGGATTTCCAAACAGTATGTTGGCAAACTCTATGGAAGTCAGAAGAGTGAAGTCCAAGTAAATGATGATGTTGTTGCTGTTGTAGTTGTTGTTGTTACTATTATTACTATATACTACTGCTATAATGATGATGATTACTATTACTGCAACCATGCCAATTGTGGCTTAAGTGATACATGTACCACATGAAACCAGTGTTTCCTAAAGCATGAACTATCTAACATAAGATTTAAGTATCAACCACTGCACAAAAAGACTGCAGCCTTATATAATAGCATTGCTATTATCTGGCACACAGAAATGAGGCCATATTTTACAGCAAAGAGCACAGATTTTCTTGGTGACTCGTGTGAAACCTTCACTACCTGTCCTGATGTCATATCTAAAAAGGGACAATGGTAAACTGCAGCTGAAAACAGGAAAAGTACTGAATGCTGTCTAAAGTGGAGGCTAAAAAGATGTCTATTCTCTGCTTTGATTTCAGAAGGATACTGCAAAATTTATCAGTCATACAATGACTGCCTTTTCCCTCACCTCTCACCATTCCCTTCAAAATGTTCACAGAAATTGGGAGCGACATAGGAACTGCTGTACTGAGGCAGTAGGAGCAGAATACAACCAATATTTGATTGTAATACTAGGTGAAGTCTCCTGAAACAGAACAGGACAAGCTTAGAGCTTAGAGCTATCTTGCAGTAACCAAACTGCAAGAACCAGATTAAACAATTTAAGATAATCTTTTCTCCAGAAAAAAAAATTAAAAAAGAGAACATTCATGAAATTGTATTTCTGATGTATTACTCAGTTTCTAGAGCTGGTAACATAAGAAATGTTAACAGAAATATGGGGTATGACATTTAAATATATTCCATAACAAAAATACCCCAATGTTCCAGGTTACTGAAGGAATATTCACTCAGCTGCTGTAAATGAACACTGCGTCCATGAATCTCGAACAAACTCATCTGGGCAAGTCAGTTAATTAACTGTGATCACTTGCTGTGCTGACAGGCATCATAATTATTGAAATTTATCTTTCCTAATTAAAATAAAAGGGTAAGTTGGGAAAAAATATTATTGTAGCTCATTCCAAAGAAGATGCTGTACAATAAGAAACAAGTAATTTTCTTAACAAAAGTTGGTACTTTGGTCCTGGCTTAGTAATAAATATTCCTGCCATTTGGAAGAGAATTAAACCAGTTTGCATAAAGTGCACACACTTAGCTCCAAAAATTTCCAGTGCTTGCACATTCAATCAACATAAACTTTAGGGAATCTCATAAATTCTCAAATATGGGCGAATATGATCTTCCTTTCAGTCTGTCATAATAAAGCTCATGGGGACAATGGTTCTCCTCAAAACAGTCTTTTTCAAACTTGAAAGCAATTCCAACCACCAGGAAAAGCTTCAAGTGCAGTTCTCAAACCATGGCAAGCTCTATCAAGCAACATTTACCTAGTCCTGAAATGCTACTATTATTGCAGGATTTGTTTGACACTGACTTATTGTGTTTATATTTCATGCATGGAACCATGTACACTTAGACCCACAGCTGTGTTACAGACAGTCAGACAAAGAGGAAGAGTTTTCATAATTTTTCTTTTAAGCACTTATTACTGTGGATTTTTTTTTTCTATTGCATTTGTTAAATCCTTAAGTCAATGTGACATGTAATGTCAGCGTTCACACATGCAAACAGCAGGATCAGGGCCTTGCTAATTCCGTATCCTTCAGTAACACATTTAATATAATTCAAAATTAGAGTTAAAATTATACTGATTTACAGAATAACGCGCACAAAGAGTGTGTATATTTGAGTACTAGATTTCAGGGTAGCTTTAGGTAATCTATCTTCAGGTCGTGTTTACTTTTATTGTAGTGTACTTAAAGTAAATTACTTGCCACTGTAAAGTAAGAGTACAAAACCTTCAAATCCTCAATACAAATTTAGTGACCAGTAGAATAAGTGCAGTGGCCACTAGCCAAAAAGTACTCTCCACAAGTGCAATAAAGTTAAGCAATCTGAATTAGAATACTGATCACACTGATACCTGAATACTTTGGAAAAAGAATCTGCTGCTAGTTAGCACAACTTGAGAATTAAATAACATTTAGAAGCCAAAAGATAGTTAAAATTCCTCATCTGCACATTCTACACAAAGTCATAAATGGTATAATATGACAGGAAAAATTGTATCCTATCAGTGTCCAGGCCATGCAGTCTGCACACCATAGTGTATTCTGTGAGTATCAGAACTTCTCAGTGGTTCCATGCTCTGGTTAAAAATAAGAGTGGTAGGCTTCAAAGTACAGTTTCAGCTTGTGATCACAGTGGCCTTCAATGGATAATAAGCAAAGATCATGTGAAAAAAGCTAAATGATTCACAGAAGAGACAGAAATGTTGGAAAATAACAAGGAAACTGAATCACTGGAGTGAAGTGCAGTCCTAGAAATTTATCCTGGAATTTTCAGTCTGGACTATCTAATAGCAGGTTCCATTAATAAATACAGAAAGTAAACAGAGAGCATCATCTGCATCCACAGCAAGAGAAATAAAAAATAGCTCTAAAACACATTAAAATCATAATAATAGCATAATGTTTCAAATTATTAAATCATGACTTACAAACACTTCTAAAAAGCAAAGGAATTTTAACACATGATTTTTTTTCTGTAAACCTATGTATTTATATATGTATACACTTAAGACACACACAGATATGGACAGCTAGGTAGAGCATTTTCTTTTGGCTAGCTTTTAGTCTAACTGTCAGTCACAATGTCTATGCATCTCTATAGAAATGATCTACCTCTTTCCAATTATTTACTATACAAAACTTGACTAAATAGACATCAAAGACAGGGGAAGTATAATCTTTGCTCTTCCTTTTTGACACAGTGATGCAACATCGTTTCTTACTTAAAAAATTGCTCCTGTGTTCCTTCTCAAAAAAATTATCTCATTTGGGGTAGCAGCTTTTTATTGTCATGAGAGTTTTGACCAATCGAAATATCAAGATCAGATCATCTCTTAGTTAAAGGAGGGCAAAAATATCGTGAAGGGGTGCCATGCCTCTCCCAACCACCTGAATTGCACACTTTAATGGTCTTGTCAAACCACAAAAGCTGTGGTGCTGGCATGGTTCTCCTCTGGATCCCATGGGGTATCAGTAGCACAAAACTGTGTATTTACGAATACATAGGGGTTGGGGATGAACAAAGGACAGAGAAAGCTAATGAGGCCAACACGTATTTGTACATCAGGATCATATATCAGACTCTGATGCTTGTACACCAAACAGTGGTTGCTTTTAATTTGGCCCTAGTTTGAAAGGAGAATGCTAGTCAAAGCCTAGTACTTCTAAATTAGAGGTTCAACCTAGAGTTACGAACAGGCTCTAAATACCCATGGCATATCTAAACCCTGCAAAGAAATCCCTAAACCACTGCAGAGCTACTGAGCATCAAGACTTTGGCCATAAAAATGCACTTAGATGCACTTTACATGTTTGTTGCACAATGCATAACACAGGTCAGCTCTAAAAGGCAGATTTAAAAATCTTTAGTTAGCATCGGAAGCCTAAAAACTCCACTGATATAGACACCTTGAAAAATGTTTATTCAGGTTGCAGTTGCCCAAAGAGATCATGAGCTGTAGAAAAACATCTCTTTAGCATGGGGTGGCTATTATATCTAGAATGTTGTGTATATCTTTGCTAAATAGTAAAAGCCAAAATACAAAAAATTCCAGTCAATATAATACATACATGCCATTTACAAAAGTCTATCAAATATCAAGAAGAAAGTAAACTGAATTTAAAAATAAACCTGTTTCCTCTCATAGTATGTGTCCTCTGAAGCTTTCAGATAAACATACTCTCTTGATATGCTGCTTCAGCATCCTTTCCAGAAAAAAGTCTCTCTACATCATGCCATACTGTATCCTAACTTAATTGTTAAAGGACATCATTTTCCAGAATGAATTAATATATAAACAAATGAATAATCCAAAGAGGAACCACAGATAATGCGTCCTCACATTAAGTCATCAAATGAAGGGCTAAGAACAGCCCTTGAAATGGAAGCAATGGGTAAAAATGTCAAATAATATTGACTCCAGGAAAAGTGCCTTCCTAACAAAACCAACAGCTCACATAAAGAGTTTTCAGATTAAAATTTCTTATTATTTATTTTGAGGAGAATGTTGTTTCTCAGAATAAAAACATCTCTTCTTCTGAAACATTAATCAAATTCTTTGCACATATATGGTTTTATTTATTTTAACGAGTATTTGATTTTTGTACTCTTAGATGCTCATACAAGCCAAGTTCCTGGAGTCCAAGCCCAGTGAAAGCAATTTCCCATTTATGAAGGCCACAGTGGTATAGGATTATAATTTAAATTGCTAAGTCATTCTCTGTCCATTTTTAAAAGTCATAGAATAGTTTATTAACTTTCTATGTCTGAACCATAGCTGGAAGATTTTACAGGGGCTGTAGAGACAAGAAGAGGGCATGGGAGATGGGGTAGGGCTACCCTGCAAAGCCAGACACGTGCTGGCTCTTTAGAACTGGGAAACTGAGGCTGTAAGCATTTTTCATGTTCAGTTCCAGTGTATGCAATGTTTAACTGGCCATAGGCTGAAGGACTTACATTGGTTACTGGAAAAAGAAGCCTCTACCACTTGCTATATCCTCCTTACAGCCTGTCCTCACATTTTGCTCCCACGGTAAGTTCCTTCAGAAGAGAATTGGACAGAGAGAAACAAGAGAGAAAGACTGAAGCAGGTAGACAGACAAAAACAAAGACATCACTTATACTAGATACGGAAATTGGAAAATTTCCCCACCCCATCACTATTCTGCTCTGTCATGCATTTCATTATGTACAGTCCTGGCCTGAGACATGGACTTCCCCACCACAGCCCCAAGTAATGACAACCCTAAGCTTGTTAGACCATTATGCTGGACTGAATATCCTTTGCCACAGATCTGCATAATCTACTATTGGCAGCTCTATCCACAGCATCTAAGTAGCACTGTTTTTTTCCTGCATGGCTTCCTGTATATTCCCCACCCATCTGCGATGACACAGCTCTAGACCACAAGATCCTTAATAATAATTGGGAATTACTGTGCTCTCACCAAACCCTCAGAAATCCCCTGCAGTGGCATACTCCAGTCTCTGAACAAAATACTTCTCTGCCACACAAATTCAATACTGTCAGTAATTCTGTAGGGAGGAGGTAAGATAAAAAGATGAGAGGGGAGTAAGCTCAAACTCTCCTGAGCATGAGTCCCTGCCTTAGTCTTGGGCAGCAGTCCCCAGAAGTCATGCAAAAAGGCTTTTCTAAAGCCTCCAACAGCACAATTTCATACAATGTACAATCCAAGTGATTTATTACCACACACTCAACTTCCTTCTCAGTGCTGTTACTTCACTGTTGGTACTACACAGATAGCTCAGATCTCAACAGCTCTGTCAGAAACTAGATAGGATGCATTGCTTAACTTCTGAAGAAACCAGCCATGTGCACACACACATATACATGCACACTGAAGAGGATACAGAAGACTAAATGGAAAAAGGACATCGAAAGAGTTAATTTCAAATTTTTATTTCTATGAATTTGGAAAAAACCCAAGCAATAGATCACTGCACTGAAAATAGTTTTATTCACAACTGTTGTTATTTTTCTTAAGCTCTGAAGAGTAGCTCTAGGAAATTATACTGGGTCAGAGATAAAAGAGGTATGCACAAACATAGTGGAAATGTTCAACTAAAACATGGATCTGATACAATGTATTCTGTGTGGCCTCATTTTTTTTGAGGAAGAAATATATTTTTTAAATTAGAACAATTTAAAATTGTGAAACTAAACATGTTTCTGCAATAAGCACAATCACATCCAACAGCATAATACACAGTAAGAAATAAAGAAACTTGCTTGAATGAAATTAAAATTATTTCATAATAGTAACCCATAGCAACATTCAGATGATGTTTTCTGTCAATAATCAGAACTTACCATATTGATTGGGTCAACTGGGCCGATGCTGTTAACATAGACATCTGTTTCAATTACCGTAGTTCTCACTAAACAAAACAGTAACCATAACAATTACATATTTAATTAACTCTATGCAATTGTTAGTGTAATTTAATTAAAAGAACAACATCTCTGATATTCTTTTATTAGATTCAGACTAATTTAATTTCTGGTTTGTTAGTACTGTGGAGGATCATATATGGCTTATTTCATGCGAATTGTTAGAATTATCAACTTGAATTTCTTAGTTCAAAATGCAATACCAAACTATTCTTTGTGAACAAATGTAAGATAGATGCAATAGATAACAGAAGGTAAAAAAAAAAAACAAAAACATACAAAACCTTCCAAAAACTGTCATCCAACTTAAAAATGCAATCTTAAACAAAAGTTAAAAAAAAAGGAGTTTGGAAAAATTTGTTCATACAAAAAACCATGAAGTCTGGGAGCAGATGTGTTGTTTATCATCTGTAAGGAATCAATATGCAGTGCTTTCTATCAATTCCTACAGAGAATGTGTAACAACAACGAAATAACTTTTCACGACAGATATGTTCAGTTCATGAAGATATAGCACCTAGGGATTACTAATGTCCTCCCATCAGCTTGACTACTACATTGCTTCAACAACCAAATTGAAAGCTCCTCAAGTGACAGTCATTTAAAAGTTAAACATTACCAAATTTATTTTTCTTTAAAAACAGGGAAACCATTCCCACTGTGCAGACAAAAAAAAAAACAACCCTTTAAAAATATATTCTCTTGCAAAATATACTCTTCTACTTTGTGCATTTACAGAAGGACACAAAGTCTATGTGACTTGCCATGAAAGGCACATCTGAAGTACAGAAGGTACTGATAATTCAGTTTTTTCCTCCTAATTGGTTTATAAGGAAAAAAAGCAGAAATGGAAGAGTTGAGAATGCATTCTAACTTATCAGTCTACCAAGCATTTTTCAATAGCTTTTACTGGGGAGCCAGAATATGGACACAAGAGGAAATATGTCCTAGTACCCAGTGGAAGAAAGTGTGTTAATAATAGAGCTGTGCTGGTCCTTTCATGATTTGACACAATAAAATGAAACATCTCTGTTCATCTGCAGATGAAAAAGGGGAAAGGTACAAACAAAAAAGCATTTTGATTTCATAGAAGAGGCACCCTAGGTCATCAGATTTAATTTTTTTATACTGCAAACCATCAGTGATTGCCCAAGGGCTCAATGACAAACCTAAAACCTTAAGTAAAAAGATTTTTTTAAATCTCTAAAACCTTGAACAGATGCACAGAAAGAGGGTATCATTGACCTTTGCCAGCTACAATGACAGGCAAGATACACTTCCTAAATATCCTAAAATACCTTTTTCCCTGCCAAGATCACTTTGGAGGAAATTCTCCTGGATTCCAAATCCAGTTACTGGTGTGAACCTAAGACTGACAGAAAGACACACCAGTGAGGCTGCACAAAGTATTTTTTACGTATAGAGCATAGGGTCACTTGATCACCATTCTGTCCCCAGCACGCTTCAAAGAAAGTTTAAACAGATTTGGAAAATCAAATTTATTTCCTGGGGGAAAAAATAAATACTTCCTGAGATGATCCTTGTGGGTCCCTTCCAACTCAGAATATTTGGTGATTTTGAGCTGCAAATGTTTTCAGTTTCTGCAGAGCTCATAAAGGAAGGGGGAAAACACAAGAACTCACATCCACAAGCCGAAATATCAGGGTAAAAAAGATTTATAATGTGTGTGTGTATATCATAGAATCACAGAATATGTTGAGCTGGAAGGGACCCACAAGGATCATGGAGTCCAACTCTTGGCCCTGCACAGGACCACCACCAAGAGTCACACCATGTGCCTGAGAGTATCATCCAAACACTTCTTGAACTCTGTCAGGCTTGGTGCTGTGACCACTTTTCCCTGGGGAGCCTGTTTTAACTGGGTGAAGCATTTTTTTTCTACTATCCAACCTAAACCTCCCCTGACGGAACTTCAGGCCATTCCTCAAGTCCTGTCACTGGTCACCACATCAGTGTCTTCACCACTCCTTCACAAGGAGATTGTAGAGGGCCTTTAGGTCTCAGACCCTTCATATTTATATAACAGCAGCCCCACCGCTAGACCAGAACACAAAGAAAATAGATCAAAATGTAGCTTGCCTCATTGCTCAAACGATGCTGAACACTTTACTACGCAGAATATCTCACCCTGAAATACAACCCACAGGCTTCTTCCCCTTCCATCTCTTTTTTACCCTCTCAATTCTCGTATCTCCAGTAACACTGAAGGAGCTGATTATGCTGCAGATGCAACCGCTCGCTTTCCAACAGCGCAGCATCTCCCTTTAGAATAGTCTTTGTGTCATCTGCCAACTTTACTACAAAAATGAATTGCTGAAGTCATTCAAAATACCATTATTCTTGATCAAGACTTTCCTGAGACCCCACTATAGACCGCCCAACAACTGATATTCCTTATTAACAACTAAATTTTGAGATCTGTCAGTGAGCCAGTTTTTAATGGGGACTATGTCAATTTTATGAAATTCCAACTTGTAGCAAGCAGTGCCTCATCTGCCACAAGGGCTTTCCTGTAATGAACTAGAGTTCATTTTTCCTTTTCCGCACTGCTCAAAGATTATTAGTGGTATTAAGAGCCAATGAAGAGTTTGAAAATCTGCCTCTGTTGAAAAAATTTTAATTGACCAAAATGAGCCAGTGAAAGAAATCCAGATCAAGAAGACTGGAAGAATATATTTTGTTACCTTAGTTCTTCTGTATGGTACAGTGCAACGTATTTCTCAATGAGAAGAATTAATTCATTCTTCCTGTGTTCTTGAACTAGCGATAAGAGTTCATAAAAATTACAAATGCTGGAGGAAAATACATTTTCTATATTAATTTGACATTACTATTGTTCATTTACTCTCCACAAAGGGCTAACAGTGAAAGATGGTTTGAGAAGATTTTGCCACTGTGAATGCTTCTAATTATACCTTAAAAATATGGTATCAGTCCTGAAAACACTGTAAGTAGGAAGAAGGTGTTTTCACACATCCTGCATTAAGTGCAAAACAGCACTGTAAACTTAAGGAATCTTCTAAGCAAGGGGAAAAAGAGCTTGCATACTTTAAATATTTACACAGAGACAGCATGACCCAGGCTAAAGTAAGAACATGAGAGGACAACAGGTTGCATATTCAAGAGGGAGGGAGAGAAAGAACGAAGAGCACCAAGGAGCAGCTGTCCACAAGGGATAGTTCATCAGCTCCAAGTAGCTTAAGCACATAGGGAACCCATTTGGTAAACTCAGTCTAGACACTTTTTCCTCAGTAGACTAAACTTCTTCTGGTTTTATAAATTTTGAGAAATGTTTATTCACAATTAGACAAAGCATAGTGATAAAAATCTACCCCAATCATTGACAAATTATTTTAGTAATTGCTCTTGCCACCTGAAGTGCCTCTTTTTTAGCCTATGTTTTTCCAGGCAAAAGTTTTACCTTTTGATATTTGAAATATCTCTGCCAGCTACACTTAAAAACTCTTCTTATCAGCTATTCTCAGTCTATAAACACCGATCTCCTGATAGAAATTGTTATCATTAATGTAACACGGCAGAACACTGCACTTTTCATTGCTTAATACTGCTCTATTTCCATTACTCCAATCTATTGCTACAATACATTAACCAATAGCATGTTAGTCCATCTAAATTCACTAACCAGTTCCCATAGTTTTCCACAATTCCCTCATTTTCTAATGAAGGTCTAAGACATATCACCTTTTGTTTTAATTATAATTTATCATGCTATTTAATTTTTACTAAGACCACTTTTGGTAATTTCATCCAGTCTTATTTTCTTTGAGCATGTTTTCTATAACTCCCCATTAGTAGCCCAAAGAAGCACCATCCTTGGGTGATAAAGCACCTATTCAGCAAATAAATTAGGTGACTACCACATTAAGAAATAACAGAGGCCTTCAATTTGTAATAGCTTTTAATAGAATAATACAATTCTCACAACCCGCTATCTAAGGTTATTACTTATATTGCTATTTATACTGAAAATTCAGCCTCAAGCTTCCAGCTCCATCTCTGAAGAATTTTTTTAAAAGTGATTTTGATGAAAGCAGAGCCCTGTTCTCCACACTTTTTAATCTTTTCATTTAAAAGAAACCCATCCTTTCAAATACTCCTACCCCACCATTTTTATTATTTCCATCATTTTCCATGCAGTGCACACATCCAGTACATTAAACATTCACTGAATATACTCTTCTACATCTTCCTCTTGTATTTTGATTTTCTTCAACTCTTGAAAAATATTCATTTCAAAATACATATGTCTCTACCTTTATTTAATATTTTCCTGCTTGTTTGAGCTTGCTACTTTTCTACCTATATCATACTTTCATCCACACTACACTAAGCACGTTTGACAGAGTATCTCCCTAATACCCTTATTTTTTCAGAATAAGCGGTTCTATTACTTTCTTGAAAGTCCAGTTTCTGTCCATATATTCTTTATATCCCCAGTAACATGACTTTTCACCAAGATGTAATTACTTACCCATTCCCTGCTTATAGGGCAGTACCAACCATCCAATTTTCCCTATGTATCCAATTTCTCTATGTCCATGAGCAATCTCCCTGACCATTCTTAAAAATTCTATCAGTAATAACTTGCCTCGAACTGTTGATAGAAATATTCCACATAGGTTGCAGTTATGTGATGATTATTTTCTATTTTTGATTAAATTTTGAGACTGATCAATTATGTTTCACCCATACACACATCACTGCTGGAAAAAAGGCTCTGTACATTGATGGGATAATATTAATATATTAGTGTCCCTAAGATGTGAGAGGTGGAACAATGTGCAGCCAGAATTTTAAAAGGAAAGTTCAAAAATAGTAGCTATTTTGATGCAGGACTGAAGTTTAACCACTGTGGTTATAAACTCAGGCAGCCAACAGGTAATGTTACAATGAGAATAGTACTGCTTTATTAATATATCAATTGTATCTATAATTAAAGGTTATTTATACCACAGACAGAAGACTTCATCTGGCAATTACATTACTCTTACTTCACACTGAGCAGAAGGTACTTCAATATTAGACTTCAATGCTTGAACCTTTACGCTCCAAACATATCAAAGCATACTACATAATTGAGTTAAAGACTAGTACTAATAAAAATAGCAAAGGGTAGCAGTTACAAAATCACTACAAATCAAGGACTTTTTAATGAGACAAACAGAAAATGGCAAAGCTGTTTCCTCCTATTAAATTTCAACATTGCCTCCAAAGTTTCAATTTTCATTTGGCTTTCCTTTAGCATGTCCCTCAACTAACTGTATGATTAACAATGAAACCCTTATCTCACTTTCTGATGTTGAAATTTTGTGTCAGCATCAGGAAGAACCAAATTCTGCTCTGGGATTCAAACTTAAAAAGTACAAGTTCAAAACAAAAAATGTTATTGTAAATGAGCTTTGTAATTCAATCATAAGGATGTTCAGTGGGATATTATTTCTTTGAAAGACAATGAGAATTCCAATTCAACAATCTTGTTGTACAAGTACTGATATACACTCTGAAGATACGGAATCTGACACCAGATCCACATCTTTGAAGCAGAGTAAGATGAATGAACTATACCCTTATTTTGTTTTCTCTATCTGCTAAATATCTGCTGCAGTTCCCAAACAACTGGACAGAATGCAATACCTTCACTAGAAGTCAGAAATTTCATCTTATGTTGTCCAAAATTTCTGCCTTGTGGCAGAAGTCTGCAACTTCCCCTCCATCCAGAAGAGAATCAATCTTAACATTTGCTCTCCTGAAAATAAAGTGAATACTCCCAAATGTCTCCTGTTCTCATCACTCTGGCTGATTATTCATGAACTTTATCTTTTAGGTATAGTGGGTGGAGGCAGGCCCCAGATAGAAAAGTCAGATTGGTACAGAAGTATTGAGAAGAGAAAGGGAACACTTATGTGTGAGAAGATATAACTGTGTTCTTTCAAGAACTGGTATTTTGAATCCAGAAAGCTGGCCATTGAGTTACTCACAAAAAGCCAGAGTTCTTGCCCTATCAAGACTCAGTATATAACAAGAAAAGTAAAGGTAAGGATTACATCAAAATTCTTCCATATCCATCTAGGAACCACAGAAGATTCTGCATTGGAAGGGACTCATAAGAATCATCAAGTCCAACTCTTAAGTGAATGGCCCATATGGAGATCAAACCCACAACACTGTCATTATTAGCTCCATGCTCCAACCAACTGAGCTAATCTCAGGGTATCTAAATCCATTTGACATGTCAGAATAAATTCCTCTTCTTCTGTATTCTCTCCATTTACTTCTAAGTTTTATGGGAAGAGAAGAGAAACAGAATTCTCTTTTCTTTCATCCCCATCTATCCACCAATCATTAAAAGGAATCCTAGTGGAGATGGTTTATTCCCTCATAATTGCTATGCTGTCTGTTGCATCAAACAGGGAAGAAAAGCCCAACAGTAATTCTATGCATCTGTCACACAGTGAGAATTGAAGGAAAAACATGCTGTAAGACCTTTCTTGTTGTCTAAATGTTTATAGTAATGCCATTAAATGAACATGAAGAAAAGACTTAAACTTTTTGAGATTCATATGTGATTGCATTATGACAGGGAGAGAAATACTGCCTTTCAACATCTTCAGAATAACAGTCAATAACAAAACAGAACTAAAAAGTTTGGGAAAGAAAATAATTTGTCAGAAGCTTTCAAAAGAAAATGCATAGTTTGAGATTGCAACCCTCTCTTCTCCAACATAAATGAAACAAGTCACCAAAATGTTTATCGCATAAGCACCTTACAGACTTTGATAGGGAATGCCAAGTGTGTAACAAATAATTATGTCCTCTACCTCTCGCTTCACAGTTCAAGAAACAAAGTCAGAGAAAATAAATTATTTTTCTTATTTGATCAAGCATGCATGCGGTAGACAAAACCTGTCAATGCTTCATGTATTATATGTTTTCAAAACAAAATTCTTCCAAATATTGCCTTTCTACTAGCTGCAAAGTTTGATCTATAGCAATGAAGTCTTCCTTCCTATATTCCCCTAGAAAAGACAGGGTCCTGAGTTGCATTTCTAGGTCCTTATAAAGTTCTTTAAAATCTGAGCTAGCAGAAGAAGAGAACTAGGTTGAGTTATATTTCCTTGAAATACATACTTTACAATGCACTTTCTACAGTAAGTGTCTAGTAATAATTCCTTAATAAACTTCTACAGACTCAAATCAATTTTTTTAAAAACCATAGCTAGTTTATATCTACTGTTCTTTCTGTCAGAAGATATTTGTTAAACAAAGCAAATTATAATTGCCTTTTAATGATCTATTTTAGATTGTTCTCTGCCCCCCAAAACCAATACTTTTCATAAGAAAAAAGATAGTAAATAGAACATAAAGTCTACTCTTGCTGAGAACATTATTTTTATCAGTTCCAGGAAACCATTGCATTTAATTGCTGTTACATTTAGGTTGTTATCTTGAGTTTTAAGAATTGCAATAAGCCAATTTTTGCCATCTTGGACAAAATGCACACCATCTCTAGTTCACATCTTCTATTACAATGGATCATTTTATGAGCTTACCTCCAATATCTGGCCGGAGCTTGTTGTCATATCCTTGAAGTAAGGAGTCCAGTATGTGAGTTACATCCCCACCATGAATCTTAGGTGCAAGGACCCATGTTTTATTCACCATTAGATCTTCATCATCCTCATCATCTGCTTTATCAGCTCTATGTTGAGGGAACGGAAAAAAAAACCAAACAAACCAAACAACAGTATTAGGAAGAAAAACAAGACACAGTAAAACTGAATACACAAGAGATGAAGAACAAAAATAAAATACTGAACACTATTTAGCGTACTTTATAAAAACACAAATGCATTCTGGTGTCAACAGAAAGAAGCAGGCCCTTATTTAAAATACCGACATTTTGTTTTATGGTAGTAGAGTTTGTAAGCTAATAAACATGTTAATAGAGACACTAACACATCACCCATTCAGAAAAACTCAAACCATGAGTCAAACCCATAAAAGCAGCAGTAGGCATCATCTTACTGTCAGGCTTTTCCTGTTTTAAAACACAAAGTGTAATTCCAAAGCTTTTTCCTACATGTACTACTTTTTCAAATCATACCACTAACATAATATTTCTAAGAGATGCTTAATGATCATAATAGATACATCTCAGTGTCAAGAGCATTAACAGAATCTCCTTCCTAGTAGCCTCTCTTCTAACTATGATATAAAAAATAAGACTTGTATACTTATTCAATTCTATTCACATTTTAAGAAAGGAAACAAACATATCCATGTGCTATGACTAAACATCAGCAGAAGCTGCAGTCACATGCCAACTATGTATCTGCATGTATACATGGTACAGTTTACTGAAAGAAATGGTACATCAATTTAAAACCCTTTGTTAGCTACCTGTTTTATCAAGATGAAACAAATATACAAGCAAAATACACATCCATTTATCACCTATCTTTTAATAAGATAAGCAGCAATATATAGTTAATTACTACGTCATTAAAACAAATTTCAACACCTTGGTTGCATCTGCAGATTCACTCAGCTATCACCAAAAGGTCAAAGAATGCCTGGAAGTAATTTTCTTTCCATTTCAATCAAATGAGTATAGACTTTAGTATTCCTCTAGTGCTAAAAACTGCAATCTGTATTACCCATCTATTTTATTTCAAGGAACTGCTATGAGCTTGAGGTCAAGCAAAGTGCATCAGACTGATAGCAGTAACCCTGACAGTCACACATCACAAATGGGCACTGGCTAGCAATTACAGACCATATGCAACCCCTATAAATCAGATCCAATGTTAATGTAAGTACAACATTCCAGTAAAAGAAAGAAATCAAATTACTATCCTTGTACTAATTTGTATTGCACACCAAAACTAAAAGTGTTACTACTTTATCGTTAGAAGGTATTTTAAGGGCTTCTGAATTACACATATATATTCTGCCCTCAAAACAAAGGGTGGAATTTCTCAGTAAATTTCCTACATGAAAGAAGAACACTAGTATATTCCATGTGAAGAAAGGACAGAAAAAGTCAGGAAAGGACAGAGAAAAAGTAGGCACGCCTGGCTTTTACTGGAGTTCTTTCTGGGAATGCCTCAAACTAGTCTGTAACAGCAAAGCCCTGCATCACCTGTTGGATAACACTAGCAAGTCTCACTGAAACTCAAAACTATCATGGCTGTGGCAACTGCTTGGTGGTTTTGGCATGCCTGCTTAACCTGGGAAGTGCAAAAGAAACCTTGCTCTAACTCAATATGTTCCAAGAGGATGAACTGTCCAGATATCAGGGCTTTCATACCTGGCTTGCTGCAAACAAGTTGAGTCTATTACAGCTGAAAGTAATATGCCGTCTAAATACAAGGTTCTCTGACAGCTTCCCTGTAACAGTCTGGAAAGCGCTTTCCTTCTTTTAAATTGAAATGCACCATAAAAAGCTTGATCTTCGCTGTATTACACAAACATTACAGAAATGTCAGATATTAAATATTTAAGATTTCCCATTAGCAGGATCCCACTAATGGGAGCACTAAAAGAATTAGGAAGCTAAGTTTCGTAAATGTACACTCTTTTTCCATCAAAGCTACCTATTGCCATCTCTTTCATGTTTTGTTACCACACAGCTTTTTCTTATGTATCTATTTATGGTCTGCTTGCACTTTTTGGCATCTAATTACTACATAAATTAGCTTAGAGTTGTTGAGAGTGAAGAGGCAATCCCAGCATCTTCCCAGGGGCATTAACATGATGAAGAGTAAAAGTTAATTTATAAGTAGCTCTGTAAGGAAAGAGACATACCAACTGCAAAACTGACCTTTTTATTCTTCCTCTGTTTTTTTCTCCATCTGTTATGGTTTCACCTAGATGGACCTAAATTTGAGTTTTTTGAGGTTCGGCCTGGGCCTGGGGGCTGTCAGCTGA
>JAWWEV010000134.1:47676950-47690840 GCA_035583235.1 Hafferia zeledoni | reverse complement strand
TTGGGGGTGGGGGGAGGCTCTGACTCTCTGTCTTGGAGGGCTGGCAGTTTGCCAGCTCAAACCACGACACCATCCCATAAGCAGCAGAAAGTACAGTGAAACTACTCCATACAGATCCAGGGCACCTGACTCTCTGGATCAGCCCAGTAATTTGCAGAGAATTTGAAGTGATTTTGACACTATTTTGTCCTGCTTTAATGTTCCTTCCACAACGATATTAAGAACAGCAGAGATCTAGCCAAAATGAAAAGTACAAGAGGTCTTGCCATTACCATCTAAATTCAAGAGAAGTTACAACAGCAACACCTCCACCCACAGTCTCTTGAATATCTTGACATTCTGAAGAGTTCTTAATTTTATTTATAGATTCACAAGACAATTTCAGTGGGAAAGGGATTATGAGAGGTCTCTCTAGTCCAGCCTCCTACTCGAAGCAGGGCTGACTGAGTTCACAGCAGGTTGCTCATGGCTTGATCAGGTTGAGCTTTGCAGACCTTCACAGATGGAAGCTGCACAAGCTCCCTGAACAACCTAATCTCCACTTGTCTCTTTTTCACCATTTACTATATTAAACAAACCTGAAATTAACAAGAAAAAATACGAATACTTTTCAAATTTTCATTTTCTGTCTTGCCTGATTGAAGGACTTCTGGTCCCCCTCCAATTTAAAAACTCTGAACTACAAATAGGTATACACTGACAGCTTACAGAAATCTATTAATGCCATTCCAGGGAGAGAGGGAAAAATTCCATCCCAACATCTGAGAGTTTTTCTAGACACTCATAAATAAATCCATGTAAGAAGACACTTTTATTAGAAGCAACATTTCTTTATTTAGTTTCTGACAAGTCTTAGCTTAAAATGTACATTTCCGACTATTTACATGGAACTATCTGATTTTATCTAGAAAACATTGTACCCTGAAAAAAGTGTCAACCACTAGAAAAGAAACCCAGCAGACTTCCGTACTAGCACACAAGGCTAACAAGAGCTTGTGACTCACTAACCCATTAATTAAATCAGCAAAGAAACCAACACAAATCAGATAACATTATAAACAGATGTAGAGGAACTGGCTTATTGCTATTCTACATGGTGAAAGCAGCTATTCTCACAGTCTCTGTTTCTACCTTACTGGCCTTTTCAGAGGTGATTAACTGAGGTTAATCACCCATCTCACTACCAGAACACCGTCATTTTAACTCTTCTTTAAAATGTGCCCAGGATCACCAAGCATGTAATAAAGACTGTAATGTCTCTGCAATGCTCATGGCACCCACTTCTACACCTTTGATTCCTAAGCCATAGCCACTGATGTGCAACAACAGGGTTGTGGTAAGAATGAATGATGCAGGCTGGAAAAATGAAGTGATCCAAATATACAGAAAGTCTTCTGCATGCCCTCCAAAGAAGCAAAGTACACCACCTGCCAACTTGAATTCTCAGTCCAGGTGTTTTGGGGGGAGTTGCACAAAACTACCCCAAAAGAGCACCAAGTCACGTGAAGGCAATAGGACAAGTGCTGTGTACATATTCATTTCCAGGAATCTGAATTACCAATCTTTGCCATGCTAAAGAGATTTGAATTAGTCTGTTTCAAAGACAGAAATTCCCCGTACAAAGTGAGAAGGATCAGTTGCGACAAGGTTATCAGGATCTAATCGATCTAACTGAGCTTGCTTGACCATGCTCTTTAAAGAAATAGTCACTTCGAAAAATATGACTCAAAACTGCTAATATTTTACCAAGTTACTATGTACCTATAGCTTTTTCTCCAGTGTTTGGAATGCGACAGAAGGAAAGACACAGGGCAGCAAACTTAATTGCAAACCAGAAAATAAAATGCTACGTTCAGGTATGCCATTCAATTATTTAGCAACAGTTAACTTTGGCTGATGACCTTTTTACTTCTTTTCTGTTAAAATAAATCTAACAAACCTACGAAGATTAATGTTAAGTAACTCCATTCTCACTTTAATGCTAGCACTTTCCCCTTTCTCTCACAACCCCAGGAAGAAAGGCAAACTTAATTAAAGGGAATTCTTTTCCTTTCCAAGTTCATCTAAATGTTATTTCACTATACACAGAAGATACCACTTGATCCTTTCACCATTTACTGTAAAATTTATTTTTTTCCAATGAAGTTCACTCAGTATGTCTTTTTCAGAATGTCTGGAGAGACTATGACTTAAAACAAAACTACATCAAACATTAAAACATTTCTGTTCATGGCACAGCAGAATTACTGTTACTGCAGGTGCTAATCCTGATTTTAATGATTTTATAAATAAGAAAGAAACCTCACTCCTTAAGACACTTGTTGTAACCCTTCAGGTAGTCTCATAAACTCAACAGTAACCTGAATGTACACAGTTAACAGTATTTAGGCAAAAAGTGCCCCAATTATGCTCTCTGTCCTTCAACTAATTGGAGACATAACCATGACTAATAAATCCCTGAGCACAAGTGACTAATGACTAAATAAGTCTTTTCAACATCAGGCAACATGCTCATTTTCAGACATTAGTATCAGAGGTCTTTGTTCTCCATTAAATATGAGAAAAACCAATCAGGTGAGCCTTCAGCTGCAATTAACATCTGCCAAGTTATGTAATGAACTGGAAAAAAAAAAGATATCGTGCAAGTGTTACTACTGCTATTTGCATCATATGTGTCTAAGTATTACACACGGAAGTACACATATACCATAAGTGGGAGTATTTAAACATGGCTGAGCATCAATTTACTTGTCCATTCCTAGGGTACTATTCCCAGCCAACACACAGAAGGATACCCAGTCCTCCAAGCTGGGTTTATTTAGAGGGAACCTGCAGACTTCTAGAGCAGTAGAGACTTGGCAAGGAACCTGAGTTATCTCCACTGATGCTTTATGTCTGTGCACAAGAAATTCAGTCAAGCCCTTGGTATTAGTGAGATTTAGACAATCTGCATAGTGGCCTTGTCTATATGGAAATAAACTGATCCTTCTGTACTGGGAATATTCTGATGAACATTTAATAAATAAATAAGGAGGCAAGACAGTGTTTCAGATACTTTCTATGCTGAAATACACGAAAGCAATATACTTTTTTCCTTGTCGCCTCACTTATGCAAATGAAAACAGTAAGACCACTTGTGTTACTTCATTTAGCTGAGGATCTTCAGTTGCTTCAGGAGTTTTACCAAAGCAGGGGTAGGGCACAGTGACACTGACCTAAATGATGAAACGTGTCTTAAGACAGCTATTATTCCCTGGCTGTGCTTCCCAGCATTGTAAATACTTTGTCTAAGTATAATAAAATTTAACCTTTATTTTCCATTACTTAAAATAAACAAACAAACAATTCCTCTCAACTTTCAGAGAAAATGGTAACATTTCCCAAAGTTTAAACATGGGAGATTACTTTGTTAACAACAACACATCTTCAGAGGTTTGTCAAAATAGTGCATTTAAGAGCTTCATAACAAGTCAGTCAAGACAAATAAGGTTCCCAGTGAAGTGTTCCAACAGATCAGATATCTAACCAGACACTAGCTTACTCCAAAACACAAAACATTATATGCTTGCATGTGGTAAATAAGTATATGGCCCCATTAATAAGAGGTCAGAGCTTGTCTGACCTAGTCAAATTCCACACATGAAAAAAGACCTAAACCATTGCTGAAAAGCTAAGCATGGTTATTGACACCTCAATGTCCAGAGTCAGCCATTTGTAGAGAGACTGGAAATGAGTAACTCAGAAGGTAAAATGCATGTACTTAGGCATGCATCACATCAATGACCAAGGCATAAGAAGTATACATGAAAATCTGAACTCTAGAAGTGCCTGAAGTAAGTCTAAGAAGTGCCTGAAACAGATGAAACTTCCTTAAACAGAGAGTAAAATCCAACTTCAACATGGTAGAAATAAGTAATGACTCTCATGTCAGCAATTTAAACTACACATTTCCATACTTTCTTGGATCTTCCTAAGATAAAACGAAGGCCTCAGATAAACTTGTACATTCTTAGAAGCTGAGAAAGGATTGGGACTCCTGTATATACACAAATATTACTTCTTTTCAATACCAAAAATAAGCAGGGCCATGCAGTCATGACTGCTGGAATAGAACACAATTACACTTTACTACAAAAGATTTTCTTGAAAGCTCACTATCACTGCTAGCTGTCAGTAGCGAATGGTTTAAACATCTCTCAAGATTTATCTTTCAAACTTAATGGCTGACTTCATTCTCATCAGTTCTATTACATTTCTGCAGAAAGGAACTCTCTTTTGCATTTCATCATCAGCGCCTTCACTCATATGCTTTATGTGTCACAGAAAATTTCTGGCAAAATAAACATAGCAAAGAAATACAGCTACTGAAAATCTGCCTCCGAAAACCATTACTTGCTCTTCTTAATCCTGTGGGATATAGAGTCATTGATGTTGTTTTCCTTCATCTTCAGCCTTCCTAAACTGGTTTAGACATTCTCTTGTCAAAAATCTCTTCACCTTCATCCATTCCATCTCAGATGCTTTCATCAATCTATTTCCCACTCCTTTTGCCTTGCCAGGCTTTGGTATATTCTTTTGTGTGTCAAAATGCATTTCACTCTCCCATTGAAATATGTTTTACTTATTCCCTCCATTTTTTTTCCAGTACACCTATCACATACTGTTAGGTTGATTCTTCTGAATATACATAGTGCCTATTCGTAGTGTCTGGCTATTCGTAATTTCCTGCCGTTTCCTCTTTCCCTCCTTCTACCTGAGTTTTTACTGAAGGGATGAATCTGGACCTTAATTATCAAGGAAAATGTAGAAAAATATTAGAAATTCTTACACAGAAAAAAGCATTAGAACATTAGATTAAAAGCATAAGCTATGTAAGGAAGTTCACTTAGTATTACATAAGTAAAGCTTTGTTGCAAAAAAAGAACAATAATAGTATCAACAGAATAAAGACACACACCTCAGCTGTTCATTCCCTGTAATAAAAAGTGCTGCCTATGTACCTGAGTGCTTAGGCTATAAAACTTGTAATATCTTAATACATATCACAAGCATCAGGAGATCAAGATCTTTTGAGTCATTACAGCTTTGAAGTACATCTCCAAAAGATAAGAAACATTTTCTCACACTCGATAACTTCAGTACAATTAATTTTAGTCCCAGCAAGACCTTCACTTAAAAGAATTATCACATTTACTATAAAATGTGCACCATCTCTGTGATGCTAATATAATAAAAACTAACCCAAAATTACTGAACAATACAACCAGGCTTAACTCTGAACACTTAACAAAGGCACAATTTGATGGCAGAGAATATTTATAGAAATGTGAATTTTTAGCATTAAAAACAACAGGTACTATTAAAGACATCTTCCAGAAAAACAATTTTGTTCTGAGATCAACACAAATTGTTGTCCTCCATGTCAATTTGCATATAATGCCCCATACTACTTGAAATTACACTGGTCAAATGTTATTAATTCGAATGGTTTTTACAGGTCTTGAAAAATTATCATAAGGACTCAAAGCATCACAGATATCCTTTATACATCAGTCTTCTCCTATAATGCAAAGTTTATCTTCTCTCCTTGAAAGTTCACCCAAATATTGATATGGTCAGATCAGTATAACTGCTGCCTCTTCTCTTACCAACTTGCAGTCCAGAAATCAATTGACAATTTTTCTCACATCTGTCTGTCCAACTAGAGGTAATTCTCTGTGCCAGTTTAGAGATGCTGCATTCTCAAACATATTCACCTTGATTAGTATAGCAATGTTACTTTGACCATCTTAGTTAAAAGCACTCTTTACCTCTATATGTCATCACAAAAATATTCTTCCCAGTTTCATAGACCTGATGGAAAGACAACTATCTGCTTCTACACCCCTTGTATATAACAATAGAGAGCACGAACTTTGCATGAGTAAGATAGCAAACCATGCTGAAAATAGAAATTAAAAAAACCCCAAACACACACCCACTCCAACCTGATTCCTGTAATTTTCCACAGAAATTATTAATTTCTGCATACAATTTAGAAGGCATCTTGTGAAGTTTACTTCTAGTCAAAGTAGGGCCAATACCAAATTCAGACCAGGATGCTTACAGACTAATCATCTGGGTCTTGAAAATTCCATAGATAGACCTCCCAAAACCTCACTGGACAACTTGTTTCACTGTTTAATTATTCTCCAAGGAAAGCTTTTTCTTTATACCTAGTTGGGATTTCCCCTGTTGCAATTCATCACCATTGGCACTCATTCTCTAACCCTGCACCACCTCTGTCTTCTCAATCACCTCTCCATAAGTGCTGGAGGCTGATGTTGGGTCCTCACAAAGCAATCTCTTCTCCGGTCTGGTCAGCCCTCTCCCAATAGGCAGGTGCTACTGCTTGACCAGCTTAGTAGCCCACTACCAAGCTGTCTCCAGTTTAAACCCAAAACTGAATGAAGTATTGAGATGCGGTTTCACAAGTGTTGACCAGAGGGAGACAATCACTTCCCTCAACCTCCTGAATGAGCACCCGGTTCCACAGCCTAGGATGCTGCTGGCCCTCTTTGCTGCCAAGGTTCCAGGCTCTTCACTAGGAACTCCAGGCCCTTTTGGAAGAGCTGCTCCCCAGTCAGCTAGCTCCAGTCCTGCTGATGGGGACTTGCCACCCAGGTGCAGGACTTGAGCACTTGCCTTTGATAATTTTATAATCTTCCTGTCAACCCATTATCCAGCCTCTCTTGCTCCTCCTAAACAGCAGCCCTGCCTGGAAACATATGAACTTGGTAAAAAAACAATCAATATAGAAAAAAAAAAAAATTGTCTTCAGGAAACATTATGCTAATACCTTTATTCCTGATACTCTGAGCAGTTCTTGTTCCAACCCAGAAAAACAATGAAATAGGACACACTTCTTACTTCTCTTGCATCAATTATTCCACGTTCTGATTACAAACTTGCAGAACATGTTGTATGATTTGTTTGTCCACAGAACCATTTAGGTTGGAAAAGATCTCTGAGATCACTGAGTCCAACCTTCGACTGATCACCACCTTGCCAACTAGACCATGACATTAAGTGCCATGTCCAACCATCTCTTAAACACCTCCAGGAGTGGCAACTCCATCACCTCCCTGGGCAGTCCATTCCAGTGTCTGACAACACTTTCAGTGAAGCGGCACAGCTTGAGGCCATTGCCTCTTGTCCATCTCTAGCTGCCTGGAAGAGGCTGACCCCCACCTTTACAACCTCCTTTTAGGTAATTGCAGGGAGCAGTAAGATCCTCCCTGAACCTCCTTTTCTTTGAACTAACTGCAGCTTCCTCAGCTGCTCCTTTTAAGACTTACTCTCTAGACTCTTCACCAGCTCCATTGCCCTTTTCTGGACTCCAGCATCTCAATGGCTTTTCTGCACTGAGGTGCCTAGAACTGGACATAGCACTTGAGGTGCAGCCTCACCAGTGCCAAATACAGGGGGACAATCACTGCCCTGGTCCTGCGATTTCTGATACAAGCCAGGATGCCACTGGCCTTCTTGGCCATATGGGCACACTGCTGGCTCACGTTCAGCTGTCTGCTGACCAGCACCTACACATCCTTTTCCACTGGGCAGCTTTCCAGCCACTCTTCCCCCAGCCTACACTTCTCCATGGGTTGTTGTGGCCCAGCACTTGGCCTTGTTAGACCTCATATCGTTGGCCTTGGCCCATCAATCCAGCCTGTCCCTCTGCAGAGCCTTCCTACCCTCCAGCAGATTGACACTCCCATTCATTTTGACTAACAACAACTAGTTAAACTATTGACTGTAACACCTATAGTATTTCCTTTTTTTCTGAGAAATCATTACTACAATTTCTTATAGCAGCCCTTTGCCTAAGAAAGTACTTGAAAGTATCCTTTATCTTTAGTAAGTAGGAACTTCCTTTTTTCTATTCCAAACATTTCTAATGCTAGCTGAAAATTTAGTGGGGACCCTTATGTCAACTATATTTTAATCTTAGAAATCAACAGCGTTTTGTTATTTTAGAATTTGTAGACAAATATACATTTTTTTTCTCTTCTACTAAATGTCTTCTAAGGAAAGCCTTCCATCTATTTCATGCAACAAAAATACAAGCTATTAGGAAGATAAAGGCATTAGCATAACCTGTATGGCCTTGACTGAAACTTAAGTCTAGACTACTAAAATTCTCATGGAGAATTATTTCACCTGGACTTGAATGAAACCTGTAAATGTAAGCTAGTAAGTCTTATTTTTTGGGTCAGCAAGTTACACCTTCTTTATGGGTTTAGGCCATACCATACAATGAAATAATTAATATGTGAACAGTTGTAGTCCACTGTTCATCCAGACCAAACAGCAGGGAACAAATGAAGGCTCTGAGAACAGAAGATAAGGGGATAACCATAGAAAATTATAGAGCCTAAGTTGATATAACTGAAGAGGGACAAATGGTATTAAATAAAGGTTAAAATACCCAAAATTGCTAAGGAAGGACACAGTGATGAAAGGCATCACCTCTCTGGATATGTGAAACATGTACTAATCATTGTAGGATCATATCTCCTGGGGGTTTCAGGCTACAGTCTTCACACAAAGACAGACACACATAAATCCATGTGCAACATGTCAGCACACCATTCAAGACACTGTAGATCTCTTTCTGCATTTGACTGATGAAAGGTTAATTGTCATCAAGTTAAAAATTAACTGATACACTGTTGATGGGCTAAGTGCCTTGATCCCAGAAACACTTTCCATAGTGAAACTAGGCTTAAAACAAACTTATGATAAATGAATGCTGAGAACCATAACCTTAATGTAAAGTAGTCTACCTAATTAAATGCCAACACACAGTCACTATAAGATTCAACAAATTGCAAAGTCAACTTCGTTAGATTCTACTTTAAAATATCACCAGCACCTCAATGAATATATCTTCTTTATAAAACATTTTTAGTCATTCTAGCTGATGATATTTCAACATATCGATGTGAAATTTTGGTCTAACAAAATTAGAACTTTTGTTCTAACAAAATTTTGTTTTAACAAAATTAATCATATTTTCTGAAAAATCTTGAGGTAAAAAGAAATATATTACAGCCCTTCACAAAAACAAGTTTATTTGAAATAGTTACAACTTCTGTATATGTTAGCAGGTACCAGCCTCCTCCCACAGGAGACAAAGAAATGTCTGTAGCCTGAAGTAGCAACAGAATCAGAAACTTGCATTGAACTGTGCACCATAATTGTGGTATATAGGTAAATGTGGCTTGAGATCACAGAAAAAACCATACAACTACAATAACTAGGCAATGATATGCCCCAAAGGCAAATAGAGTGAATGAGTTCTACTGAAATTTTAGTGCAACTGTCATCAGACAATTATGGACTAATCCAAAGGTCAATTAAGTTCACGAATAACTGTAAAAAAGTTGAATATACTCTGTAAGGACTAATGGAAGTATCTAAATCATATAATAAAAAGCTTGCTGTCTCTCTTTCAACAAAATTATTACTTCTCTGATGTAATTTATTGTATATTAAATATAAAATAAATATTAAATATAACACATACCTTTTAAAATAGGGGTATTACACCTCTTGTTAGATGGTGACTGAAATTCATGGTTGTCAGAGTTGTCTCCTGCTGGACTCAACCCTCAGGCCATCAGTTGGATGGCCTTTGTTGGCAAAGCAGGAACCTAAGGTACAGGTCCATAGCTCACTTGCAGCAGGTCTGATACAATCCAGTACATGTTCAATGGCTGCATGGTAGTGAGATCAAATACTGTTCTACACCAGAGAAAACACTGAAGGCACTTTTATTTTAAAAACATCTACATAATTTATTCTGTCATGCAAATAAGGCACTGGACAATGAAAAAAAAAATTGTCATGAGTTATAATGACAGTTAACTTCCTAAAAGTTGTAATGCTACAACTTTTTCCTAATCCACATTCCATACAGTTGAACTTTATTCTGAAAGATAAATTGGACAATAACATTACATTAATAACAGTAAGATTTAATCCCTCATGGTACATTGCCTTAAACAAGAAGAAAACCATACTAAATGAAAGGATCAGCAATCAATTTGAGACATCAGATAATTTCATTCAAAGGGCATTAATCTCATGTTACCTCAGATTTTTGCTATTCACAATGTCTGTCTGTCTTCCTGAAAACAAACAAAAATGACTGCATATAAATTTAGAAACACAGAATTCACACTTTACCAGAGATGAATGCAGGGACAAAGAAAAGGATGTGAGGAGCAAGGTGGAAAGCAAAAAGAATATGAGGTACACTTAAGCCATACTGGAGCTAATCCTCCAACAAACTATCTGAGCAGTATGAAGCAGTAGTAGTGAAACAATATTCTGTGTGTATCTGCCATTCATGAGACTAATATTTATGTAATCTATCCATTTTTAAGTATGTTCTTCAAAGAAAAAATGGAAAGCATTTACAAAATTATTAGGTAAATGATTAAATATTTGCTGAAGAAATGTAAGTAGCTCGGTTGACTTATCTGAGAGGAACATGTGAGCAGCTATCAAGTGGACTCTTAAACTACATATACTAGGGATATAGTTTGAACAGTAGTTTGAAGAACAATAGTTACTTCGACTGTAGCTTGGGTAAATCCAATTCAGTGGAAATTTCCATTCTGCACAGAGCGTCTCCAATTGTAACATAAGTGTACAGAGCTTCCATTTTGGACCAGATCATTGATCCTGCAACAACTGCTAGGCATTTAACGGCACTGCAGCTTCCTGTCTCCAAGAGGTGAGGAGGTTTCTACAACACATTATGAAAGACTATGCTGGAAAGACAAAGGCATCAGGATGTTTTCTGACTAAAATGCTGATTCCATTAAGAATTTTCAGGATTCACTTGAAGTGTTCTGAGTTCTTTTCAAGGCAAAACTTAGCAGAGGTACTAAGGATGAGCTTCGATGACTCGTTTCCCTGTTGAAGAGCAGATGGATGCAGGCCATGCTCCGTTCCTGAAGAGTCGCTGCAGCCATTGGTCTGCACTCTGAGGCTACCCTGCAGAACCAGAAGTATCAACCAAGACCTGGATTATCCCACAAAGAGCTAGACCTGGGATCCAGTGGCTGAGCCAGCTGTAGAAGGTGGCACAAGAAAAAAAAAAAAAAAAAACTAAAACAACAAAACACAACAACAACAAAACAGGTTTTTCCTGCTAGCAGAAGAAAGCAGGAGATCCAGTGGCTGGAAGCCAGAGAAACCTCAGGCTAGAAATACTGTACAAGTATTCACTGCATGTCTTTCAGCAGGGACTTAGAACAGCTATACTGAAGGAGCAAACCTGATATGGAAGCCAGGGTCAATTCTTCAGTTTTGTTTATTCTCATGTAAGACTAGACTGTCTCAACAGATCCTACTGACTGGAACATCCACCAATTAAAGTACACTTTAGAAGCTATTTCTTTCCATCTTTCCATATTACAAAGATTTCCCTCTTTGAAATATATTTTTTTCTAATGAACTCCTGATGACCTTTCTAATCTCGTTACCCCTCTTAGTTCACTGTTGCTGTATGATTTACCGTTTTAAGTTTAGATATGTAGAATCAAGTTTTTATATAGGCACAGAGGCCACTGAATTCACCATGCTATTTTTATTCTTATTAAAAATGTTTGCACGTGTAAAAGTGCAAAATCAGGACTTTTGTGTCATCTTCAAATTAATTCAATTGCATCTGAATTACTCTGTACAAATTATCACCGTTCAGAAAAATTGTTAAGAAATAGAAGTTAGCATCCTTGTCATCCACCACCCTCTGAAAGGCTCCTGACACTGTATCACAGTCATTTATAATTAGCAGTTGTCTCTGCTCCTCTTTACCAAATAAGTTGTATCACTATTTTACTCAAGTACCTGATCAATTTAGTATGCAGTGCAAGAAAAGGTTATGCAGGTAATTAAAAAGGCACTAGTACTGTTCTCTCATAAATGGTACTACAACAATGGGCCTTGAGATGCTCACCTTTGGTATTCTGTGAGTTCAACATACATGACTTTTTCAGTTTATATATATGACAGCCCAAACGAAAGCAACTTGCTTTCAAACACTTCATATGCCTCGACCATTTAAGTGATCCTACCTATTGGCCACAGCAGTTAGGTGTTCTGTTTGACGCAGATCATTTCAAATAAAACCCCACATATTCGCCCAATAGCCTTATAATCAACTCTGTGGACAGACTTGTATTTTGTATTCAAAAAAAAAACCAAGTTGAACAAGGTCATCAACAAGTGCTTCTTTTATGGCCAGCTTAGAAAAGCTTGCATTGGTAGCAAGGGTGCTTTTTGCAGCATTAGGCATATTTAACAAAAATAATTGAAAATTTGGTTCAATTTTCTAAAAGCCTTTTTTTTTTTTTAATGGATTGACATGGTTTGAAGGTTTCCTTGAAACCATTTTAAGACGATTATGTGCAAAGAATATATGTATTTCTCAATATTTATGTCCCTTTAAACTTTATTTTTATGAAAGAAAATATTAATAAACTTTTAATAAAATAAACTATATTTTAAACCACTGGGACTGCTTAACAACAAGTTCTTCACTGTCACATTATGAACAAAGCACATAAGAGTGAGGATAATAAGGAATAAACATCACAGATGTATAAATGAAACAGTAAATCACTATTATCAAGCACTAAGAAAACAACATTGTTATGACAGGCTTAACTCTGATCCAGGAACTTATATGAGAAGAAAACGTAGGCTGTATTATATATTTTCCTAACAGATACTTTGAAATAGAAAGGAAAATATTAGTTGTCATTTGTACCTGCTGACAGTGCTGACAGTTACATGTCAAGAGAGCTTTTAGAACATCAGATTACAAAACTAAAGGGAAGATATGGCCAAAATTAAGTTAAGCTTACAATATACTGTTAGGCATGCTGACCAGCACATACCATTTAAAGCTGTATAAATCAGAAAAAATGTTACAGTCATGCTGCACCTGTATGATTGGAACTACGGAAATAATTATATTGTCAGCTGTTATGCTCTGCCTATGAATTATCTGTTTATTTGAGTTCAACAAGAATAATGGGTTTGCCGAACATTTAGAACTGCAGTGACTGCTGGGTAACTACTCTTTCCCTGCACATATCTTATAGAAAGGTTCATAGCCCAGTTTCTGCTACAAAAGAGATGTCTGCTATTCACAAAAGTATTCCTTCAAAATGATGATTCATGAAGTTACATCAAGTGCATTGGCCATTTGGTCTGTTTGTGCTGCAGGTGAAGAACTGGGCATAAACAGCTGTTTTATGGGACAGATTTCAACTGCATTGAATCCCCTTTGGTGAAGAAAGTTTGGTGTAATGTCACGCTACAGCTTTTGGGGCAGTACCTTAAAATGATGAACTCTTGGTTGGGTTTAACTTCCAGTGTCCTTGCACAGGCTTTAGCTCCATTTGTTACAGCTGAAGCAACTTTACTCAGAGTACAAAGTACTTTGTGAATAAACGCATACTAAAAGTGATGCAACGTGTAACTTTTCAAAAGGTGGGCTGGCTTGTGCAAGATGTTTTTAGAAAAACAGTCAGAACTAGTGCAACCTGGTCTGTTCTTGACAAAAGCATTACTCCTGTGTTTTAGTTAGAACTTCAAGGAAAATCTTGGGGTTAAAATACAGAGAGCCATCCAAAGAAGCAGAAAAATAGTATTTACATCCTACTTTGTGGCACACTGTTAATGGGCACCAGAAGTCCCAGGCTCTCTGGAAACACCCCTGAATTGCAATGCACTACACACCAAAGAATCATGATCTGCAAAACACATCCATTTGTTGCCATTAAAAAACAAAAAAGGGGGGGGGGGGGGAGATAAATATTTCAATTTATT
>JAWWEV010000134.1:47636086-47676940 GCA_035583235.1 Hafferia zeledoni | reverse complement strand
TATCCATAGAGGTAGTTCAATATGCCTGTTCTTGCCTTTCTTTTTGTTTTGATTTGACATGGAAATATAGGCAACAGCCCTAGTGTAGCAACTGATACACTAGAGGCTCTTTGTCTACTAGCAACAAAACCATAAATCTGTCAATGTAGTCTTTAAATAAAAGGCAAGGCTGAAAACAATTGATTCAGACACATGGATATTTATACCAAAGGTTCCTTTTTAGTGGAGAGGTCACACAGAATACAATAATGCATGTAAGTTACCTCTTTTTCTCACTGAGGATTTCTTAGCAACTTATTTATAAATACTAATGTTAATGAGATGCATACATAATAATCCACACTTAGTCCTATAATACAAACCCCATTTTGACAAAGAAAGAAAAATAATTTATTTTTTAGCTAGTCCTCCTCCTTTGTAACTAAGTCTTTGAACTGATAAATTAGCATGCATATTCTTTTCTCTCAAACCACTTGATAATTTCTTTCATACCTGTGGTACACTATGATCATTAAGAAACATCTTGAAGATGCACAGCTGCACTGGTATAATTTTCATCAATGCCTTTGAAAAATATTTCCATAATATACCAGGGTTTTAAAAGACACAGATAAGAAAAGTATAATCAGTGGTGTTTCTGACTAGGATAACACAGCAGCCTTCTGAAGATGAGAGATGTGATGAGATCAACACACCTCACACAGACTGATAAATCATGACAGACTTTAAAAAATATTTAATAGATTTTTTTCCCCTTTTATTTTCTTTTTTTCTTTTTTTTTCCCCCAGCCTTTACACTACACATTTTTATATCCTCTTAGAATAAAAATTTGGTCTATCATTTAAAAAAAAGACACCCTGGGCAACAGTCAAATACCCTTTCAGTCTGCTTTGTTATTTTGATGAGTGTAACCTGTGTAATGATTCACATTAGTGCTGAATTACTAATAGAGTTGAATGATCAGATGGCTTTTCGTTAAGTTGTTATGGGTACTAATAACACATGTACACAGCTATACCAAACTGTTGCCCTTCAGCTCAATTTTCTAACTCCCTTAAAATGCACGTTTTCAACTTCTGGGACTTGAGCAGTTGTCCTGCCCCATTCCACGCGTGAGCCCGATCGTACTCCCGAGAGCTGCAGAGGCCGGAGCCGGTGCGGTGCGGGATGTCCCGCTGCGCTGGGAGCGCACCGAGCAGGTGCCATTGCCGGGGGCAGCGCTCCCGCACCACCCGCTGCAGGCGCGGGCATCGCCGCGCCACTCACCAGCCGCGCTCCCGCCTCCTGTCCCCGCAGCCCCGGCGGGCACGGGCGGCACAGCGGCGCGGAGCTCCAGGTGGGCCAGGCTCGGGGCTGCCTCCGCCCGCTGCCCCGGGCCGCCCCCGGCACGGTATGGCCCCGCCGCCCCCCCCGGCACGGTGGGGCGCGCTTTTCCCAGCACCAAGTCGAGCCCGGACTCACCATCCAGCCCAGCGAACAAGTGGGATGAGGCTGAAGTTTTACTTTGCCGGTGCCGGCTTCCCCCGCAGCCGCCCTCGGGAGCCACAGCGGCAGCACCGGCTCCTTTTTCCGTGAAGTTTGGCACCGCAGCCTCCCCTGACCCTGCCCCTGCCCCCGCCGCCAGCCCGCCCGGCGCCCCCCGAGCGCAGCCCGGGGCGCGATGCACAGGCAGCCGAGCCCCGGCGGGGGCAGGTGTGGAGTCCCCGCCGTACTCACCCGCTCCCCAGCCGCACGGTCAGCAACAGCAGCAGCAGCCGGGCCCCGCGGCGGCGGCTCCAGTTCGGCGTGGCCCCCTCCCATGCATCCATGAGCGTGAAAGCTCTCCCTTCCCCCGGTTTTCTCCGGAGAGGCTAAGGCAGAGCGACCCTGCCAATCCCACCACCCCCCGGCACACGGCAGGCAGAGGGAGGGGACGGGAAGGGTAAAACACCCAAACAGGTAGAAACGCACTCTGCAAGGACCGAGCAACTCGCCCAATAGGCTCATCAGGTTGCTCCATAAATTATCCTAAAAACTGCTGGGCGAATCAATCCCTAGCAGAGGTGGAGCCTCCTTTACTAGAAGGGAAACATGCTTGGGAGAATGGGTGGCACTGGTTTGCTGTTTTCTCCGAAGAGGAAAATGAAATAGACCATATATATAAATATATATACACACACACACAAATTTACATACATGTATGTATATATGCATATGTATGTATTCAGAATATATAAAACCTTAAATATATGGTTAAAGCTACCATAATATATATATATTTAAATCTCTATTTTTAAAGCTACACAGAGGACGGCTTGCAATGCGAGTCAGCCCTTCGGCCCTGCCAAGCGGAGACCCGCAGGCGGGAGCAGAAGCGCCTGGGAATATGCGCGGACACCCGCGGGGGCTGCCCGGCCCCGCGTCCGGCACGGTCGAGATTCTGAGGAGGGCAGCCCCAGCCGCGGGGAAGGGGGCATCTGCCAGCCCCTCGTTCGTCCACAAGAGAAGGGGCACATCCCTCCAGCCGCGGTCCCTAAGGCCGTGTGGAGGCGGGCGGCATGCTGGGCGCTCTAGGGCAGCTGCGGGAATTCCGCGCTCCCGAGACGCGATGCGCGCAGGCCCGGCGGCTGCAGCGGCTGTGCGCGGCTGCGGAGTCCCCCCGGGGGACGGAGTAAGGCGAGCAATGCGCGGGGCATGCAAAACGCCCGGGTTTGGGTGTTTTCTTCTTTTTTCTTCCTTGTGTCCTCTCGGCTGCTCCCTTCTTCTGCCTCTTTCAGGAGACGTACACGAGAAAGTAGCCAAACGCATCCTCCCCAACTCTCCCCTGGCCAACCCAAGGCAGGGAAAGCACCGCGGTAGCGGAGGTGCCTGGAGGTTCCGCGCTCGCAGCCTCTGCCCTGGCCATGGGGACGGGCGGTCACGTCCCGAGGGCACCAGAGCTCAGATAACACGTATTTCTTCTCTCGTCTTCAGGATCGGATGGCCCCTGAATCTCTCCCCAACCCAAATCCCCGGCCCCGGAGATGCCCCTGCTCTCAGTTCTCTGTGGGGCATTTGTGCAGTAACCTGTGCAACGCGTTCTCAGCATAAGAAGGAAACTGTTTTCTAGTCATCATCATCATCCTCCTCTGAGTCAAGTTGCCACTGCACAGAAATGTAAATAATCCCCCATTCAGTAGTTATTCCGATGAAAGGCAGTGTTTTGTCTTCTTTCCACATCATCATCTGGTTATTATTTTATATGTACAGCTTACAGCTGCTTTAATGGTTAAAGAAACTCACCACGCTTCAGAGAGCTGCAGTACATTAAGTGAAAATTCAACGACTTGAAAATTAATAGCCAGTCCTGTGGGTACTGGCAGACGGTAAAGGCGCATATTATTGTATGACCTGAGGTCTCTTTACTGGTGGATTAACACAGCAGGCTGCGTCCGAGCATGATGGCAGAGGCATGAGCTCAGAGGAGAGCACATGCATTTATTACAGAGTAAGTGCAGAAGCAGCTCCCCAGCTGCAGCTGGTGGCACTAGCTCCAAGGAACAGAATTACTGTCCCCCTCAGCAAGACAAGCACAAACCATCCCAAAGTCCCTTTCTCTCTGGGAAGTCCTTCTGCCCTGAAAGCAGCCATTGTTCTAAGGTTTATTGATCTGTCAAATTGATTGCATTTCACAAAATATCCAATGAATGCTTCTTATGTCTTAGCATTCTCATGTTTATGGAATCATTAAAACTCTATCAGTCTATAAAAATTTATTCTGTCACTAAAAGGTATTATGCAATTAAAGTGAATCCTGAGAACATTTGATATAAGAAGTTTAAGTGTATTTACAAGATTCCAAGATATCTTCTTCCTATGTGAGTCGTTTGGAGCAACTATTTAAAAACTTAATTTCACCCCTGTGTAGATCCAGCAGCTTGCTACCACTGAAACAGATAGGAGATTAAAAAAACACATAGCGTGAACAGTGAAAAAATGAAATTTTCATTTCATTTCTGGGTTTAGAATACTAAGGCACATAAAAGTATTATTAAAAAAATAAAATAAAAACAGTACCAATGAGATTTCTCAAAGGATACAAAACTAAAGATGACATCAGCAAAAGCTGGTTTCAGATAGTCCCAAATCTGAATTTTCCATGTATTCTAATGTAAAGAATAGAAATCCATCTCTCTCAAAATAATAAGAAGAAATTATTCCATTATTAAGTAAAATATTAGATGGAAAATAGGTATAAAAGTTTTGAAAAGCAAACAGGGACAAAAAAAAATCTTTAACCACCAAAAGAAAACTTGAAGGAAATCAACTCAGCTTGTAAGTATTCCTAAGGAAAATAAAAGAAGCAATAAATGAAAACTGCAAAATGTAAAAGAGAATATCAAAGAAAAGCTGTGCAAATTACCTACCTGAGTGTAAAAAGAAGGAGATGCTCATATATAATGATATACTGAAGGACAGTGAGTTCGTTATTAAGGCCTATTGATATTTGTCAGCTGCTTGGTACTGACAAAATTAATCCAACAACAGTATTTGAATTCTCAGTTAGAAACACCTTATGCTGTGAGAGTAAGAAGGATGTCTTAAAAAAGAAAGACATAGAGGTGAAGAAAGGAGTCAATAGTGTCATTTCAGACCTGCTAGGCATCACTTCAGAAACAGCAAATTAACAAAACCTGTACGACTCAAATCACTATTATCACTAAGGAGAAACAAACCAGAATGGCTTCTGATAAGGAAAACCACTGTCTCTATCTTCTTCAGTCATATTTAACAAGTCTATGAATAGAAGAACAGGGCTTCATAATTCACTGTCTTTCAAGACCATTTTAAGTCTATCAGTTATTTGTTAAAAGATCTGCATAGTTCTGGGGTGAGTAGGAAAGTAATGTCATCTTTCAGAAACTGCTTGAGACTACTGTCAGAGCGATTAACTTTCCATGTAAAAAAAAAGAATCTTGAGTTCTTATGAATCTGCTCTTCAAATTATTTTATTTAACTGATTCCTCACTGAAGTAATGGTTTCAAAGAGAAGAAAGAGAAAAATTTACAGATTAAAGTTTCAGTTTGGTTAAGTCCATTGAAAAAAAAATAGTGAATATTGATTAATTCATCACAGTGTAGAATATCAGTTATAAAATGGGAAGTGGTGGCATACTGACAAATGGAAAGAAAAATAATCCAAAAGTTGAATTTAGTAAAGATTTTAAGTACCTAGATATAAAATCACATCTCAGCTCTAACCTCTGCTTCTACCTAACCGTTGGATATCCAGAGTAAACATATATACACTTAACTGAAATTTCTCCAGGACTGTACAGCAAAACCCATACAAACACCCAAAAGAGCACTAGTTTGAGCAGCTCAGCATCTAAATTCTGCCCAAGCTCACTGAAAATCTTTCCAACTTCCAGATTTGAGGAGTGCAAGATAACAGGATAATCCAATGTAAAAGATCTCTAGAGCACAGGCAGGGTAGATCACCAGTTCCCTACTTCTTAAAAGCGTGATTATTGGTTTAGATTCCATAGAAATACACCTAACCCTTGGACATGGTAAAGGAGCAAAGGCACTTAGCACAAGCTCTTGATTTCCAGTCTGGAAGCCACCTATTCAACCTCGAGATACCTACAATAAGTCATCTGAAAAGACATGAGAGAGAATTTTCATGCTTAAAGCTGAAGTCCAAATAGAAGGAGGAGGAAAAAATCTCTCATGTTAATATATAAATAGCTAATACCACTGTATTTTTCACCTGGGAGCCTTCACACTTAGTATCAAAGAGCATTTTGATTCTTCAAAATGTAATTGTTCAAGACCATTGAGAAATCTAAAAACACTCATCTATAATTTTCCATAGCTGATATCCTACATCTGCTCTATTTTTCTTGGATATAGCTGCTTCCCTGACAGGAACATAGGAGACTTGATGTGAGTTTTGTGTGCTTGCATACCATTTTGAGTGTTAAGAGCTTTGAAAACCTAGGCTTAGTGGATGACCCATCTTCATTCACTGTGCTTGAGGGAAGTTGATGACTCTCACATAGTTATGTAAGGAGCACTTATCCTGCTGAAAGCAAAGGTATCCAATATGTGAAAAGGGAAGAAGAAATTATTGTGGTGCTCTGTCCTCCTTCAAAATAAAAGCACATAGAACAGCAAGAGCTCGAGGACCATTGCACTCATGTCTTCCAAAGGGTAGATTTACATAACAATATTTTGGTGAAATTGCAAATATAGACCTTAACGGTGGATTCACAAAGCAATTTCCTGCATCTACCTTACCCCTTAGATTTACAGAATCATAGAATTGTTTGGGTTGGAAGGGACCTTTGAATGTCATCCAGTCCAATCTGCCTGCTATGGGCGTGGACATCTTCAAAAATTATGCATATGTCATTTGTGCATTGGAGTAAACACAACATAATTACAGAGTCATGTGCATGACATTTAAAACCTGAAGCCCAAATGAAAACACTTTCATTCTTCTCAGGGCAATTCAGAAAAAGTGGTTTTAAATACTTATAGTCATGCTTAATCCTACCTGAATGTTTAATAAAACTTGAGAAAGCTACCTTAAACAGCATAATAGCTTATTTTTGCAATAGATGTAAAAAACAAAACAAAACAAAACACAAAACTCAAGAACAAAGAAAATTAATTCAAAAATTTTGGCACTGGACTTTTAAAATGGACCTTTAAATTTGAGAATGGTGGATATTCACAGGAGGAGAACAGAAAGATGCAGAAATGTAACTTCAGTGCAGCTTTTATATTGTGATTAAACCCACAAAATTATTGCTTTCAGTGAAACAGTCAACATCTTAATGGAAAATAAATCATAAAACTCTCATGTCCTATAACTTAATACCATTTTAATTAAGAATTCATCTACAATACATTGATTTAACTGCTTACTCATTTTACTCATTAAAATGATTACTAATGGTAAGGCTTTAGATGCACTTAAAAATTAAACAAGAGAAGTAGTCCCAAGTGCAGAACAATGGATGAAGAAAGAAGACTGCACCTGTCTGCATCCAGGGGAATAGGAAGTGCTATAGCATATAAGATGATATTCCTTTACATTGAGCATGTTATTCTTCCTCTCCATTTCAGCTATGATGAAATGAAAAACGAATTGAAGTGTAGACAGATCTATGGTAACTGGACTGAAGTGCTTAGGTACAGAAGGAAAATTTCAAATCAGTAACATTGTCTTGGTCTATTACTGTTGTCATTGCCTTCCACTAGGCCTTCAAGTATTTTCAATATGAGTAAAAAAATGGCAAATAAATACATTTTGGTCTTTCCTATTTTACAGGGCACAAATCCTCAATCCCTAACTCTACTTCTCCCTAAGAGCACAATTTTGCCCTCACCTGTCAATTTGCCAGAAAACGGAGGCCAGGACCCTGGATTTCTCAGGAGCCTGGATTTGCCATCTCTCAAGACACATCTTCAAAGGCAGTGGACTTTGCTAGGGAATATGGTGACCAGCAAGACAAGGGATATTTCAAGCGTGAGGCATGAGTGTGCTGCAGACAAGGCAAGGAGTCTTATAAGGCACTGAGGCACCAAGGTGCACTCCAGTTCATTTAGGAAGTTAAGTCCAGCTTGGATTACCCCAATGTTATGGGCAGGAGGTGAGCACTATTGAAACTCTTCTCTAGTCTGTGCTCTATTTCCTCTGTCGAGGAAGAGACATGGTTCAACCCAGTGTACCACAAATGTACAAAGAGTACCAAAGTTGGCCTTGGAGTACATGAAGATGATTGGAGCATCTTTTTGGATGTGCTTAGCAGGACAGCTGTAACTTACTGAGTTCCAGCACTAATGGGTCTTCAGTCTATAGAACTAGATTGGTACTAGTCTAAAGTAAATTCCCTCCAAACCATGCTTAATGTGGGTGCTGAGTTCGCAGTACCAATCAATTGCCTCTGAAGATCTGCTTCCACTTCACCACAGTATTTGCCAATGTAGCCAAAGCTACAGTGAATTATTTAGAGGACTAGGATCCTGGCATGAACTGTGGCAGAATGGCCTGCCAATGTATGTACTACCATATTTTGAAAACATATAGAAATCTTTTCTTTTTGCTTATTCCTCTTGTCTCCTGGTAGAATGGAAATTCCCTTCACATGGCAAGAATAAGAATCACTTCACAGCTTATAGGATACTCTCAGGAGAATACTATTTGATTATCTGTCTGGTCTTATTTTGTTAGAGGCTAACAGGGCAGCTGTTCTACCCTACTACTGTGAGCACTTACTGTTCCAGCCAGATCAGGAAGACAAAGACATGTGAAAATGAAAAATAATGGGGCAGGCAAAGACTGTGGTCTGTACTTTTTCCAGTTTCAAAAAGATTCAGTTGATACTTGGCTCAGCCTTTGTTGAAAGTTGAAAGTGGCTTTTCAGAATACCCTATCCTGACCAATCCTTCTTAGAATATAAGAAGGTTTTTAATCTGCAAAGCACAAGAGATAAAAAGGTCTCTTCATAAGACTAGTCTGTCTGATAGTTGAAAAACATTTGCTCCAGAATGCCAATTTAAACTGTTGGTAGCAGAATTCCATAGCAAATCTAAGGGAAAGGTGATATAATGCTGTCCAGAAAATTAACACTTTTTCTGCAGTATATTATATCACTTGCTGACCTTCTAGAATTGTTATTCATTGACCTCTAGACCTCTCAATTGCAACAAAAGCTTCAGATAATTGTTTTTTGGTATATTAGATTGTATTTTGCTGCCTTTTACAGAAGGTATACATTCTCTGAAGTTGCACTAAATTTGTCCTTTTCTTTTGCATCTCCATCTTACTTCTTAAGGTTCCTTTTCCATCTTCCAATTATTGGTTACTATACAGCACTTTAGGAAACACATGTTTAATTCCCATATTGAATACATGACTGTCATCAGTATCTCCTGTGCTTACTAGGGAAATAAGCAGAGATCTGGCTGAGCTTCAAATTATTTTAATTGTTAATGTTTATTCACTACATAACCAAATAGAACTATCCTACAATATAGCTTGATGTAAACCTAGCTATCAGGTCAACAGATTATTTGCAGTGGTAGGAATAGGTCAAAATACTTTATGTAAAACCAGCGTTGCTTCCAAGTTTAATTATTGAGAGAAAAAGGAAAAATCTCTACCTTTCTAAGTAGTCTGTTATGACAGGTCCCAACTAGACTGTGTAAAGAAAATCGTGTTACCAAAAATCATTTGTTGATGACATAAAACATTTCAACATTTAGCAGCATTGGGATAGCTTGTAGGCTAAAGAATATAGGCATATTCCACTCTGGCATAATGGAGAAGTCTGCCAATATTTTAAAGACGTATTTCATGGTATGTTTTCAAAACAACTTCATTGCATCATCAATATGAAAGAACTTTGTTGTTTTTTTGGTTTTTTGGGTTTTTTTTACATAGAAGAGAAATAGAGAAGAATATTTTTCTCTCTCAAACAATACCAGAAAGTAGGACTAGAAGACCCTTAGTCTTAGGTCTTTTGCTCCTATACAAACTCTTTTTTCTGCAGTTGTCTTTAATCACTGACTTGGATATTGTAGCATTTGCATGTGATGAAAATTCATAATTCTCACATGACAAAAAATTGTTGCTGTGCAGAGATAATTCTGGTGAATAACATAGAAATCAGCTATTTTTGAAAGTGGAAGAATTATGGTTTATCATATGGCCTCAGAAAGGCCATTCGCAGTTATGATTATCAATATCAATTCACCTTTTTGACTGGAGACTGATGAAACAGCTGCTTTGGTTTTTATCATTGATGATTTTTATTCTTAAGAATAATCCTTCTCTGCACTAATTCAACCATTCTCTTGAAAGGATCTGCTAAAATGGTACCACTGACAAGATTGGTGGTACTTATCTTCTGCTTCAGCAGTGTTGCAAATGTTATTTATTATGTCAGAGTCTTTGATATCCCTAATAGCTGTTAAAAGCATTGCATGTTTTTATGAAGCTTCACCTCAGTTGTCACACTGTATTAACAATGTAAAACAGATTCTTTGTTTAGTCTGGAAAAATATCATTATAATTTAATCTGATTTAATAAAATAAAATGTAATTTAATTTTCTAATCTGTTTTGTATCTCATTTAATTGAAAATATTTCTTCAAAACTATCAATCCTTTTATGCCATTTAATACTCATTAGCTCCTAGCAAAACATTGTCCACCCAGCGGCTCACCTTTCTTTTTTAGGAACTATTGCAAAGATTGCAGTATGTTAATAGCTGCCAGTCTTAGTGTGCCACAGGCTTATGGCAGATGTCAAGTAGAAGCTGCCATTCATACAGAATTTGGCAGTGTCCCATAGCTAAGGAATTTCCACCATCTATCTTCCACAGCTCTTTATCACAGCGTGCAGTTTGGGGCATCACAGTGTAGAAGAGACATTAAGCTACTAGAGAGAGTCCAAAGGAGGGCAACAAGGATGGTGAAGGGACTGGAGGGGAAGCCTATGAGGAGCAGCTGAAGGCACTTGGTTTGTTCAGCCTCGAGAAGAGGAGCCTGAGGGGAGACCTCATTGTGGCCTTCAGCATCCTCACAAGGGGAAATGCAGGGGCAAGCACCTATCTTTTCACTGTTTTGACCGGTGACAGGGCTCAAACAAATGGCATAAGTTGAGCCAGGGAAGGTTTAGGTTGGATACCAGGAAAAGGTTTTTCACCCAGAGAATGGTTGAGCACTCAGGCTCCCCAGGGAAGTGGTCTGCGATATATTATGTCATTTGCTGAACTTCTATGAGGCTCCCTAGGGAAGTGGTCACTGCACCAAGCCTGGCAAAATTCAAGAAGTGTTTGGATGATACTTTCAGGCACATGGTGTGACTTTGGGGAATGGTCCTGTGCAGGGCCATGAGTTGAACTCGATGACCCCTGTGTGTCTCTTCTAGCTCAGGATATTCTATGATTTTGTGATTCCATGATAGTCCCCACTTCCTTCCAGATCAATACCAGGACTGGAATGTCTATTTAAAACAGAGTTTGCAGCTCCTCCTGCATCACACTGTTTCTGCTATGAAAAGATTATTTTCAGAGGACCATACTCCTACTTGCATTTTTCCAACTTGAATCTATTTCATCCCAAAATTTCTTCAAAGTACTCACTGTAATATCAGTGACTTTGTATGATTTCTTAAACTGCCTCACTAAATTTCAGAGCTGGTTGTGCACAATCCACTTGGACAGAATTGTAGGGTTTGAGTGGAATACCTTATGAAAAGACAAAAAAAGACAGGAAGATATTAAGGCAGTCTTCTTTTCAGTGTTGTCATTTTTCAGAGCCTTGTGTCCATTATGAACCTTGCTGGCCTTTGCTCATTCTAACTGAGGCAAAGAAGTCATTAAGTTCCTCAGTTTTTCCTCATCCTTCATGACAATGTTCCCCCCCACACACATCCCTTTTGTCGTTAATGTATTTATAAAAACACTTTTTATTATCTTTCACAGCAGTTGCCAGATTGAGTTCTAGCTGAGCTTTCAACTTTCTAATTTTCACTCTACATGACCTAACAACATCCTTGTACTCTTCCTGAGTTGCCTGCCTCCTCTTCCAAAGGTCAAAAACTATCTTTTTTATCCTGAGTTCAAGTGAAAACTCTATGTTAAGCCAGGCCAGTCTTCTTCCCCAGCATCTTGTCTTACGGAATGGGTATGGCCTGCTCCTGCACCTTTAAGATTTCCTTCTGGAAGTATGTCCAACCTTCCTGGACCCCTTTGTTGTTAAGGACTGTTTCCAAAGGGACTCTCTGTATCAGTGTCCTGAACAGGCCAATAACTGCCCTTTGGAAGTCCAAGGCAGAGGTTTTCTTGACCCACTTCCTTACTTCACCCAGAATTGAAAGCTCTATCATTTTGTAGTCACTGTACCCAAGACAGCCTTTGACCATCATATCTCCCACCAGCACTTCTCTGTAAACAGAAGGTCTAACAGGGCACTGCCCCTGGTAGGCTTGCTTACCAGCTCAGAAGTTATCTTCCACACATCTCCTCTCCTCTGTGTTGACATACAGCAAGCTAAAGTCCCCCAGAAGAACAAGGGCTAGCCATCATGAAACATCAGCCAGTTGCTTGTAGAATACTTCACATGCCTCTTCACTCTGGCTGGGTGGTTTCTAACAGACTCCCACCAGGATACCTGCCTTATTTAGCCATCCCCAAATTCTTTCCTATAAATACTTAACTCTATTGTCATTATCATTAAGCTCTAAACAATTAAAACACTCCCTAGCATACAGAGCACCTCACCACCACCTCTCCTTCCTTGCCTGTCCCTTCTGAAGAGGATGCAGCCATGCATTGCAGCACTCCAGTCATGCAAGTCATCCCCCCATGTTCCCATCGTGGCAACTACCTCAAGTCTTTCCTGCTGCCCAATGGCTTCCCACTCCTCCTGTTTGTTACCCATACTGTGTTCATTGGTGTAGACACACTTCAGTCATGTGTTGATCAAGTGTGTTCTCCTGTTGCTAATTTTCTAGTCACAGATGAATGTGCCCAACTAAAAGTACCTATCGCTTCTCTGAAGGCAGGTAGGCTTTTCCCACTTCATCATAGACATGCCTGTGGCTACTCTTCCTCTTCTCCGGAAGCCACTTAAAAATTCACCTTTATAGCTGTAAGAATAACCATAGTAACAGATAGTGTGTTACACTCTGAGCTGTTTATCATTAGCTCAGACAGATAAACTAAATGAAAATATTAAGCTAAGAAGCATCTACCCTTTTGTGTTACACTCTTAGGTCTATGTGACTGGAAGATGTTTCCAAGTTGAGTCTGCAGAAGGCTTTCTATCCTTGTCATGAAGTGCCTGTCTAGTTCTTTGCTTTCACTGGAATCAGTGCTTCTTTACCCATTGCAAGATACCTTTCCTCTTTCTTGTCAGAAACTGTCCATCTAGTACCTGTAGATAGTAGATTGCAGTCTCTCTATTTCATACAGCAGAGATAGGTGTGCACAGTCTAAGTAGAGTAGTTATATTTCCTTCTTCTGTTCTGTTTTCATTTTTAGTACTTTATCCTTGGTTACAGAAGCATTTATAACCCTCATCCCTCTAAATAATGGTGACTTTCCAATACATTCTAGTCATGTTTTAAACTTCATGTTACTGCTTTTGTGGGGGAACCCAAACTACTGCTCAGGCTTGCAGGCCTGTAATCTTATATGGCATGTAAGGTCTCCATCCTTATCCCTTTATAGCTCTACCACCGAGAACAGCAGAAACACATCTGTTGTGTCAAGTTTTATCTTAAACAAATTTAAGATAGTGTATTAGAGCATCTGAAATAGCTGGAGAAAGCATATGAGCTTGCAAGTAGATGATGACTTTACCAAGCCTGAAAAAATTGTGAAAAATTCCAAGCAAAGCAGAGATTAAGTACAATTGCTTTGGATTTACCATAGTTGCGTTTGTCAAATGGGCAAGATGAAAGCAAAGAGAACTTAGCCCTTGTTCAACAAAGAACTGCAGGAGATAGGAGATTATGTAGATTGGTTTAATTATCCATTTGCAATGTGGTTCTAAATCAGAATTCTAGGTTTAAGTAGCTCTCCGAATATTTGATTGCTGGACTAAGAGAACTGATGGTTGATGCCTGAAGGTATGAAGACAGATTGACTTTTTTGAACATCTTTCTCAAAATACCAGGGTCGTATTCCACCACCACATCTGTAGACACTATTTTTCCATCAAATGCTATAAGTTTTAGTACCTTTTAATGCCTTTAAATCTTCCACTAAATCTTATTCAACTCCTAAACAAATTTATTCAAATATTCTTTTCAACAATCACCTCAAACTCTTCTATGCTGAAGACCTTCCACTAATACACACCTTAGAAGTTTGTTTCCAAATTCTCCTTCTCTGCAACAAGTTTTACTCCTTCTCAGATTTTTTTCCTGGTAACTGGGATGTCTTTCTTCTAATGGAGCCAGGCCACAGTTTTCAGTAAGAAATTCCAAATCATATTTCAAATATGTAGCTGTCATAATGTCTGATCTTGAATGGGAGAGGACTTGGTAATAGGCATATTGGACACTTCTTAAATGCCTGCTTAAGATGGTGTAAATACCTGTGCAAAACATAAGTGGATTTTAAACAATTGTTAAGTTTGTGACCAGAATTAAATCACATTTGTAATAGTGAGAAGCTGGAAACAATGAGTTAAGAATAGCATCCTGGTGGTACTTAGCAATGAATATTGCACATGTAATGCACTCAAACAGAATTACTCCATGGCTAATCCTACATAGCTTTTGACAATGTGCAAAGTGCACTAAGGATTTGAGTTCAACTGTTCAAATCTGCTCTAAGCTCTAGAAGCCACTAACTCATACTGACAAGTTAAAAACACACTTTAAACTTTTTTAAAATAGCTACTCCATTTCTAGTGGTTGGAATTTCACTTCTTGTAAAGCAATTGCGATAACAGTGATACTGCCATAACTAATAGGTATTAAAAACAAGTAGTTACCAAAAGATATCAGTATGCAAATAGATGTGCTTGTAGAGCACTCTGTTTTATGTGGCATGAACCATTGAATTACCCTTGAAGGAAACAGTATGCTTGATTGGATTGTGCTAATATAATACTAATTACATTATTGGAACAGCTCTAAGGCACTTGAATGAAAACAGGGGTCTCCAAAAATTCAAGCACAAGATGCAGAATAGGCCTTGAAAGTGCCAGAGCAGGATGGCATCAGAAGCCTTAGGGCCACAGAACAGGGTAGTTAGTACTGGATGTAGGGGTACCAAACACAGCAAAAGTCAAGTATGCAACATGTGGAAAACACATTATATATATAATAAAACTGAATGATAATATGGAATTTGTAAACCATTGAAGAAAGAGAAAATCAGTTTGTTAGTAAGCATATAAATATAACACCAAGTGAAACAGAAATGAGAAGGAAGAAGTCCTACTATAACCACCATTTTCCTGCCACTGAAGCTCCTGAGATGCTGGATCAATAGCGCAACTCAGCTCCCATAATATAGTCTGCTTAAGGAACAGTAATACTATCAATCTACCAACCCAGAATAAAAAACAAAAGTGTAAAAGAGGCAGGGATAGATACTTGGAAATCTGTGTTGAATAATTGTATTATAAATGTGAAATTGCTGTAATTGCATAATTTCAGCTGTATGTGCTAACATCTTTGTACCAAAATTAGCAATACGATTTTGATTAGATTTCTAATACCTTAATTGGAATAGAAATAAATTCCTGAGTTTGCATAAGGTGTGTCTCTTTAGCTCACAGACACTGCAAAATGCATTTGCTCTAATACCTTATCCTTGGCAAATATTTGGATGCACTGCCCTTTAAAGTTATGTAGCATATCTCAGATACCATTTATTTTGTTTCTTAAGACATACATCCAAGGTAATGATAGACAAACTAATGCAATAGCTTTTTATTTAGAGAAAAGCTGTGCATATATGAGGGCCTAGTGAGTGGATGTGTTTCAACACCTCTGATGCCACAACAATCAAAATGAGAATAGTGGCAATTTGGTAAAAAGACCCCCATGGCTGCCCACAAGCCTCTGATGCTCTGGAAAGAAGCAGGGATAGCAAGGGCTAAGAGCCCACACCTTCATAGCAAGGGAGGACCACAAGCCTTCCCAGCATTAGCTGCAATCACTGAGTGGTGCTTCCTAAATTACATGAGAAAGCAGCCCTGTATCACACATAAATAGGTTAACTGTACCCTCAATTCACTGATACAGACACTATTTGTCCTCCTGTCCATTTCTGAAATGCATGCATGTTCTACTTTCTGCAAGTGCAGATGAATAGTTAATCTCATCTTGATGCAAGTATGGCTACTACAGGGTTTGTCTAGTCCATTCACCATTCCTCTTCCAATGCTCCTGTAAAGCCCCTCAGTTAAAATTCTTCCCTTTATGTAGAAAATCTGACTTCCACCTGTCTACAGAAGGCTTCTATCTAAAATTAAAACATCTCTGAGACATAAGTGAAGAAATCACACCAAATAAATTTTTTATATCTTTGATATTTATTTGGGTATAATTATAGTTTTCCACTAGTAGAGGCATTTGGGGGAAAACATATGTTTATAAATTAGTGAAAAACACCCATGAAATGAACTACTGGAACTCTGGATAAAAATCATGGCCAGTCAGACCAAGACAGAGTTACTGAAGAACAATAATCACTTTGTAAAATACAGCACAATTTTTTAATGTATCTTTAAATATTGCAGCCCCTTAAATACATAACCTACTCAAACCCTTTCAAGGTGTCTTTTGACCTCCCTGATATGTCTGATTCCTTCACCAAAGTTCTAAATTATCATCATCTTAACATAAATAAATAATCTTTAAGGGGAATATCTTCAGAAAATTTTCCCTTGTAGGAGTAATACAGTAGCTTGTGATAAAATATAGCAAATTATTAATGTGTTTGCTTGCTCCTTTCCCTATTCTGGATTGCCTTAGCATAATTTTTAATTCTTTTTTCCCTATATCCACTTTGTAGACATTCTTTCCACTTCAAAATACCTGTCTTAGTCATAAAGCATAAAAGAGCTATAAAAGCTGACTTTAAGTAGTGTCCTGAAATCCCTTAGGGACTATCCAATATTCAGAAGATTAAAGTAGCAGTTTTTCAAGACTGAAAGGACATCTAAGTGTGAAAACTCATTTTAGGATAAAAAATAACTGTTGGATACTATAGCAGACAAACAAGTCTTTTAAAAGACAGCTCTTGCAGAGCACAAGTCACTACCTGAGTAATAATATACGTCTCAAGTCTTTTTTCATATGCTAAATGGAAGTGTCTGGGCTAATAAAAGGCAGCTTGTGCTCCCTCGTCATTTACAGTACACAGCACTGAACTTCAATAATGCTTAGTCGTCTCCCAACACTACCTATTGCTGTGGGAAGGCCTCTCTAATGGAAAACAAACCACTCCCCCTTAAAATTCATTGCAAAGGTAATAGATGAGCTTTAAACACAGTACCTTGAAGATGCTGTGGTGCCTGGATATTGTGCAGCAGCTCTAATATTTAAAAAACCTGTTAACTGTTTACAGACAATGCGCTAAAAATGTTCTTTTGCCAATAAACATAAAATGCTTGTGCTATTGAAAACGCAATTATAATTCAAGCAAGTGGTGTAGGTAAATTTACCAGTAATAATAATCTGTAGTAGAACTGAGGAATTATATTTAGTGACAAAATACTCCAACAATTACTCTACCATGGCTGCAATACAGGCAGCAGGGCTTTGCCTGTGGGCAGCCTCCTAGGAGGCTTAGAGTGTTGGAGGGTAGAGCCTCATGGGTTAGCAAAAGCCTCATAAACTTCAGAATGAAACCTAAGAAGTGACACCTGAGGAAATGAGACTTTGAAGTTGACCTTTTCTTGCTATTATTTCTAGATAAAGAAATGATGGGATTGTATCAGTCTTGCTGCTCAGGCAAAAATAAAGAAAGTAGACATGGGTTCCTTGTGCATGCAAAGTAAGTGGGATGAATTCTTGTGAGGCAAGTTAAAGAACAAGCAAAATAAAATTATTTTTCATGCAATTCAGACTAACTGAATTGGCAATGAAAATGCTGAAGGAAAGGAAATTGTAGAAGTCTGAGCTGTATTTTATCAAGAGCTACAATGTGATCTGCTTTAAGAGAACTCCCTGGAGATCAGTCCAATGTAGAAGAATTAATATATGCTCTCACCCAACCTTTCAGTAATAATTTGAGACGCTATGCAAGTTGGAAGAGGTAGAAAATATCATACATTTAGATTAAATATCCCTTATCAAAATATTGTGAGTTTGTCGAGCCAAGAAGCTCCTTTAGGGCTATTTAATACTTGTTACAATTTCTAATTGTCTCACACATAATTCCACTACTTAATCCCAGTTGCTTCTAAACAGAAAAAATACAGCAAGCTCCTTTGCCAAAATACACCCAGTAAAGTGATTGCTTGCATCTGACACATTTAGAGGGAATTTTATTCTCAAAGGCTCTTCTAAGGCATCTGGCTATCTTACTAACACAACAAATGTACATGATCATTTTTATTATGGAGTACTAACATGGGATTTGCTGTGAAATAATAAGGGTTTGAATCATCTCTAGGCCCTTTCTGGGCAAATTTTGTTTTCTGTAGGAAAAAAACATCTAATGATATGGATTCTCTGTTGGACTTGACTGCATGTTCCCTTTTATGTCTTGGTAAGTTCTCCCACTGTCTCCAGAAAACTCACTGTAATTCTCCATCATGGACTTTTGGATTAACTTTCATTGATGCTGTTTTGTCTTACTCAAGCCCTCTTTTCTGCTGCAAAAGGATGGGACACACTAACCTGCATCCTGTCCTGTGCAGTCTTAAGGCAGTTTGCAAAGGAAGAAGAGGGGACAGCAAATATCCTGGCCACTCAAGCACCACAAGAGCAGTGGGGGTCACCTTGATGCCCTGCAGGAGCAAGGGGTTGCTGTGCTGTTGGCATCCACCTGCAGCTTCAAAAGCCCTGAATTTATGCACTCCCTGAGCCAGTGGATGAGCCAGCCTAAGGGAACCAGGCAGAATTTCTCAGATGATTTAGAAAAGCTAAGGAAAGGATTATAGTTTTACATATATTATAAATGCTTACGCCTTCATACCTTCAAACTATCTGCAAAGGGTATGATGTAATCGAGGTTTGCCTGTTACTGACTTCTCTCCAATGCATGCAGAAGTTTCTGTAAACAAAAAATATTTCTTCCTCAGAGTTCTGTGCCTCAGAAATAAGAGGTGCATTGAATCTAATCTTCCTTGGGCTTAAGGGGAGATAGAAGACTCGGAAATGCTCTTGCTAGCTCTCATATTTTTATAGAAAGAAATAGCATGTTATGTATTGAAGCCAAGGAAAAAGTCATTTCACTAAGCTGAGAAGGAATTCACTAGAATGAAACATATCAGGAAAGTAACCAAAACCAAAATAACATATAAAACAACCCCCCAAACCCTAAACAAATGGAATTTGAACAAATCAGTTTTGGAAAAGCTTGAAGCTGTAAAAATTTGGAAAAGATCTGGAAAAGCCTGGCACTAAGTAAAAATTTCTTTCAACTAGCAAGGAAAAATTCACTACAATGAACTAAGTTAGGAAAAAAACAAAAGCAAACAAAAACCCCCTAATCATACAGAATTTAAACAAACTGGGTTTGGGAAAAGCTATTTCTCCTCCATTGCTCCACATATTTTCTTTGAGAAAGTGCAAGTTCAATAGTTCTCTGTTTGTCTGACTTTCTGCTATACAGAAAAGAGCACAAAACTGAAATATTTTTCTTTTGATCAAACCTTCCTTGCCTTGTACATGCATTACAAAGAGCTGAAACACAATAACAACTGCCTTTATCCTGAACAAGTCACCTTGAGAGGTACAATCTAACCCTGAATTCATTTATGGTGACTATGAAATATGACAATGAAAGGGAAATATAGTACTGAAGAATGAATATGAAATACACTTTAGTTGAAGTGGTACATTATTACATAACCTCTCCTTTGTTATATTGCTTCTTGTAACCTGATAGAAGCCTGCAAGAACAAAAGAGTGGCACTTTGAGTATTAGAGGAAGATTTTCTAAAAGTCAACTGCAACAAAAACTCACTGCTAAGTATAAAGTCTAATCCACTACAGCCCGCTCTTCCAAAATCTCTGTGGCATGGCTTCCAAATAAAAACCACATCTAAGTAATAATCTTTCGGGAAGGAAAAAGGTTAGAAGAGCAACTCACAAAACAGATATGTGTTTTTATTCATTTTAAAGAATCTGCATTTCTCCTTCTTCATGCATGCCTGTATCAGGGGGAAATACACCCAGATGAGAGCTAGACCTCTGCCCTATCATCTGCCTGGGGGAAGAAATTAAATTAAGGGTCTGTTTATTCAGAGATTTCATCAGGATGTGAGTTGCCATAGAAAATAACAATAATTTCTCCTAAATACTTTAATACTTATTTTAAATTATTCACAAATAATACAGGTATGGATATTTACATTCTGCTGCATTGTGTGTGAGATAACTTTGAATTACTCTCTAATTACCTAGCTAATGACAATTATCTAGACCGAGTTTTTGGTTCACAATGAGGGAAATAGTCCATGAAATGAAAATATATACCCTCATCCCACATAAAATTTATTAAAATCCAGGTGTCTCTTAATTATTTCTTATGCTTTAAAGAGCCACATGAGCAGGTACAATGGAAAACTTATACAGGGTTTCTTCTTTATTATTTTGCTGAATACTACTTTAAAAATAATCCTCAAAGAATCAGTGATCTCTCTCATGGAAGACTTTTCTCACTTATTCTGATCATAGGTGCTTCCTATCAATGAGAAACTTTGTTTCCAGGGTTGTACATACTATGGGGTTTGTGCAATCTCTATTTTTAATCCTAATTTAACACTTTACTGAAATGATCATATTTCTGGCTTGGCAAGAAACATGTCTGTTGCGCTTTTTGCTGAACTGCTTTTTAATACAAACATATCAATAAATCATGTTCCTTTATGTAGTCGGATTTACTCAAGTGCAAAAGAAAATTATAGCGTCCATTCTTTAAAGGTATGTCAGGATGGGAGGCAATTAGGATTAGAAACAAGTACATTTTCTATGGTTTTATCTTTAAAATCTATTCCAAATATTTAAATATACAAATAATATACCAAATTTCTATGCAATTTTTTTGTCATTTGCTATGAAAATTATGTGAGTCATTATCCTGAAGTAGTATTCTTAGGTGATTTCTCTCCTTCTAATTATTTCCAAGATAAAGTAATTATTTTCTTGAATGCTTTCCATATTTTCATTTTCTTTTATTCCCTATGGTACTGTACCTTACAATAGATGTGGTTTCCATAGTTTTTTGCTCTTTCAATTAAAACCTTTTTTTTCTGCGTGGTAGGCGGAAGAGAGAAAGGGAATTCACTGAGATATCATTTCAAAGGGATGCTAAACAGTCAGGTTATTTTAACAGCCTCAACATTGCTTTATATTTTAAATAGTTTTTATGCAAAATGGAAAAATATAAGCAATAATGGTCCTTGAATGTTAGATAATGCCTTCAGACTTAACTGTCAGCATTGTGCCCGGATTAAGTAGACTGAAAACAATTCTTGGTACAACTCCTCTGAGAAAAGTCATTCTCTTTGCTGCAACAAGACCATGCTATGGACCACTGCAATGAAAGCACACAGCAATGGCCTCACCCTCACTGCATTCTGTCCTGCTTCCTTTGGGACTGCAATTAAGCTTATGAATGAGCTGGTCAGATAGCAGAGATACAACCGTGGACCTTCCATTCCTGCACCTGCACCATGAAAGGGTGATTGTCAGAGCTCTTATCTTCCTCAGCCAGTTTTCAGTGGCTCATTTACTGTGTTCCAAGCCAAATATATTGTCACAGGTCATCAGAACACTACAGAATGTAGGTCAGAAAGCCATTAAACTTTGCTCTGCTACAATACTACAGTGAAGTGCTTGTTGGCGTGGAAGAGAACCAGAAAACCTGGAGGGGAAAACCAAAGTTTTGTAGAGAAGACCTGCCCTCACAGCCCACCTGGGCAGGAAAGTGCTTTGTGAGGAGTTCCATTAATTTAAATGGGATTACTTGAGGAAAGTAACCACCATATGGGCAAGAAAGCAAAGCAGACCTGAAATAAATACCAAAGGGGTTTTTGCCTCAACAGAATCCTGTTCTGCATTTGGGTCACTGCAAGTTTCACTTAAATGTAGGCATATCTAATGCCCTCCACTGGAGATTATTCTGGCAGCTGTTGCCAGAGGTTGAAATGACAGAGAGCCTCTGAGGTTCAGAAAAACCAGAATACAGCCCTCACCAGCCTCCCTTAGCTGAAAGCTAGTAGGGTTTGCTCTGCAATTCAAGTAGAGGTCTGAACTAGTGAGGCACAAAGTCAAGGACTGGTACTTAATAATAGTTCATCTCATCTTTTTCCTGAATGAAATTAACATGTAGACAATTACAAATGGCAACATCATGCAGATCATAAAGTGCTTTCACCAGGTCAAAAATGCCTACTTGCCTGTGCCACTCCAGCTCTCTTGGTTTTTTGCAGTATAATGCTGTACGTAATGCCAATATCAAAAGCTATGGTTTTCCTCAAGAAATAGACAGGAATCGGACTTTATCATCTGAATGGTAATTCCTTCTAATAGAGGTATGTAATTCTGATATGCAGTGACAACTACCCCACTGAAAAAAATCTCCAGAAATTGTAATCAATAAATGAAGTTGAAAATTAAACCATTAGTCATTGTAAATAATATATGTATCATCTATTAATTAGAGATTCAGAACTTATAAGATAAATTCTGATGAAGGAGACTTGCAAATGTTCTGAACAGTAGTATTAAATCAGTGATTGCATCACAAAGCACAATAAAAAAAAAATGTTGCTGAAAAATGTAATCAAATGCAAGGATAATAGTCAATTGGTGCTTGAGCAGGTGTGAGGGATACAGAACTAATTACTACCGTGAGAAATGAAATGCCAACATACATAAAAAAATAAATGTCAGAAATAATTCTTGTATTTGAAAAGGGAATAGATTAATCACCCTTATAAAAAAAATCCAGTCAATAAAACCAGGTGGAAACTCTGAACAGAAAAGAACAAGATTTGTGATGGGAGCTAGTGAGGGAAGTCAAGCTGAGACATACTTCTTGTCATAACCCAAATACACTGCTATATCACTTATAGCAGATTCCCATTTAATCATGGCTATTCCTTTAGCTTTAGGGATCACTATTTCATCAACAGTGAAATAATTAACACAATATTGATATGTGCATCATGCTCAAAGGTTTTGAAAGTTTTGCCATTATTATAACTTGGCAACAAAGCAACTATGATTCAGACACAAATACTTAGGCTTTAGCAACAAGTTTGATATGTGAGTAGTGAGAAAGGCAATAATTTCAAGTATACAGCTCTTTATGACATTGTTATTAGTTCAGAATAAATGGAAATAATCTGATTGCCATTAATTCTCTGCAAAAGTGAACAGACAGTTTGGAACTTTTCATTATAAAAATGATAGCAGACAAGACTGATACAGTTGCAGGATCTTAATATTAAAAGGACTATTTCATGCACTTCTAGACTTATAAGATATGAAAGTATAATAAGAGATCTGGTCATACAATAGAGAAGAAACAACTAAAGTCATGAAACACAGGAAAAGCCTTTTCACACACTGGCTTTTGTGTGGTAGACAAAAAAATTCTCCCTACCAACATCAAAACAAGGTGTAAAAAAATGAGGTGTAGCTGCAACTCTAGCACATGTCCTACTACAGGAACAGTCCATATTAGAGGGAAGGGTTGGTATGTTGATAAGAGCTATAGCTTTATAACTTTGGAAGGTACTTTTAAATATCCTTCCTTGTTTAACAACCTGTAAAACTTAGTTCTCTTTGATCCATAATAGTGTAGATTGCATAAATCTCAGTTTGCTCTTATTTTATGATTTCCTCTTTCCCATATCCTAAGCACTATAGTTAAAAATATGTATTTGTAGCCCAGCAGAGGAAGCAAATACTCTTCCTTGCTCAAATTACTTAAATTGTCTTAATTGGAGTACCAATTAAATTATTAACTGATTTTTCCACAACACACTAAAATGACACTTCTCAAAAGTGATCTATTGAGTCAGATTGTTTGAAGATTCAGGGAATGCTGTATCTTTTGATGTTGAGTGTAATTCAGAGGCTTTCTTTGTAAATGTAAGGAACAGAAACTGTTATTCTAAGGCAAAATGAGACAACACACAAGGTAAGAAACAAGACAATAATGATGGGCTGCCTACTGTGTTAACTGTTTTGGGAATGCAAGACATGCAGCTCATTTTTCTTAAACTCCCTTAATGTAGGAAAAAGAATATCTGCAGGATTAGTGCAAATCCTAGCACCCCTAGCAGCAGGGTTCTTCTATATGCTCGTAATGCTGGAAAACATGCACTCCTTCATGCTGCACTTTTACATATAATGTCCCAGACATAACTTGTCCCTGGAGTTGAGTGGATCTACTAACAAAAGGGAAGTTAATCCTCCCTCTAGATGGATATGGGCTATGGACTTTAGACAGCCAACTCTGCTTTTCTGGCTGACTAACCAAGCAGGCTATGGGAGCATGCAACTGAATATAAAGAGAACTCAGTTAATAACTAAACTGGTGACATACAAAAAAGATACCTCCTATGAGAAATATTAGAAAAGTTTGACATTTACCAAAAGGTTAATTTACAAACAAAAGTATATGCTAGTAACAAGTTGGAGGACAAACTCGGGAGCCTAAAGGAGTTTCAAAACTAGCGGGAATCAGACCAGGATTTCACCAAAGGATTTGGACCTCAATAGAGCAGGCAAAGCTTAAAAATGTGAGTTCACAGCTACGCTAAGCCCTTCCCTCACCTCCGGGCACTCATTCCCATTCCTTCCATTTGGCTAGCACTTACTTTCTGTTTTAGCTCAACTGGACAAACTCAGGAGCTAATATAGCCGTAAATAAACAAACAAACAAATAAATGAGCAAATAAATAAATAAATAAAGTAGGTAGGTACGTGAGTAAGCATTTAGCATCACTATCAGTAGTAGTGTTTCAACATTTTGGACTATTATTTCTATTAAAGTAGCAAACCTCCTCACTGATGTAAGAGTTTGGCTTAAGAGACATTAACTGTTCTGATCTGCATATTTTAAAATGTGATCCAAGGAACAGCTTTTAGTGACTCACAAATTATAACACAAATATAATTGCCATGAAGCCATGGCCTAGACAATAGCTTATGTAGAACATTAATAATGCATGGTTCATTAATATCAGATATAAATCATATCCCCTGCTCAGTGTATGTCAGGGCTCATATTGGAATACATTTTGCCATGATATTATACTCATGAGCTGGACAAAAGCACAAACTTGCATTAACAAAATCCAGGCTGTATGGTATCTGTAAAGTAGCACTGTTGCTTCTAGTGAAACACATGAGTCTACACTGAATTATGGCTGTAGCAGTGTATATTAAATTCTATTTTCTAAGCCAATTGATATTGCATAAGCTTTGTTTGAAGTGTGATGAGTGATCAGAAAGCAAGTAATAACCAAAGGCCATGAAAGGCTAACAATTTGGTCAGGTTTGGTAAAATAGCAAGGTGCATGTAATAACTCAGGCTGTGCTCTATCCTTTGTCTTCAGTCACTCTCAATGCTCCCCTCATATTTGGCTTCTCATTTTCTAAAGGAGAAAGCAAATTACTGGCTGGACTACAACACTTTGTGTCTGTTCGAACACAGAAATGGACTATATTCACTCTCCGTGTACAACAATTTCTTTCACTGTTTCTGGATTTGAAGATTAAAATACATGCATATGTATTTGCATTTATGTCTACCCACATGGACCTTCCTACTTTTTGGGTTTGGTGCTTGTTAGTTTGTTAATTTGATGGGTTTGTGTTGGTTTGGGGGGATTTTATCTAATTCAAGACTATTGTGGGCTTTTCCACAATGACACATTGCTGACTCAGTTTCTTCTCTGCCAAGACCCCAAGCCTGTACTGTACTTTCCAGCCTGTACTGATGAATGGACTTTTTCTTCCTCTGGTGCAGGAATCTGTGTTTCCCGCTGTTGAATTTCATGATGTTCCTCTCTACCCATTTCTTCAACCTGTCAAGATTATTCTGTGGTGTATCGGCTACTCCTAACAGTTTTGTATTGTTTGTGAACTTGCTAATGGTACACTCCATCATATCACCCAGGTCATTATTCAAGATTTAAAACAGTATTGGCCCCAGTATTAGCCCCTGGGTAAATAGCTGGTAATTGGCTTTCAAGTGAACTTTGAGTTACTGATCACAATCCTCTGAGCCTGGAATTTCAGCCACTTTTCAGTCCACCTCACCTCTACTTCATCAGGTTGTCTAATAGGATGTTATAGGGGTTGGTGTCAAAAGCCTTACTGTAGTTAGACAAACAGTATGCAGTGTTCTGACCTTTCCCACAAAGCTAGTCCTATAATTATAGATGGTCAAGCAAGACTTCCCCTTCATAATCAATGCTTACCACTCCCAATCACCATCTTGTCCTTAAGATGTTTGAAAATGTTTTCCCCGATTATATGTTCCATTACATGTCCAAGAATCAAGGTAAAAATGACTGGCTTGTAGTTCACCAGACCCTTCTTCTCACTCTCTTTGAAGGTAGGAGCAATATTTGCTTTCCTCCAGTCCTCAGACTTTTGTTTGTCTATGCTGTCTCTTCATACTCATAGACTTCCAGGTCATCTGGTCCTTCTTCAACCTCTTGTACGCTTCCTTTTTATAGCCAAGACCAACTTATTCATCCAAGCAGGTGTCTTGGTTTAATGACAATATGTCTGGGAGGTGAGATATCTAATGAGATGAACTCTCCCTTTTTATATATTTTCCTGCTCCCTTATATAGACAAGGTAAAATTATGAAGAATCAGAATGAAGAAGGAAAAATAAGAACTTTACTGAAAACAGAAAGAAACAACAACAACAAAAAGAATAGCAGAAACAAATTACTTAGTTGCTCCCCTTCCCCCTATGTTAAAAGAAAACCTGGAAGGATATTTCATCCTAAGGAAAGTCCTATGCTTCCGAGGCCATGGTATGGGTTCCGATGGAGCAAACCATGTGGAGTGACAATGGCAGGGCTGACCCAGAGCAGTGCTGGAGCCTGTTGGTCTTGGGTCATGTGGTGGCAGCGCCTTGTGCAGCTCCCAAGAGGGGAATCCCCAAGCTGGTGGTGGTAGTTTGTTGCACCTGAATGGCTCATCTGGGGGCCCAGCAGGCTCAACCATGTGGCAGAGCTTTGTGTGGGTGAGGCAAAAAACAGCCACAGCTGAGACAGGGCAGTACTTGGGGAAAACACTCCAAGAGTCCACAGTGCTCCAGCAAGCAAAAACCAGGTACAAAGAGAGAGAGTTCAAGCATGCACCTGCTTCTGTCTCCTGAGTTTCCAGGATGCTTCACTTCAGGGACACACCTTTCTGGAAGGTCCCAAGATGTTGGGGACAGTCTTCCCCAATCCAGCTCAGACAGGGGCCAATCCCCCATGCTCCGAATTATATGGTGGTATGAAAATATCCACTATGAATCCTTCCCCTTTAGCTAAAACTACAACAGGCTTCCTGCCACCTTGACTTGTCTTGTTCCTTGCTGAGTTGTACTTTTCTTGAGCTTAGAGAATGAGATATTTGAAAATCAATCAGATGCTGTGGACCTCTTTTCTCTTCAGAACCATCTGCCAAGGGAAACTTTCAAGTCTGTTCCTCAGGGGAATATTGCCTGGGGCTGAGTATGAAGTTAGCACTGTGCAGAGATCAGGACCAGTCTGCTTTCTTGCAGTCCAGGGATGGAATCTTGTTTTTGGCTTTGTTTCCTCCTCTAAAGATTCTGAACACCACTATTTCATGGTCAGTGCATCCAAGGTTTGTGCATCCCCAACCAGTCCGTCTTTGTTTGTAAGTATGAGCTGCAGCAGTGTACTACCTCTTCTTGACTCCTTCATCACCTGTGCCAGGAAGTTGTTATCAATGCACTTGAGAAGTCTCCTATATTTGTCCAGAGTTTTTTACACTATTTTGCTGTGGGTTCTTTTAACACTGTTCCATAGTGCGAGTTGTGAAGGTACTCTAACCATTGCTAAATGGCAGGGTTAAAAGACGGATCTAGTCTTTGATATTCCTAGTACCACCTGATCACTGCCTCATTACTGGATACTTGTTCTAGTGTATTAATGCTGTCAGAATTCTTTTCTTTTAAATAGAAATATTGACCATTGCACACAGCCTACAGTAAAAACAGTGAACACTGCCTATAATGCAATGTGAAGCATGGTTTAACTCTAAACACTGATCACTCTCATTTCTGAAAACACTAACCTGTTTTGTGTCAAGTGGCTGTGATAAATAGAAATAGAAACAGAAAGGCTTTTTGGAGGAAAATGTGTTTTATCAGAAAGGTTTAAGACAAAGCCAAGTCACAACTTGAGAGAGTTTTCACTGCCAATTCTTTGTACCTCCAATATTAGCAATTGACTTGAGGGAAGAGAGAGGAGTGCAGCAGTTAACTATGTTGCTCTGCACAAAACAGTAATCTTCACAAACCTTTGTCTTATCCTTTCGTTTGCCACTCATGTCCAGCATTAGCAAAAAATTATGCTACTATTTGGAAAGTTGAAGAGACATTGAATTCCTTCCTCTTTAATAATTTATACCAGGGTCTCAAAAGATCTGCAAAGAACTTGAAAGCAGAGTTGCTTTTCAATATTTAAAACATTATGAATATTCATCTTTTACTGTGACTCCTATCCACCACAAATGCAAAGGACAACTGTTCAAAATGTTTTCCATTCTGGATCTAGTTAAATGCTTCTTTGGTCCCATATGAATTGTTGATTCTGCAAATATTACTCAGGCCCTCTGGTTTCTTTGTATCTGTACATTAAGTATACTGTTAAAAATAAATCCTTATTCATCACAGTGTGGGGTTTGGATTAAAAGTCTCCTGAAAATAATATACTATATTACAGACCATTTTCTCTATTACTGTTAATCCCTCAGCATTCCATAAGTTGCTATGGGCAGGTCTTTCACTAGACCAGAATACTCAAAGCCCCATCTAACCTGGCCTTGAACACTTCCAGGAATGGGGCATTCATGACTTCTCTGGGCAACTTGTGACAGTTCTTCACCACTATCAGAATAATTAATTTCTTCCTACTATCTAATTTAAATCTCTTGTCTTTTAGTTTAAAACCATTGCCCTTTGTCCTATCACTACCTGCCCACGTAAAAAGTCCATCCCCCTCTTTTTAATAAGCCCTCTTTAAATCCTGGAAGGCCACAAGGAAGTCTCCCTGAAGCCTTCTCCAGGCTAAGTAATCCGGCTGTCACAGTCTGCCTTCATAGGAGAGGTGCTCCAGCCTGGTAAACATCTTTGTGTTCTCCTCTGTACCCCCTCTAGCTGCTCCATCTTTCTTGTGCTGATGACCACAAACATGGATGCAGCACTCCAGGCAGGGTCTCATGAGAGCAGAGTAGAGGGAGACCTGCTGACCACTCTTCTTTTGATGAAGCCCAAGATATGGTTGGTCTTCTGGGTCTGTGAGTGTGCACTGATGGGTCATGTCCAACTTTTCAACCTCAAGAACCCCAAAGTACTTCTCTGCAGGGCTGCTCTCAATGATTTCTTCTCGCAGTGTGTACTCATGTCTGGTATTGCCCAAGGCCAGGTGCAGCACTTGGTACTTGGATTTGCTCATGATATTCACATGGGCCACTTCTCAAGGTTGTTCAGGTCCCCCTGGATGGCATTCCTTCTTTCTGTTGTGTCACCTGCAAACTTGCTGAGGGTGCACGGGATCTCACTGTCTGTGTCACCAATGAAGATATTGAAGAGCACCAATCCCAAGACAGCCCTGAGGGACATTTCTTGTCACTGACCTCCATCTGAACATTGAGGCATTGACCACAACTCTCTGTACCCATCAAGCCAATTCCTTACCCACCGTATATAGTCCACGCTTCAAATTCATGTCTCTCCAATTTGGAGACAAGGATGTCATGTTCTTCATCTTCCATGAAGAACATTTATATATTTCTCATGAGAAGATGCAACTTTCCAGGAAAAACACTATCCCTGAAATATTCATAGCTTTTGCACTCAAAGACTTGGAACTAAGAACACTAATTTAAAAACAAAAAGCCAATACCAAACCCACACCTTACTAACAGTATAGTCATTTGGTTGTTTCCCAGTAAGCTTTGTTACCCCATTGTTTTGGTTTGAATACTTCAGTAAAAGGCCAAGTATAAAACCCAAGCGACAAAGCTCCCTCCTCCCTGCACTGAGAAAAAGGAGGGGGAAAAACCTCCAAACCCTAAGCTTAAACTTAACTGTTTATAGAAAGAAGGAAAATTAAAAGTAAAACTACAATATAATACATATATACAAAGGTAAAAAGAAACAATAACTCTGCACAAAGTCTCCCACCCAATAATACAGATTCCACCACCCCAGCCACAAAACACCCCAAAAGACACTTCCCAAGAGACACCCAGCAAGGAAAAGGTAGACAATAACAATAAAATATTTACTTCCCCAAACTAAAAGAAAATGCAAAGTAGCAGTGGGGCAGCAGCGAGGTCCAGCTCAGCAGAACAGCAGCAGTGTGTCCTGTCTGTACCTCAGCCATGATGAAAACTGAGCTAAGCACCTCCCTACACTGTATTTATACTGAGATGATGCCGGAATATGGTATGGAATACCACTGGCCAGTAGAGTCAGCTGTCAGCTGCCTGACCCAGCTCAAGTCAGCTGATAAGCCAAGGCCTGCTGTAAAAATCAAAGCCTAAATCTGGGCCTAGGTAAACCCATAACACTCCAGCCCTTATTCCATACCAAATTACATCACTTATATCCCAAACCTATCTACTCCCCATGCTTGAACAGTCCTTGTTCTTTCCAGGGCTGTCTTTCACGCCTCCAGCAGGTAGACTTTAGTCCATTAGGGTGGATATTTCGGACAGGAAATGCAGTCAGTCATTGGACACCAGCATTAGCTTAGCTCAGGTCTTCTTCACCTGGTGGTTCATTTCCTGCAACACACAACTCAAAATGCAAGTTTATTTTCCCTTCTCCCTCCCTTTCCCTTGTTGAGGGAGGCTCTGACTCTCTGTTGGGTACTTGGCATTTTGTCAGCTCCACTGAACACAACCATCTACTCCCACTGATGAATCAACCTGTCTAGGAGGAGGTTTCTTAATGTTCCAAATCAACTGGTGGTTAATGTATACCCAGCAGCAATATGTTTTATAGCCTTCTGAAAACATGAAACATTGCCATGTGTAATATGAATACATGAGGGCAATCTCGTAATATAAATAGACAACCTGTTAAACTCTCATTTTCTTTCAATATTTTTTTTTCTCTCAATATTTTCTTTCCAATATATTGTTTGCTTCCTTTGGGAAATTCTGTCTTTAATAAAAAAGCACCTTCATAGAGGCTGTAATAGGTTGCTTAAAAACAAGCAAATGAAAAACCCACAAAGTCCCAAGAGAAAAGCCATGTAGGGAATTAAATATTTGTGCTGTCAAAGTAATAAAAACAAAAATACAAAATGTGCTATATTTAAATTAACTTTAATAAGAAGTACAAAAAGATAATGTTAAGCAATATTTTGCATGTGGTTAATAAATATTCTTCAACAGCAAGCAGTGACACATTCAAACATAAATCCAGATATTTCTTTTACATTTTAGAAAAGTAACAATTTTCCCAGTTAAAACAAGGTCACAAATTACAGAATATTGTCATCCTCTTAAATTATTTATAACTATGAAACCTACTAAATAAGTGAACTGTCACCCAGAAGATTTTATATGATGTTGATGTTCAAGGTTAACTATACTAACATTTATCATGCAGTTTCTTAGTGTGCATATTTGATTGGTGTTTAATTTTAATTAAAATTATTGGTTTCATTCTTCCTGTTTCCTTATTTCTTGTTAGTATACTGGAAGCATCTATTTTCCAAGTCCTATACATTTTCATGCCTAAGTGACTCACTAAAGTAGATTTTTCATACAATGCATAAATTCTCTCTGACTCCATCCCAGCTGAGAAATTGCTAACCATGTCTGAATCAGACTTCAGTTTATTTTTAGTATTTTTTAATAATGTATAAAAAGATTTAGTGTAATCACTTTCACTAAAATTAAAGTGCCTTCAAATGTTTCCTAATAAAGTGACTATTTGGAGGGGAGAGGAAGAAGGGGTGGTGTTTAGGAACTGATTTTTTAACAGTTTATAGATACGGTGCATATGTATTCCAATAGATGTAAAGTACTACATTGCATTCCGTGCTAATGCTAAAGTACAGTAGCCTACAAACTGATAAATTCAGCTAAAATGAACATTGAATAAAGAATATCAAAAGCAGTTGATCAAAGTAATATCTTGTTCCATTCTCCATTTCCATTCATCCTCAATAGCATAGTTCGATGGATAAAGTACTAGAAAACAAATATAACACTTCAACCTGTTGAAGTTTGCCTCTTTTAATATCAGAAGAATGAAAGTATTCATTGCAATCATTAAAAACCTTGAATGCATAAAGGTATACTTCAGACCCACCCCTGACTGAGTGAAGTATTCACAACATTATGTAAAGAATTAAAATTTAAAAGCAAAATACAACTTTTAAATTATCCAACAATAAAAATATAATTATATATATTTATGTAGACTCCAACACTAGAGGAAGAGTATACATTATCTTGCATATTTTTAAACATCCTCCAAGTTCCTTTTTGTTAGTGTTATCTCCTAACCCTAACTCAGAGCACTTTGACAACATTCTTAAAGGGCATTAATATATACCAGGAATAGAACAGACATCAAGTTCTGTATTTTAGTATAGTTGACTGTTCTTTTTAAGGGCTTATTTTCATGGGTTAAAGAACTGCCAACCACTATCCAAAGGAGAGCCCAGGCGTACTCTTAGGTGTATTCCTCTTCTGTAAAAATTCTGACTTCATTGACGTAGATGAATATCCTGAGGATGTGAATCTGCTTTATTTTAAATTCAGTGCAAACTTTGCCCTGATCTCCACCAGAGCTGTCAAGTCCTCAAATTTTGCCTCTCCCAGTAAGATGTAATCACAGACTCCAAAACACAAGTTAAACGATTCACCTAGAGATCTAAATCTAGAAAATTAAATGGTTTAAAGTAGAGCAAAACATTTTATGTGATTAATATCTACCATTCATTGAAACTTTAACTTGTACTGCTAAAGGCCTAAAGTGATGAAGTCCATCACTGATTCTCAGATGGCTCTAATTAACAATTGGATTCAGAAGAGACATAAAAGTTCTGCTTGCTAGGGATTTGAGTCATCTACAAAAATGAGGTTGGAGGAGGTCTCCTTGATTAAAAACAACAAAAAAAATCAAGATAGTAAAGGGATATAATAAAGTTATGTTGCACACTACGAGCATTCTAGAAGGTACACTGTTGTTGGGATGAGGTGGAAGGAATCCTAACAGTCCTTAATAGAGAACGATTCTCTTTACTTGAGGCTCAGGTGTGAGCTGATTTTCATATAAACTCACGTAATTACTTTAGTGTTTCAATGTCAGTAAAAAAAACTTTATATATGACATCGAATTATACCACACTCAGAGATTCTCTTTAGGTGTGTTTAGACATTGTACATTTATCATATGTGGTTTTTAAATGAAGCTATTTAAGTTACTGAGTATATTTTAAAATGTTTTCTTCCTCTGCTTTGAAACTCATTACATTACTTTATAAATTATGTGAGCATAGACTGATGATAGCTTCATAGCCACACCAAAATAATCTGTTGTGCTAATTTATTAGGAATGGAAATGTTCAGCAGCATAGACTTCATCTATTTTGTGAAAGGCCAAGGCTAAATGTGTGCACCATAAAGCTTTCAGAAGAGGAATGAGAGGTATGGAGGATGGACACTGACCGTCTGTGCTTTAGTGGAAGTCATAACTTTTAAGAAAACAATATGTAAAATTAACAAAGTTCTACTTAATTTCTGAAGCCTCTCCACCCTAGATGTCCCAAATGGCAAACACTGATGGTCTGTTTTCCCAAAGCAGTCAGTAGAAACCTCTCACTTTCAAAGGCACAACTTATGTCACTCAAGTGCAGCAGTTACCTCACAATCCGCTTACATGGCAATAAAGCCATTTGCTTTTTCTCTTTCCTCCTTTCCTCCCCCATACATCCCTACCCCTCCCAGCTGCTTCTGGTTGATTTCATGCAGAGAGTTTACGATCACCCCACTTTTGAAAAGTCTCACTACCTATAACCACTGGGAAGGAAAGGTGATTCAATAAGACTCCTGTTTGCTGTCTAGATGCTCTTTCCTGTGACTATACAGGTACATTAGCTCCTTGATTTAGAATAAAGTTCAGTGGTATGAGTAGTCTCCCAAACTAAAGCTTGTATCTCAGAACGTCTACACAATAATTTTTTAAAAGATGCTCAACAGTGCAGCAGTTACAAGTTGAATTAGCCCAGATATGGAAGGCAAAGGTAATTTCATTGGATACAGCATAATTGAGAAGTTTGGAAGCCACTCTAAAAAGCAATCTGTCATGAAGTCTCCAGCAGACAACTCTGGCTGATAAGCCCCGCTGATCTCCATAGTTTTCATGCTGATTTATAAATTACTGTTAAATTAAGTGACCACATGCATCCAGAAGTCTGTGCCCTAGTACTACATTGGAATCCGATTTCATAAACCTCAGAATTACTGTAATTCCAATCTAAGTTTACCACAGTGTATTTATTCTGTTAATTTCTTAAGACATACAAAATATAACATCCTGACCCAATAAAAATGGAAAAAATAAACTAGATTAACATGCCAACCAAAAAATCCACTGGTGTATTCCACGTCTGTCTTTGATACAGAAGTGACTTGCATTTTCTCACACTCATTCTCTCTATCCTTACTTTATGTTTTTAAGACAAGCAAGTTTTACTCAAATCAAGTAAAACTTCTAGGTATTTGGCATGTAAATTTGTGACACCAGCTTTAAAACCCCAGACACAGATTCTATACTGTTAAACAAAAAAAACAAAAAAAAGCCTAACTCTTGTGTTCTGGTATGCCTTGCCTCCATTCATTTAAATCTTTACATTTAAATTCATTTATACAGTTGGTAGTCTTACAAATTTGCAACTTACATGTATTCAGTTTGCCCACTGTAAATGTTTCTGTAGTGAAACAATAAAGCAAACTCTTTCCTACAGAAGAAGTTTGCTTTAATGTGGACTAACTAAACTAAATATAAAAGGGAAACTTCTCTGGAGCATACCCACTTTAAAGCCTTGTTGATGCCCGAAGTAACTGCATGTAAATATTTAAAATGTATTCTTTTTCAATGAGTGAATTCATATTGTATGCCTACTTTTCTATATAAATGTGCAATAAATGTATCTTTAACATGGGATAAACACCTTTTCTTTTTGACGGACTCTAAGCATAACACAAGCATAAACAAAAGGGTCAGTGAATGAAAAAATAGTTGTACCCAATAAAAAGAGTAGCAGCAGAACTGACTAAAATGAGACAGCATTGGGCTTCTTGTGCAAACTGAAGATACACTTTTTGCATGCAGCTCTGAATTACCCACGTTATTTTCCAGACAAGTCTTGTTGGAGAACACTTGTACTGTTAAAAACCTTTCAGGGCTCCCGTTCTTGGATAAGGATGCAAAATCCTTCCTCATCAAGTAATTCACCATGACCCTGAGCACATTCGTATTTGGTGTGGGGAGAATTCTGACTCTGGAGTGCCATCCAAAGAGAAAGACACAACCTTGTTTAAACACTGTGAAGGCTTAGAGTACTTAGGATGTGGCCAAGGCTGATACACAAACCTCTGTTTCTCATACCCCAGTCTAGTGAGGCTTGGAGAGTCCCTAGATCTTGCTGATATGAACAGAATGGAAGAACTCCCAGTAGGTCACAGGAAGGAGACCTCAGTCACCGAAAACATAATCGAGCTACTGAAGTTCAAGAGCGTTTAGCATGGGCCTCCATTAAACTATACAGTCAGAGCCCCTTGCCAAAAACAGAGTTAGAAATGAAGGGATTTTTCTACAGTCCTAATATTTACAATTATTTGTACATATGTACATATTTATATATTTATTCATACCTGGACAATGTGATGTTGAAGGGATAATTTATAATTTACAAATGAAACATTTTTAAAATGTATGCTTATACCATGAAAAAACCTTTTTTTATTGCTTGCCTTCCAGCCTTATGCTCATAATCACACTATTGCACACATCTCCATGTTACATGGAATATCTACATTTACATATAAATATATATGAAAATAAGGATATTTTTATTTTAATCTTATGAGTAAAGTGCTCATTTTTTAGCTACTGTTGATGAGAAAGGTTTAGACTGACAGTTTACTTAAAGGGAATTTAAGGGATACACACCTTGTCCATGCTTTTCCTTTCATTTATAACCAACAAAATGTCTTTATTTTACTGATGTCAGCTCTGTCTTAACTATTAACTCTATTCATAATATGCATTTGTGACCTTGGCATGTATATTGTCACACAAAGTACAAAACAGAATCACATCAAAAGCAAAGAAAAAGCAAGAAAATAAAACAGCAAAACAAAGCAGTGTTTCTCTTTGTTGTTTTTAGCACATTTCCATGTCTTAAGATACTCTTTTATTTGATTTTAGAAATATTTGTACAACTTTTTTTTAAACTCTGAACATATCTATTTTATGCACTATAATCAAGTACTGTACAAAACTGCAATAAATGACACTATACGACTACATATGTCTCTACTAGAAGACATCATCATAAAGGTGTATCATTTTTAAAGGTCAACTAATAACTGCTAATGTATGTGTGAATCAAAATACTTTTGATTGGCCAAGTATACTAAAATCTAAATACAGTACACAATTATTTTCAACATTGTGATTTACCAGGCTTTTAGGGGCATAAAGAATCTTTGCAAAGGCTCAGATGAAAAATAATTTTACTGATAGTATTAAATGTTCTTATAAAATTGCCAATGGCAGCTCCAATTTTTTATATTTGCGTATATGAAACACAATTGATACCTCCTGATGATGCATGACCTTTTATTAAAAAAATAACATTCAAATCTTAGCAAAATCATTTCTAGTATACAAAGTTGTTGTAAAGTTATGTCAGCGAAATGTAAAGTTGCAATTTACAGAAGCAGCAGTAAATTTTATTATATGGACAACCTCCTGAACTTAAATCATGGTTCTTGTTTCCCTTGAAAACAGTGCTTGCTGTGACAAATACAGGTAAATACTTTTATGGCTGGCTTTCGGAAAACATTAGGCAAGAAAAAAGTATATTACTGATATACTTAATCCTGAAAAGTTTCTGAGTGATTTCATGAACCTCAAAATAATCCAATTAAGAACAAAATCAAAAAGCTAAAGAATTCCAGCTTTGCTAAACCAGACAACCTGGCTTAGCAGCATCGAATAACTAAAGCACTGAAAATAAGAAGAGTTTCACTAGAATAAGTTGGTTGATATTGGAAATTTGATTAGCACTTTTTCTTGAAATCAATTAGATGAATTTATTAACAACTTCAAAGAGGACAGAAGTAAGAAATTTGTGGCTTTTGCCATATAGTAGTCTCTCCTACCTCTTCAGTCTAACTAGTATCCAGAATGCTTGTGAAGAGTAGAACTCTACTACCTCTGTACTCTGTTATGTACATGGGTACTGCTATTGTATGAAACAATTACACTTTTTTAAAAAAATCACTTTTTTAAATGACAGTTTCTTTCATTAAAGTAGAACTAGTTACTTTATAGAAAAATATTTTAACTTTAAATTAAAAAAATACTGTTCCTAAATAATTATGTAGGATCATATCTTCATTTCATGGTATGGAGAGAATATAATTCTGTATATTTGAATGCTAGTTTAACAGATGTCCCCTGGGTTTAACTTTTAAAGAGCTGGCTGTATTTGCCATGGGTGCTATCTGTTTACAGACCCATGAGTTAACACTGTGTGCCTCCTTTGGAGGTACACAGACAAGACATTTATATACACACTGTACACAATGGTTCACAGATTAGCAGTTATTAGTCGGACTGTACATAGCAAACAACCTATCTGATTACAATGACGCTTTAAGTCCTCAGTGCAATTCAGCTTTTAGGTTGATGGTGCAAAGCCAAGTAGGACAGGCTCCCTGTTTAAATATGTAGCCCAATACACTAAATTAAAAGTACCAAATAAGACTGGAAACACTATTCTAGACATTCTGTCAATTTTGCTAACACTGTTGAATGTCTTCTTTGCTTCTTGTGGCTTCGCTTCTGGTTTTGCCTTGTTGGGTTCTGCAGTTGTAGCACTCTTGGAGATGGTTGGTAGCACTGAGTCCTTGGTAATATTTGGAGCATAGTTGGCAACAGCCACTGCATAGGCATTGTTTTTCTTAATGACAGACGCTTTTTCTTTTTTCTATTGGGAGACAGCATGAAGTTAAATAATTAATGTGTATTTGCCAGAATAGACTTAATAAAATATAGTTTCAAAAGTAAAAGAAACAAATGATTATGTGTTTTGAGTATATTAATATTAAAATAAATGCCAGGAGTAACATATTGATAAATTCAAATATAAAGACTTCCAGTCTATCCAAAAGCAAGACATAAGATTGCTCTTGCACCATCAAATGCCCTACTGAAGTTATGAGGAAGGGTCTATTACTGTGATTGTAAGGATAACTCGAAAAGAGTTGGACTTTCTCTAGTTGCTTTGTATCTGTCTCCTTACAACAGAATTGCAAGATCTTGAAAATGTTTTTTGCTTACATTACTCAGCATTGTAATAAAATTAAAATTAGGCCACCTTTCCCACACAAAACTAGCATCACTATTATTTGGACATATCACAACATACCACTAATAAATAAATGAATTTCAGTAATGGCTTACACTTTTTAGACACTCTGGGGAAATACATGTGTTTACATGCATATATACATAAACACACACAGAGAGGTGTCAGAAAGAGATTGCAATTAAAAAAAAAAAGGACTCCAGACAGGTAGTTTAAGAATGGAGCTGAGAACTAGCCCTGGAACTATTTTTGTTTTTCAGAAATTATTGTTTCTAAAAAAGCAAAACAGTGATGAAAACAGGAATATCTGATGGGAGACAGTAAAGAAGACCAGACTCTTCCCAGTGTTATCCATTGGAAAGACAAGAGGCAATGAGCACAAGCTGAAATACAGAATATTCCACTTAAATATACAAACCCCCCACACATACACTCTCCTACTGTGGGCATGACTGAGCACTGGCACAGATTGTCCAGAGAGGTTGTGGAACCTCCATCTTTGGAGATATTGAAAATAGTCTGGACATGACCCTGAGCAACCATCCCTAGCTGACCCTGCCTGAAGGAGGGGAGTTAAATTTGATTATCTCCAGAGGTCAATTCTAACCTTAACAATTCTGTGTTGTTATGGAATTGTGTAGACTTTCAAAGGGCTAAAATTCAGCCAATGGTAGTTCAATGGAGAGTCTATGTGTACACATAGTAGAGGGATGCATACGTAATGAATACAAACTTGAAGTTTTAGACATATATATAAATAAACAGACTAGCTCTGCAATAAGACTGTAATGCTATAGATTGATTCACTGATTTGCAACAATCTCAAACTAAGAAATTTCTAATAACCTACAGGGAAGAATGGAAGACAGTTTCTCAGAAAACAATATATATTATTTACATATATATATAAATATAACATATAATTTATACACAAAATATAATTATATGTAATTTTAAATATATGAATATATAATTTAGAGACAGCCAAATAAATATTAGATTCAGTCTATCTCTTCCACAACACAATTAAACCAATGGAGAAATAGTTAACTTTTGGCTTCTGTAAGAAATCATCAGCTGTTGTATTGGTTTGTTTTGATTTTTAATCTAATGGAAGTGGCACAACTGAGGGAATCTTTGTGACATTTCCTACATAAACACATTTAAATTTTTTACTTTCACTGGGGAGCATCTACCCATTTTCCAAATTTTGGTTTTAAATTACATCCAATTTGATATTTATCTGGGCCATCTAAAAATCTTGGTAAGATACTAATGGTTAGATGCTGTGCCCAAAATACCCTGTCTTAGGAAATTGTGTCACATAAAAAGAGAATCTAGGAATCATAGAATCATAGAATCGATTGGGTTGGAAAAGACCTTCGAGATCATCAAGTCCAACCCTTGGTCCAACTCCAGTCCATTTACTAGATCATGGCACTCAGTGCCACATCCAATCTCAGTTTAAAAACCTCTCAGTTTAAAAACCACCACCTCTCTGGGCAGGTCATTCCAATGCCTGATTACTCTCTCTGTAAACAATTTTTTCTGATATCCAACTTAAATTTCCGCTGGCAGAGTTTAAGCCCGTGTCCCCTTGTCCTATTGCTGACTTCCTGGGAGAAGAGACCAAACCCCACCTGGCTAGAACTTCCCTTTCACATAGTTGTAGACAGTAATGAGCTCACCTCTGAGCCTCCTCTTCTCCAGGCTAAACAACCCCAGCTCCCTCAGCCTCTCCCCCATAGGGCTTATGCTCCAGTCCCTTCACCAGCCTTGTTGCTCTTCTCTGGACCCACTCCAGCACCTCAATATCTTTCCTGAACTGAGGGACCCAGAACTGAACACAATACTCAAGGTGTGGCCTCACCAATGCAGAGTACAGGGGAAGGATCACTGCCCTGGTCCTGCTGGCCACTCTATTTTTGATACAGGACAGGATCCCATTAGCCTTCTTGGCCACCTGGCCACACTGTTGGCTCGTGTTGAGCTTCCTGTCAATCAGTACCCCCAGGTCCCTTTCTGCTTGGCTGCTCTCTAGCCACTCTGTCCCCAGCCTGCAGCGCTGCATGGGGTTGTTGTGGCCAAAGTGCAGGACCCGGCACTTGGTCTTGTTGAACATCATACCATTGGAATCACCCCATCTCTCAAGTCTATCCAGATCCCTCTGTAGAGCCCTCCTGCCTTCCAGGTTAGTGTCATCAGCAAATTTGCTGATGATGGCGTCAATCCCATCATCTAAATCATCAGTAAAGACGTTAAACAGGACTGGACCCAACACAGACCCCTGGGGAACACCACTGGTGACCGGCCACCAGCTGGATGCAGCTCCAT
>JAWWEV010000134.1:47601282-47631355 GCA_035583235.1 Hafferia zeledoni | reverse complement strand
GAAAGAAAGAAAGAAAGAAAGAAAGAAAGAAAGAAAGAAAGAAAGAAAGAAAGAAAGAAAAGAAAGAAAGAAAGAAATGGACAGGTATCTTTCTGTAAGAGCCAATGAGCAGCCATCATTTTGTCTTTGAAAAGGATCCAAAAAATAAACCATTGACATTTCCTTTCCCTGTAGAGGACCAAACATTTTATACTTGACAGTAAATACACCCCAACATCCTTACAAGTTTCGTTCTCAGCAGTGCATGCTAATAAAAGCTAAATATCTTCTATCACCACAGGTTTATCTGTTCAAACCAAGACTGGAGCTATTTGATTGCCTGGGCTTTTTTTTTTTTTTTTTTTTTTTTTTTTTTTTAATGGTGCTGCTTTTAAAACAGCATCTGCTTACTGCAGAGAGAAAATCCATCTCCAGGGCTGCAAATTTAACACTTTTCATGGGCACTAAATTTATATCTGTGGAAAATACAAGCTCTGTTTTGTTCATAACAGTGGAAGAGCTAACCTGGAAAACTAGACTGCCTAACTGAAAATATAAAGTGAAAATTGGAGGAGCCAGAACAAGGTAAGGGTAAAATCTGTCATGGTGACTAGTTTATGCCCCCATTTGTGTGCAAAATGTAGACTACTTCTCAACAGGGAAAAGTTTTTTGGACCCTAATTTCACCTCTTATGTATGTAATGATTTTTCTAATTTGAAGAGATTTGAGTCAACTAATCATATCCAAGTGTTCTTGTGCTAGAATGTGGAAATCTTTGAAAGTGAAAGGCCTAATTAATGAGTTACCAAAGGAGATTTCTGTAACAAAAGAGGTACTTCAGCTTTGCAAATGATTTGTAAAAAATGTTTAAAATGTCCTCTATTTCTTAAAATGTCAGGCTAGTGTTTCCACTCTTTTATCCTTTCATCACACCGGTTTGCACAGATATACACAATTGTTGAAGCACATATCACAGAAGGATTGATAAATTGCTTTTTTTTTTTTTTTTTTTTAATTAGGAAGTTAGTTACATTGCTCTGTTGTTTCACTCTTCCATTCTCTCTCTCTCTTTTGTGTTTTTTTTTAATAGTAATTGCAAATGGTTTTTAGTAATTAGATATCTCAACCTGGTCCAAAACCCGAATAGATTCATAAATACAAATAACAGCAGAAGGAAAATACTGTTGTCCATTTTAAAGATACAGATTACTGCTTCATTTTGTTCCTTCACGAGCAAATGGTTAGAGGTGTAAACAAAAGATTAAAAATTCTGAAGATACAGTACTTTTAACGTATAGCACCATAACATTTGGCTACACACTATACTGCTTGTTTTTTATTTACACAATGTATATGTATTACAAGAGAATGCAATACAAAAGGAGTGTACAATGATTTTGCTTAAACAGCAGGAGACAAATTTGAACACCCATTGAGAGAAAGATTACAGAAAATAGCTCAAGTGCTCTGTCTACCATTTTAGTAAAAGAACGCCACAAATCAGTCTCTTTAAATAGCATGGGAGGCAAGGAACATAACATAATCTATTTCCAGAAAAGTTGCATTCAGTCACTCAGTTAAGCTACATACACATATGGTGAAGTTGGTTGTGGTACTTTTAGCTAGGCCTCAGTTTTAGTAGACCCTGAAAATCTGACATAGATTAGGAGAGACAGGTGTCACCTGACTTAAGCAACCAAAGAAATATTTCATACCAGATGATGCAAAACTGAGATACAAATACAGGAGTAGGAAATATTCTCTCAGTTGGCTTCATGGCTGCATTGGAGACAGGACACGCTGCTGCTGTCCTGCTGTCTTGGGCCCTGCTACTGCTGCCATTACTCATATTTTGTTTTAATTCAGAGAAGTAAACATTTTATTGTTATTCTTTCTTTCTTTCCTTGCTAGGTGTCTTTTGAAGTGCTTTAACAATCTAGAGTAATGAAATCTGTTTTCAGTGGAATGAAAAAAAATTGTTGTTATATCTAATTTGTGTAAGTGTGTGTTATATTGTAGTTTTCATTTTCTTTTTTCTGTATAAATATATAAACCTAGTTTGAATTTCCAGTTTTTTAGTTTTCTGCCTTTTCTCAGCAGTGGTGGAGGGAGGCTTTGACTCTGTATTGGGCAGTTGGCATTTTGCCAGCTTAGCCGAAGACATTGGTGCTCAAGGTACTTCACCACATTAATACTGAGCAATAGATTCCAACAGCTGAATGAAAAGTGCTATTTACCCCAACTCCAATAAAAGTTGCATGTAATTATGTCATTATGGAATATGAGCTAGTGTCTTCACACACCACTGAGCTGAGAAGACATATTAGTTTGTTTCCAGCCAGCTCGGTCTCTCACTCAGGGCTACAGTTTTCCAGTGGCCAGTGCCTCCCACTGGAGTATTATGCCTACTGTTAGCTGAAATTCACAATCAAAAAATTATAAACTGAAAGTTGTGAATGATGAGATATCTCTACAGTCACAAAAGATAATCTGCAGCATGTGAGAGGAGAATTAAATGAAGACAGTTGAGATATTTTTCAACAAAATGAGAAAAAGGTGCTTTGTACATACAGAATTGCTCAAAATGATAAGTCTCTATTATTCAATTCCCTTGTAAAAATAACCAGAGAACAAAAATGAACTTTGTTTGGGTTCCTCTTTCTGTAGTGGCACAACTAAAAAGTTGCATTGGGTTTGCTTGGCAAGATTTTGGTAGTGGGGGGTTACAGGGATGGCTTCTGTGAGAAGCTGCCAAAAGTTTCCCCAGTGTCTGAGAGATCCAATGCCAGCCCAACTCCAAGATGGACCCGTCACTGCTGGGCAAGGCCAAGCCCAACAGTAACAGTGGCACTGCCTCTGGGATGACATATTTAAGATGGAGAAAACCCATTATTGCACAGAAGCAATTGCAGCCAGAGAACAGAGTAGTGAGAATATGTGAAACAACTCTGCAGACACCAAAGTCAGTGCAAAAGGAGGTGGAGGAGGTACTTTGGTGCGCCAGAGAAGAAATTCCCTTGCAGCCCAAGGAAAAGGCCATGTTGAAGCAGGCCATCCACCTTCAGCCCATGGAGGACCCACAAGAGAACAGGTGGATGCCTGAAGGAGGTCATGAGACTATGGAAAACCTGCACTGGAGCAGGCTGCTGGCAGGACTGGGGCTCCACAGGGGATCCACAGTGAAGCAGTCTCCTCCTGAAGCACTGCACCCCCTGGAAAGGACCCACCCCAAACCCAAGCAAAAATGCACACACAGGAAGGCAGCATAACAATAAAATTATCCCAGTGAGCTGACAAAAGAACATAGCTATGTGAATTTAAAATTCTGCATTTCGGACAATGTACTAAATAGTAATATGACTACTAATTTTTGTTCTTACCTGCTTCAGTTAACAAAGACTACATATCTAAATACATTTATTTTAACATTCTCACTGATGCTCCGAGTTACAATATATATAACTCTAAGAAAATTAACTTCTGAGTTTCTTTCATCTGCATCTAATGCTGCTATTCAAATACATGTGATGCTTCTAAATGCTATGACACATTAAAAATGAAGCAAGAATTCAGTAAGATGAAGAAGATTGGTTTTGCTAATATTATTGACCCTAAATGCATAACAATAAACACATTACCAAATGAAACAGATTGTAATCTTGCACTAAGGGAAGGGATTATGAACCAGGCTTATTCTCTCTCGTTAAGAATGCAATCAGATTTTTCTGCTACAGAAAACATATTCAAGACTTATTTAATCAATGATGATAAAACTTTCTTCTTCCAATAATTTAAAGCAAAGTTGAGGCATTAGGTCATTATTCACTTGGGACAGAGTAGGTCACAAAGAAAACAGATTAAAGAGCTCAACTATAAAATAAGCCTCATTATACCAAGCCCTTAATGTTAACCTAGAACTTTAAACTACATTTCAAGAGAATATAAAGGAAAAAGTAACTTCTTTCACACATGAAATAATAAATGGTAAATGGTGCTCTGAATAACTAGGAGTTACGTTTCTTTGAGAGCAACAGTATTCCAGTAGTTAGTCCTTAGCTCTCAAGAAGGTATTTGAAATAAATTTGTCATTGATTGTCATTGATTTTCAAAAACACTTTCTCAAAAACAGTAACTTCTGTTTACTTATATTTTAATATTTATATATTTAATATACAATGAAAAAATGGGTATCCAGCAAGTGACTAATCCATATAAAAACTAAAAATTAAGTAAGATAATTGTAAAGATAAAATTGTAAAGGAAAGTCTCCTACAATTTTTATATTCCCTGCTGAAAGCAGCTTGTTTTATTAACTGTAGTATGAGCTTCTTATGTCACTGGATGGATTACCTGAAAGTACTGCCCAAATGAAACCCTGGGTGCACCTGCCCAGCTCTAACAGTCAAAAATAATTCACTACAGCCAAAAACCAGTAAAAAGCAATAGATGAACTTTGTTGTGAAACTGTGGCTAACTTCACATTTTTGTAACACAGTCAGGCGGAGACCAGAGGGTATCAGAAATCCCAGTGACAGCTGCTGCCAACAGGTATGGAGAAAGACTGGGAGATTCATCTGAGGCTGTGTGTTTAGAAAAGCCATTGGTAGTTTACGCTTCGCAGGGAAAATCCAACCCAACCCAATGCAACAGGCTAAGCTTGAGGTGCAAATGTTGCACACTGGGGCTAGGCTGCTCCAGCAGGCAGAGCCTGAAATAAGTCTTGTGTCTTGTTTCTCTGGGTTCAGGGTGCCAGTCTAAGCTGGCTTGGAGCGGTCAGAGGCCTGAGTGACATATGAGGTGCATGTCTGTGTAGCAGGCATAAAATACTAGCACAGAAACTGCTATTTCTTCCATATACACATCATGCTTAATAAAGAGATTTCAAGTTTTATGTTGCTGTGTGCTGTGGTTCTGGTTTTGCAGCCACACGGCACAACTCCCCCCAGACATCCTGGGGCAGGACACTGTTCATTATCCATATTATACTAAACCCCAGGAGATTAAAGCAGCAGGCTGCCATGCAGATACTACTTATTTCTAAGAAAACCCCATAAATTAAACAACAAATAAATCAAGAACAAGGTGTGCAAGAAAAGGTACAAAATTATCAGGAAAATTATCCAGTGTCTTGTTACTGAGGTAGTGCCTTGTTACCAATGACACAGTAACAGAAAGTGCATTTTAGGAAAAGCAGATGTTAAGACTTTTTGGAGAAACTAGTTACACTGTCCTAAATGCATAGGAATGGGTACGGAAAAGGGCAAAGACAGGAATATGGAAGGATTTGACAGTGTAGTTGCAAAACTGGAAAAAAGGAATGTGCATTTTCATAAGCAGAAATGGCTAAATTCACAGAAGATTTTGAAGAAAGAAAAAAAATCTGCCTGATAGCTGCCTGAGAAACCATGGTAGAATTCTGGTCTCACTGAAACCACTGATCCATTTCATCTGACTTCAATAAGGCTCATATTCAAACCTGCAATTTTCACAATGCTTTGTGTGGCATTTGCTCTACCAGGAGTGATAATAAGTGCTTTGTTGTACATCATGCTTCATATGCAATTGAGTTTGGCCTATTTTTTTGAAAAGTGCATGGTGTTTACTGATGACTAATCACACGATTTTATGCAGCATTTCTGATGGCTGATTCCACAGAGACATTATTTTTGTCGTGCTAATTTCTTTTGCTTTAAAAGCAAACAAAATAAAAGAACTTTAAGTTACATAAATCAGAAAGATGTTTGTTATTCAGCTAAAATAGAGAGCAAAACCTCACTGTAAGAGAAACACCATTATATTGCTCTGCTGAAGCTGTTCGTTACCCCACAGTACACTCCAGTTTGAATTAGTGAAAAAGTGTTGCCCAAACCCCCAGGGTTTCTTTAAAATAACTGCAGTTTGAAAAGTTTAACACAAATAGTTCAACAAATTCAAATTTAATTTGCTTACTATACAAATATATACAGAAATCTTCTTATTTACTAACGATAAAAATACTTGGATAATATTATGGTAAGATATTCTAGAAAATCATCTAAATTTACTAAATTTACTTTTTAAATAGAAACATTATCATCTTTTTCTAGTCTGTGAATTTTTTTCCTCTTAAAAAAGTGAAGGATATATGTGGACGGTTCCCTTGTATGTATTAATTTCCAAAATCTTTGGGATTCTCAGACATGTAAGATGCAGTTGAAAGTTGTTTGCACTAGAAATAGCATCACGTTCTACAAACACTTTAACTTGAATGAAAAAGGTCTTTACTGCTGAAATGCTTCCTAGCATCTTCAGCTGTTGCAAATAAAGTTAATGCTGCTAAGTATACTCACCAAAGACTGTCCTGGCAGGTACAGATTCTCTGTTCAGCCAGAATGACACTTGAGAGAGAATGACAGTCATGATACAGGGGAGATAAGTCTGAATGACAAAATAACCAATTTTTCTCTTCAAGTGAAAATGAGCTGTCATTACTGTATATTCACCTAGGTGCCACAAACAAACAAACAAACAAAACAAAACAAAAGGTTATCATCTAAAGTCCATTTCTTTGGTAAGAGAAAGTTTGCTACATTTATCTAAACCAAATGTGCTAGGGTTATATTATATTGAAAGTATTCTGTAATAGAAAGCATCCTACAGAATATAAGAAAGATTTTGAGTACAGCTATATCTTATACCCACTGAGTTTCATGAAAGATGAGTATTAAGGAACTTCCAGGAACTCTTGTATGCCCTGAGAAGCACTTCAGCCCTGAAGGCTTCTTCACATAAGCAACTTCGGTTTCACACAATAGGTCCTTGAGAACTTAATCATGATTAGAAAGCAGTTGTGGAGGCCCATCACAGCCTGGCACATGTAGGAAAACAATCTAGAGTCTGGTAAAATAATGCAGTGTTTAATGCCAAAAACATGATGGAGGGTAAACCTATATGCTTTACCATTTAATAGACAAAAAGTGTAATTTACCATATGAAATTAAACAAATATCCCAATCTTGAGTTACAAATATTAGGATTCAACACTGAGCTCCAGATATCATCTAAAAAAAAGTCACTGAGGACAAGTTCACTCCTGCGATCACCAGTGAGTTATTAACATGAAAGAATCAGTAAAGTGCTGTTTTGTGCTACTTGTACAGTACATTGACTATGCCTAATAGTTCACATTTTGCAACATTTTTTTAGTAGCCTTTAACAGTGCCAGAAATAGATTCTTCACAGCAAGCAACTTCCTTTTTCTTCAAAATATCTTTTACTAACCTGTACTTGATTTAACTGTCTCTTTTCCAATTGTTTGGCCTAAAAGATCATACTGATTCAATCTTGAGCCATCTGGTGCCACCTGCACTGAATCTGAAGCATTATAAGTCCAAATGTATGTCACTTCTGAAGTTGTGTACGCATCTGTGAGAAATAAGATAAAATATATTGTCAGCAATTTAAATTACACAGCTTCCATAAAAACTCATAGAATTACAATGGTTACTTAACTTTCAAATTAAAACTCAACCCCCAAAATTTAAAATCATATGGTAAAATATATGTTTGGCTGTATAAATAGCTTTACTATAACAGAAATACCTACTGCAGCTTGGGAACAGGGCACTCATTTGTGACCTTATTCACCACTGTTTATTTCTATTAAATTACAAACAACATCTCTTCTACACTGATAAAAAAAATGTGAGAGATTGGATATACGTATCCTATAACTTGTGGCATGGCAGATGAAAAGAAAACTTTTCAAGATTTAGGATGCACAGCATTTTCTAAAATTCATTGCTACATTGTTCTGACATTGTCCCCACGCTAAACTTTGGGCATATATCACAAGCATTTTATTATTAGATGAAATTCAGACTTAAATACAGGAAGCCACGTTCAATGACAGTGCCCTTGTAGTGGCTCTGTGCCTTGCCCTGCCTACCCTCTCAAATCTCACTCCTTGCCATCATTTTGGGGGACACACTGACATTGAGCAGGCTGTTCTCTCAGTATATTCATGATCAAAAATACATTTAGCCTGGCGTCTGTCAAAATAAACTAGAATGAAAGCAAATCAATGCTGTCTTTTAAACAGCAACAATGTTGCTCCAGTAAGTAAGATAGAAAGAAAAAAAAAAAGTGAGTATGTTCTGAACATTTTTCCAGTCTACTATCCTGTTAAGAAACGGAGTAAAAAAGGAAAAGGGTAAACCACTGATGGAAGAAGTTGTCTGTTCATTCTGATTAACTGAGACAAGTACATTTTAAATCTTACACCATAACTGCAGTGCAGTGAAAGAGAAAAGCATCGTTTCTGTTGATCTGCAAATACTTTCACTTGAGAAATCTCTAGAGGCCTAGAAAGAAGCTCCTTCATGTAACTAGCCATAAATTGCATAACTAACAAAATACAGCAGGTGGGTAGCATGTAGAGATTCTTAACACTTTTCATCTATCTTTCCAGCTTTCCACAAGAATAACTCTGCTTTAATGAAAACCAGTATTAAATGTGAACAAATATGGCCGATTGTTGATTTGTTCCTATTCTCCCTGTTGGCTAGATTTTTTGAAAAGAATAAAGCCAATCTATTAAACTACAGCTTCTCCTGTACATTCAGTTTGGCTGTTCTTTTACACATAAAAAAAGAGACATTCATATATGCTGATGATCCTCCCAGAAATGTAAGAATAGCAGCATATGAAGAGCTGTGACAAATATATACCACTGGCAAACTGGCCTCAGTTAAACCCAGATCCTCAGGATTCCTGCTTATTTTCACCACTATTCAACATTTAGGTTCTATCCAAGAATAAAAGCTGAAAAATGCACAGTTGCCTAGATATGAGTCCTAGGTAAAGAAAGAAAATGTGTGTGAAGCCGTTCAAAATGAACAGAAATAAGAGTCCCTGAATATGCCAATATGCTGGAGCATAGATGACTATGAGGGAAATGAAAGAGAGGGGTTTTTTTAAATCAATCACAAGGTGCCATTTTTTTATTGCCTTCATAGACTAAGAGCATAAAAACAAATATCATTAACAATAAAGAGAAACTAAATGCTTTAATAAATTAAAAAAACATTCATTGAAGTCTGTGATCTGCTCTTTGTTAGTATTACTCTGGCTCCGTCCATCCAGTTCATTGATATGGTTTGCATGCTGCAAATAAAACTAGACCAGTGCAGTGTTGATTAGGTGCAGAGGGTTTATTGGTAACTGGAGTAAGGAAATCTTTAAAATACACAAGAAGACACAACACTGAACAGAGAAAAGAGATTTTGATGTCAGGTTACAAATATTTTTAAATGTACCATCTCGTGGTTTAAATTTCTCATGTAACAATTTACTGAAACAAAATTATGCTGAGCAATGTTAGATATTCACTAACCAAAGGCTTTATTTCACGTTATATACTTACAGCTGCCAAATTTCAGTGGGCATGAGTGTGCATCCATAGGGAAGTCCTCCAAGTGCATTGGACATTCAGCTTGGACTGTAAGCCTAAAAGGCAAAAGAGCGCTATGCATTTAAGTCATTTAGTAGGACAAGAAATTCAGTTCCACAGACATGAACAGAGTGCCTGCTGATTTAGGAGATTAAATTGAAATTTTATATTAAACTCAAAAAAATTTAAATCAGTTCTTGCTTCTTCACTTTTATGTGTTTCTTTGGAAAGTATTAACTTACCACATCAAATACCTGAAAAAGATAACCTCAAAACTATGAGCAAAGGCCATTTAAAGAAAAAATATTAATTATGTAATTGGAGGCTGTTAAGAACAGTAATTTTCTTGTAATGTTTTGAGGAACATGTGTGCTTATATGGCTGTCAAATACTCGTTATAAAAGCATAAAAAATACAGTTAATTTACCAAAGAACTGTGCTTCAGAGTCTTCTGAATTTAAATTCTTTAGTTTGAATGGAAGATGTAGAGAAAAAAATATTTGTGTTCTTTCAAAAGATTGCTGCTACTCATTCTCCATGTTACTTGTGATTATTCTTTTTATTTATGTGTAAGTGTGATAGTATGTTGACAGTGCATCCACTTGTTCCTGATTTTGTGATAAAAAATCCCAGAAATATCCCAGTATCATATATAGGAATTAACATAATAAAAAAATAATTTAAACCAATTTGAAGAAAAATTTTTACAGACTTTCTCATTATTTTTAATTTTAAAAAAGCAAAAAAACCCCAAACAAAACACAAAACCCCCTCTATTTCTCCCTCCTATCCTGTAAGTATCCTAAACATCAGCTACATCCTTCTGTATTCACAGTGGTTCCTACTCATTTTATTCTCAGCTATTTTCTCCCACCTTTCCACTCAAAAATTTTCTATATTTGTATTCCCCTACTCCCCAGGAATGTTTTTATGAATTCAAGGGGACGAGAGAGACAAGAATCAGCAAACAGCTGAAGGCAAAGGAAAGAACTGCATGAGTCTCTGATAAAATCACACAATCATTTTATGTAGCCGCAGACAAAAAAGGCTGTTTAAAATCTAGGCAATAAACCAGTCTACACATTAATCTCATACCCTGAGAAGCAACATACTTACAAATCATGAAAATGCTTAGTTATTTTTAGATGGCATGACCCATCTTATGCCTTATAATGGTTTCAAACAGTATTTCTCATTATTTATAGTATATGATTATAATACCTTTTGGAGAAAGAGAATTTCAGTCAATTTATACAGATACTAGTTCAAATATTGATTTGAGCCTAAGCAAAAATACTGCAAATGATGTACCAATTTATTTCCAGCAAACTTTTCTGGACCTCTCTAACTACCACACCATCTAACATCAGTAGCAGTCTACCCATTAACCTTCAATATTGTAAGGGTTTCAGAGTAGTATAGTAAAATTTGGCTGAAGGGATGATGGTACGGCTCCATGGAAAAAATCACACACTACATGTTTGCTTTGAAACTCACATTTTGTGTCTTATTTAGGCTGGGGATTTTAAGTCTACATGAACAGAAACTTCACTGTATTAAATATTCAAATATTCTCCAAGAAAAAGAAGGGAACTAAGTCAGGTAGGATCTTTGGAAATTTGGATTAAAATTTTCAAAAAAATTCATATAGGTAACATTATTGTGAAAATAGTAATCAAAGAACAAATCAATCATAAAAATGCTGCTTATATCTATGTATATGTGATATTTATAATTTTTCATGAATTATTTTTGAAGTAAATTTAATACATATTACCAGCTAAATATGGTAGCTGCTAATGATGCACAGGATGCAAGCATTAAAACTCTAAGTAAAATATTGTAATTAATATAAAGAAACAATTATTACAGAGTAAGACGCATTTTCCCTATAGCTCTTGCTGGAAAGAAATTGAGATCTTATTAACTCTTTATTCTTTCTGTGTTTTTTTTTCATTGCCATGATGTTAATAAATTTGCTTAAAGGCTCACATGGTCAGAGCAATGGATACAGTCACAGGCAAAACCTATACCCTATTTTAATCATTCTAAGACAGAGTTGGTAAACTCTATCTGAAGGTCTCAAAGCACTTTATGCAGGTGGTCAGTACTTATAATGGAGTACAGAAATATGAAAACTGAGGCACATGTAGAAAAACTGATCTAACTCGCTATCAGCCAACAGACTTGCCAACAGACTTTTAACACAGTTGGAAACCAAACATACATTTTACTAGCTTGCTTTCTGCTGGGACAGAAACATAACAAAGGAGACTCCTTCTGGAACCTTATTTGTTACCTGATAAAATCACACAAAAAATAGCTTGAGTAGAGAACTGACGAACAGACTTACCTCATAGTGTACAGGAGAGTCCCATCATCTTGGATTCGTAGAAGCTTGTTTGGCATTGTCATGTTATGAGCCACTGACTTCTTCCCATTATGAAAAAATGTATCTGGAGTCCAGATTTTGCTGGCCATCAGGTTGTTCAATCGAAGAATGTTCATTGGGCCCTTAAACTTTAATCTCTCATCCTTCCATCTCTGACGGAAGAAAACATCTATTGTGTATTCCTGTAAAGGAATAAATATATGCTTTCCTTTAACACTATGAAACACTAATCTGCTTTCTGAGAACCAAAACAGAAAAGACCTGTTTGCAAAACTCCCTTGGTAAAATTCTCAAGGGAGAATTATCACCCCACACAATTGTACAATATATTAAGGGTATGGCATTCTCCTTTGTGATTGCTGACTGTTGTTTGTATATTGACCCTTCCAATATTTAGATTTCTGTACCTGATAAACACAGTATGTGTGACAAGGATAGTTTCAGTAAACACAGCTATTTTACATTAAGAAGTAAGTAAAAAGTACACAGAAAGACATTAAATAGTTCTTTCAGCATCTGCTGCTGTAAAGTAACCCAGAACTCCAAATGCACAGAGAATGGCTGAGACTGGAAGTAAGAAAACAAGGTAACCCATATATTCAAGGAGGATGATACAAGGAAGATTTTTTCCAAAGAGGAATGCAAGGCTCTGTAATGGTATGGATTTCGTGAACAAAAATACATAGGTAGGAAACAACAGCTGATGATTGACAGGTGACACACACTGTCTATTGAACTTTACTCTGCTGCCTAAACTCAGGAAGGCAGTAAGGAGAAAAGGATGCAAGCAAAAACAGACTGATGACCTAGACCAGATGCCGTGTCAACCAGTGCTGGGTATCCCATCTGCTGGGTTTTGTTGCTGTTCTAATCAAAAATATATGTATTAAACATTTATAATGTAAATTCATCAACCAACTTCAAATTGAATCTGTGAATGGATTTAATGTTTTGCTACTGTCAGCAGAGCATATAAATTGGAAACAGAAGAGCTTAAAAACTTTGTTGGAAGGAAACTGTATTCTGTGCATTGGCAAATGCTACCTTCATGCAATTTCATTTTGTTGGACAGGTATAAAATGGTCTCGTGGTTTCAAAATATTAGTATGTTGCAACAGTTTGTAGTATTGCAATTACTCTGCATAAATCATTTTATATAAACCTTTTTCAAGTAAATTGTCTTTGAATGGACAAGTCCTGATAAAATTCAATCAATATAAAATATTCAAGTGATTTCAATATAAAAGTGATTTCAAGGAACTTATCAGCTTCCATCCCTTTCTGCTGGCTTCCTTCTGTGCTGATTAACAAGGCATAAGGTTCTTCTCTGTCAGTCATGTAGTGGTACAAAAGGAGTGCTGACTAGACAGTGACAAGTGACAGCCCTCTTCATCTCTTTTGGTCTGTGAGCCAAGGAGCTGTGGGGACCTTTTCCAGGTCAGGGGCAGAGGCTAAGGAGAGCACGTGGAATAATGGAAGGAGAATTTTGATACCTGAAGGAGCACAGTAGGGGCAGGACAGAAATCAGTTCTCATGAGGAACTCTGACAAATGCATATTTTGGAAATTATGGATACTTATAAACTAATCTGACAAAATCTCCAAGATCAATTTTCAGCTATATCAAGAGGTCTTACATTAATACAATAAAATATTGCCATTTTTCTAATTAAAATTATAAATATTCAAAATAATATTAAATCAAACTAACACTACAGCACACTGAAAATGAATTCATTTGCTTTTCTTTAATGCTAGTTGCTATTATCTTGACAATATTTTAGTAAATATATCTGTGAAATATTAAACTATGAACCTCTAAAACACATATTTTTTTGATATTATACTTGATTTTGTGCAGTGTCTCATCAATACCAGAGAAATTGTCTCATGACAAGGAGTTTGCTCATTTCTCTATGATAGATCACGTTCAATTGTCCTCTTTATTTGGTGATTTATATGTTGTTTTATTTGTTAAATATCATGTGACTTAAAAATCCATTTATAAATAACAAGTTACCTATCAGCCCAGCTGTAGACCAAGGAAAGTGACGAAATGCATAGTATCATAGAGGATTAGGAGCAGCTAGAACAGTGTGCTTGGATCAGGGGAATATATGGAATCTGGATGGAAATACCATGTAATTAAAGGAAAACAAATGCCCTAAGAGCTTTCTTGTGGTTTCTGTCTGAGGGGCTTTACCAGTAAGTCATTGCTATGTGTGATAAGATTGATGCTTGAGGTGTAAAGTGGGAAAAAGAACCTGAGGGAATAAGACTTTGAAATCCCATTGAAATTCAAAAAGAGTGAGTGATAAGTCCTACAGGTTCTTTTGACAAATATTCCTGCACATAAATTATTAGAATATAAATCTGAAGTTTCTTCAGTGTTTCCATCAATAAAGAACTTCAAAGGTCCTGCTTCTTCACTGTCTTCCAACATACATAAAAAGAATTACAAGTAGATAAAATAGAAAAAGAAAAAAAAGGATACATGAAATGCCACTCAATCAAAACAGCAACATTTCAAAAAAAAACCCCAAGTCTGCTGCATGGCAAAAGCTTAGGAAGTAGAATGAGCAGGAAAGGATCTGAGCTGCTGCCTTGAAAGATTCTGCTGATAAATCTCTGAGTGATCCACAGGTAATTCTCACTTCTGCACCCAAGCCACGCTGGAGATCTTTTTTTCAGAACATCCCATTCAGAAGATGGAAATGGGGAATAACCCGAAGTTTGATGTGAATGACAACAAACACTCTCTTTTTTCATTTAATGCAACAGTAATAAAATCTCACATCATTCTGAAATAACTTATTTTCTAAAGACCTCCATGCATTTTTTCAAAGGAAGTATTGGGATCTCAATTTTGTATGAAAAGAAACTAAGGCACAGAGGTGAAATTAAATTGTCATGGTCCATTTAGAATGATTATGAAAAGCAAAATACAACCCATGCCTTTGCATCCCAGTGCTATATTCACTGATTCCATGTTCCCTCCTGTGCCAAATCTATTATATTTATGATGATGAATATCCCTATTGATGTTTACCATATAAAGTAAATAAAAAAATATGAAATTTTTTAAGTATTTTGAATCTAGTTCAATGCGATAAAAAGTCAGCACTTATCAAAAGAGGCTATATAAATATTTTATAAGCAATTGCTTTTATATATTGCTTTGGGGTAAATGTTGTGTAATGTTTACCTTTCAATGAAGATTAACATTCTGTGAGAAACACTAATGTGGAGTCTAGGAAGGATACTCAAATTAATACCCAATACTAGTTTCATTCAATCTGCAGATATTTTCCTATGTAAAAAAAACCTGTGCTGTCTCTGGACATGACCAAACTACTCTCCCGTATAGTGACATAGTGCAGTATCTCCAGAAAATCACAGGAACATACCCGCAGGTCTTCAAAGGACTTCTGTGATCATTTCTAAACACAAAAATGCTTCCTACTGATTTGTGTCTAAAATGGTGCTTTCACAGCTAGATTCTAAAGCAGTACAATTAAACATAATCTTTCAGATATGTATTACACCAGCTTACATGAAATTTTAGATACAGACAATGAGTCCTTACTACAGTACAAAGAAGTACTTAACATTCTGCCAGTTCAATGGTCAGAAGAATAAAATGGTGAAGAAATGTCATTCTTCTGTTAATATGCAGTTGCTATGCATAACAGTATGTGCCATAAAAAAAGATTTTAGTATCTCTGGCAGAAGCTTTAACTGATCTGAGTATATGCAATCCCTCCTCACTACATGGCAGTCTTCTTTTCTAGCTAAGGACAGATTTGTATGGGAAAGTTCAAACAAAATTATACTCTCATCCTCTGAGCTAATGGTTGGCAGATTTTGGCAGTTTTTGCATCTGGAGTAAAGATGGACATGTTCCAAATATCTCAAAAATTGTAAGTGTCCATTAGCAAGCAGTATTTTCCTGAAGCAGAGTGAACATTTTATTAATCACCTTCTGGAACACAGCATTGTGTTTAATGAATAGTTCAGGCCAAAGCTCCTCATTCACTACTTGTAAATTTTTTCTTATTTAATTCTCTAAAGTATGTTTGTCTTTTTCTCAACCACTCTGAAAGACACCATCTGACACACATTTGTAACCACAAAAGCAAATCTTAAATACTGTCAAAGATAAAACTTTTAAAAGGCAAATACAAAAAACTTGAAAACAAGTAAACAGAAAATGGCACATACATGTTTTCACTGATTCCTTAAAGACAGTCAGAAATACTGTAGTTGATACATTCATGAGATAAACACTTAAGATTCATGGACTTGAATATCATCTAGCTCATATGGGGTCTTCATATTATTATTTATTTTGAAATTAATATAATTCCATAATTTTAATTCTTAAGAAGTGCATTCTAGTTGTCATATCTACCTCAAGGGAATGTGTAATTTTTCTTTCAGTTTAGCTTAAAAACATTAACAATATTAGTATGTGTCTGGTACTGTTGAAATCTAACATGATTGGTATGCCTCTAAGCATCAAAACCACTTTCAAGAAAACCAAGAAGTAGGTTTAGGCTCAAAAAATGCAATAATTCAAAGAAAAATAAGCTGCCCAGTATATGCACTTATATTTGTGGGTTTGATAAGTGCAAGTTTGAGCGATGCAACTTCTGAAAATCAATTTCCACACTCAGCATTTAGAGTGAATGATAAAGTTAGCTTTGCAGTGCAAGGATCAAATCATTAGTTTGTTGTCTTGGCCATTTCATTCTCTGTGCGTGGTGCAGATGGCAGACACAAGGACTAACACACTACAACGGTCTGCATAACCTAGTTCATCGTTTTATGGTTTGGCTTTACCTAGGCTTGTCTACCATATGGGACAAACAATCCATCTCACTTTCTACTTATCCCTTTTCTAAAAACAAATAATTGTCTAAAAATACCAGGACCACAAGAGTTCTCCTCCAAACACCCTCAATGCTCCAATCACAAGCTCTGACTACTCAGGCACTGTACAAATACTTCTCTATTAGTGTATCTAACATCAAATCTCACTTTATAGATAAATAAACTGAGTCCTTTTGCTCTTCTCCAAAACTTGCCTTCTGATGTGTACAGAACACAGAACGTAGAAGGAAATAGCAAATGACCAGAAATTCCTTTCAGGTCTTTCCAGGATGCAGATCTTACATGTTGGTGAACAGAATCCTTGAAAATATTCTGATGAAGGAGAGTTGTGGCTTGAAACTGCGATGTTGGTTATTTTTTATTCAAAATCCTTAACAGCCGGGTTAAAAACTGAAACACTATCCCATCACTGCCTTTCCAAGGGACATGTATTCATTTTTAAATACATAAGTAAAGTCTTCCAGATGTATGTGACTCCTAACACTATCAAGAATATTTGGAATATTTCTAGGGAATTGCAGCGTGATTTTCCTATATTTGAAGAACTCCTTTCAAGCCTTTTATTTCTGCTTCATCTGCCAACTTCAATCATTTTTGTCTAAGCATTTAATCTAAACATGAAGTATTAAAAAAAACCCCAAAATGTGTTTAACCAGTTTGAATGATAGTGTCTAGGGAAGAGAATGTCTTTCTATTCATACTCATTTATGAAAAAGACCTCTGAATAATTTTCTTTCTCTTTCTTTCCATAGACCTGATGTAGAATGAACTCTGAGTCTAAAAGAAGAACTGAGGAAGGCTAAGACAGGCATGTGAAAGATACGAGTAGGGATTACTTAGAAAAGAGACTACAGGATGTTGTTCACACTGGTGTCACTGAAAATACAAACACTTTTCATTATCCTTTTTTAATTCAGACACAGAGAAAGAGCAACTCTGAAACACAGTGGATGCCTGGTGCCAGAAACAGGAATCCAAGCAAGAGGTACACAGAGAGCTAATGTCAGTGAAGAGCTTGGACACAGCCTCTGACAAATCAGTCTCCAGTATCGATCCACTTGGCAGGTTGTTACACAGGGGAACAAGCCTTCCCAATAGAATAAAAGGACAAAAACGCTGTAAGAGTTCATATGATATATTCTCATCAAAATTTAAGCCCATGGATTTAACTTGCAAGTTAAACCTGAACCAATAAAAAAAGGTAATAAAGCAACAAATTTATTGACTTTTCAGAAACATATCGATTATAAAACCACAACCTAGATACTCTCCAATATCCAAAAAAGCCAAGTGTATTTATCATTTCTTTTACTATTTAGTCTTCTGTTACTGAGTTAAAATAATAGCTACATTAATTGCAAAGTAATTCTCTGTGAAAAAAAAAAAAATCACGTTGATGCATTCCCTTCTTCTGCCCAGACTTATGTATCATGCCATCCCTGTAAAGCTTCTCTCCAGTAAAGGAATTCTAGCTAATAATTAGACTTTGAAACAGCTAAAAATAAGTTCCATATAAAAATCCCAAACTACAAAGCACAAACTGGCATGAGGAAATCTGAAAAACAGACAGGGGAAAAAACCCACAGGGTTCCCAGTTCAGTCACCTTCTCTAAAAAACCATCATCAGTTGTAGTGAGAAATAATGTAACAACCCTTCTGATAATTTCTGGATTTCATTTTCAATCTTCATTGAAAATTTCTATTCTGGCTGTATTTGAAAAATCAGAAATATTTAATGACATTTCAATTGAAAACTGACAAGAATGGAAGTGTGTGTGCTATGCATGACTATCTCCATGGGGAAATGTTCCTGTTCCTTGACTCTAAAGTGAAAAACTAGGAAAAATTGTTGTTTAAAAACAAATAGGGGAAAAGGTGTAAATCACAGTAAAAAAACCTCCCCCAAAACAATGAAAATATGAAGTATAAAGTTGAAATACAAGTTTCAGAAAGCTTGTTAGTTCAAATATTCAAGCTAAATGGATTCAAGCCTTGCCACCTACTAACTGTGTGTTGTAGGAAAGCAGGAAAGACACTTCTCAGTGACAAAGACTGGTCCGAGGCAAAATTTGGCTCAATCTTGGCAAAGCTTTTTCACAGCAGACCTCATATAAAGCATCTCAGTACATATATAATCTGTCTTACATATAATAACTATTGCTTAAGAAGTAAGTTTCTCATTTATTATATATATTACATTGTTTTCTTATGGACATCAGCACTTACTATATCTAGGCTATGTAGGAAATTTTAAAAGCCAAAGTGTCAAGAGAGCCTGGAAAGAAAGCAAGTCTGAAAAGAAGAGGTAAAAGTACATTGCTTTCAGTGCTGAAATTCGAGTTAGCAGCATATAGATTTATAACAATTTATATTTTTTTTAACAGATAAATAATCAAGTTTAATGTTTAAATTAAGCTTTATCCTTTTTTCTCCTAAAAATTATAATCCAACAAAAATTGTCCTTTATCTCTGAATTTTCAAATATTAAATATTTTAATACCATTATAATTGCTTTAATTAGCTCCTTTAATCATAATTTAGCTTTATAACTCTAGAAAATTCAGACTTGCCTTGTTTTTCAGTTGTTCTGTCCAATTTTTCATTTGTTTATTTTTCTAAATAATGCAGCTTTTCTTCTCTCGGGCTAATGTCAAAGTAAATTTGTATCACTGATCAGGTTGGAAGCCTATAAGGCATAGCATCATAATACTGAATTTAAACATTTCTGATAAATAACATCTCAAAAAGACAGAAGAGTGACAGTAAAATCTGTTTAATCCCATGTTTTGCTTTGCCTTCCTTGATTCTCACTAGTTTGCAAAACATATTTGAAAATTATTTGTATATTTGGCATTAGTGTTTGACATACAATACCATTTCTTTGACACAACTGATATAGATACCCAAATATTTTCATTACACCCATTCACTTAAAGCACAGTTTGCAACACATTCTTGGCCAAGAGTGAACAGATTTGGTAGCTCACTATTCTGGTCAGAACAGAGAGTAGCATCTTTTTAACTTAGCCAAGATATTAATCCACAGTAACGACCAAATGTTTTTGGCTCATAACACTTTTGGAGAAAAATCTCAGCCTCAGCTTTTACCTCCTGAATTTAACAATGGCAGCTTCAGATAACTTAAAGTCAAAGATCAAGCTTCCCTGGACTTAATTATTATTTTGCAGAATTGGGGTACTGGAAAAATACAGCAAATATGAATAAGAACTTACATTCTGGAAATCATACTAAGTCACAGATTGTACACAATACTGTATTATCATTAGGGAGAACTGATAGACTTAGTGAGAAAAAGAGAAACCTCACAAAATTGCTAGGAATTCAACAGCAAAGGTTAGAATGACATTTTATCAACTTTGTGAACTAATGCTACTATGTGAGAATTGTGTCCTTAGTTCCAATCTACCCCTCACTTGTCTGTATTTCACCTCCTTCTTCCATACTCTGAAGCACATATTAGCCATCTCCCATAGCAGTGAATCCCCATTCCATTTTTTAAAAGGTTTTTCTTCTAAGTACCATTATTCTCCACAAGGTACTTAAAAAAGCAGGGAAAAAGTCTGAACTGGATAGTAGATCATGCAAAGGGGTGCAGTCACATATCTGATGCCTTTTATTGCTATGAGAAATCCCGAGGGAAGGAATCCTAGGGGCAGTGATATCCATGAGAGTTTTAGGCAACAGCAGTGTTCAGCCTAAAAACCTGATATGACTGGGAGCCTCAGCATTCATACTGTGACAGCAAAGGACCCCAGGGGCTGTGACCCTTTATGAAAAAATCTGAGATTAAGTTTGGGATCCTCTGAAAATTCAGGCCACAGGGAAGAGTCAAACATACTCTTCCAATGAAGCCTTTTAAGGAGGAAATTTAAAAAATGAGTTTCCAAAATGTAAAAAAGAAAATACCAATGAATTCTCTGCATAATAGTTCGCATTATCAATTCAGTCATGTAGTTTCTAAATTAAAGAATATTCATGGTAAAAACTCTAATGTCACCTTCATGTTCGACAGAATATGTGATAGTTTGGAAGCTATTATTCCAAAATTCCCATGTTGAAATTTTCTGATTGCTCATACGTTTCAAAATGATTTTATAATTATCAACAGAACAAGCTAAATTAACCCTGAAGCTTGTAGCAAGAATTAAACTGCTCTTACTTATCTACGTACTTATCTGCAAATAAACCTACCCATTACAATAACAGCTGCTGTTCTGATGCACTGCACTCTGCATTGATTAACACCTCCAATAGATCTGTAGCTTCAAATGACCTGAGCCCTTACTGCACTGTCATATATGTCTATGCAAATGGACATGCAGAGATCTCCACACATTTACCCACTGATGTCAAAAGTGTTTGAGGAGTAAAGTAATAGGCCCAGGGAGGTTTTCATTGAATTTCCATTTAAGCACAGGTGACTTGCACTTGGGTAAGTCTCCTTGTGCCTCAGTACCACATCTTTAAAGTGGGTTAATATCATCTCCCTGTTACACAGGACTACCTTAAGTGTAAACACTGTGAAGTCATGAGATATTAGACCAACAAGATCAAGATGTTCATATCATCTTTGTACTTGTGGATAGTTGTGGATACTTGTTTTTTAGAATTAGTAATAAACTAAGAACAATTTCAGAAACTTAAAATCCTTAGGAAAAAACACCTCAAGAGAATCAGCAACGTATACAGTAATAAAATGAAAATAAATGTCTATTTCTCTTATGAAACTGCCTTTCCTGTGAAGCCTCAGTAAAGTATTACTCAAAACAGAGATTAAAAACTGAAACTATCGCACAAAAAACAAACACAAAAAAGCCCAGAATATATTCTCCAAAGCTATGATTACCTGTTAGTCAGTGAGCAAATAACTTTTAAAATGTACAGTGTACCGTAAATGATTTCATTTCATTGCAAACTAGTTCATAATACCAAGATGTTCCCTTTTTTGTATGATGCATAACCTGAAAGTTTTCATAGAAAAATAAATACTGCCTGACTTTAAAAAAATATTCACTTTTAATACCTACAGATACACATAGGTAGTATTTTATATGTCTAATACATAATAATGAATGTTCAAAACACTTCAAAAATAATTTCTTGCAGGAATGGGAAGGGTAGTGTGAGAGACTGAAATGTTAATGGTTAAAGCCTCAAACAATCAGGCATTTGCAAAACCAATTTGTGCTTTGCTGATGATGTGCAAAGCAACAGCAGAGATGCAGAGGGCAGGAGCAGCAGAGGATGACCATGAAAAATCAAGCTTTGTTTAAGCAAGAAGCTGGGTTTTGAGTCAGTAAGGAAAGTGGCTAATAAGAAACTGATCCTATGAGGTGGGACAGTGCTTTTTATCATGACAGTGTCCTCCCTTACACAACTGGCTCAGTTGTAAAACTCCAGCCCCCTGGGGGGAGTGGAGATATTGGTACATTCACACATAGGCCTGAAAGTATTCATCCCCTCTGATGGGGTACAATTGGCTCAAATACAGTGATGTGAGAGGCAGCTGTCATGTCTTAGAAGCGGCCATAAACTATCAAAGACCCCCAAAGCACCCCCAGACTCATTTCTGGGGCCTTTCACCAAAGGACTAGGCATGATCCACAGTGTTGCAACAGACAGTAGAGAATACCCACCTCAGGGAAGGTATCTGGGCATTCCACCTAAACCTTAAGAATATATTAACCCATTGGACTTCCTGTTTTGGGGCTTTCTCCATCCTTGACAGATCAAGACTGTGACCATCACTTCAACCTACAGACATTGAAATTGCAACTATCAAGTCTCGTTGCTTGATCCATGGTGTTAATATCTTTCTACTCTTATCCTTTCTTTCTCTTTCTTCTCCTAATTTCTTCTTCTCAAAATAGATTCCAAACCAGACTGAAAAATTCCAGTCAACGCCTTAGCAAGTGCCTTGTTGTGTCTGGATAAGTTAAAGTTGGCTAAGTTTAAGTTTGCTATGTTAAAGTTTGTGAAGTGCATTAATTTCTTTGGATATTGTTTTAGAATTTGCCAAATAAGCAAGGATTTGCCTTATTCTACCTTAATGTTCTGAACTTTGCAAGTAAAAGTTTTTATTGAACCTCCTGAGAATTTTGTTGTTTCTCCCATGCACGGTCCGCAATGAATCACACAACCTTCCCCTAAACCTGCTGAGCAGATAGGGGCATAACAGACAGCTCAAGTAAGCAGCAGATTGTCCTTCCCCTCTCTTTTAGAGAAGATATATCCATCAAGATCTTTCTCCTCATTGTGAAGCATTCTCCCTTATCTCTGTATGATTTACCATGAGCCTACAAAGAATTCTTTGCCTCAGAGGTTTTTTTACGTTGCTGTTTCCATGGAAAACTGTAATCCAGAGCAATATTCTGAGAGTTTCTCTTTTTAAAAAAATGTCACTGACTTTCTAAAATGGTTACTAAACAGTGCAACTTATGAAGAACAGATCTGTAGAACACCACAGTCATGTTGATGACCCAGCTTCCAAGCTATGTCTTTCAAGAAGTTTAGTTTAGACTTCCATTAGACCCCGCAGTCTGTTGCTAACATTAAGGATGCTCTTACAGTGCACCTTTCACTCCAGTGTTTCATGGAAGAGGCATCCAGTTCACCCATCTCAAGAAACCAAAGTACAGTCCATGGGGGCAATCAGAAGATTCACTGGTCCAAACTAAACTGCTAATAAAAACAAACTTATCATGTAACATCTATAAACCAATTTCCAACTTTAGAACTAAATGGGATTTGGCACTTCCTGACTTCAACTAAATTGTTTCAAATTTTTGCACAATAAGTAAAAGCAGAATACAAGCTTAAAGGAAGTTAATAGTATATATCTTACACCATTTACCAATATATGCAAAAGATTCAGGAACTCACCATATCAGTATCTGAAACAGGTCCAAAACTGGTCACATAGATGTTAGTGAAGACTTCAGTAATACTATCTGATATAAAAAGAAGGAAAAAAAAAAGAAAGAAAGAAAGAAAGAAAGAAAATATTTTAAATTGCTAGTATTTATTTTAACTCTGCAAAATTATGGGATATTTTGGAGAGGTTTCTGTCCTTGCTTACTACTCATAGCCGATATCCTGTTGTAAATACTGGCGGTCTTTGCCTCACTTAACACAGAGCTTATCAGACAAGAGTTTGTCCCATGGAGTAGCTTGTTTCAGTCAAAGAACTACACAAACATCAGCAACTACACAATTTCCCATTTCTCTACCAGCAGAAATAACCACACCATCTTGGACTTAACACGAAATGCCTTTGTTGCAGAGGTGTTATCTCTGTTGTTGCAGATCACTCCTATTAAAGCTTTTCCAGCTGAAGGCTGTTTTCTTCATCCTTAACAGCTTTTTCAAAACCAAAGACAAGAAAAAGCTTACAAAGCAAATATAACACAAATATAACACACAACAGCATCCTACTTTTTCATTGGGTGTGTTTTAAGTGGTACATATTTTAACATAATAGTTCCTTCCCTTGATACACAATCCTCCTGATATAGTGTTGTGGTACTGTAAATAGTATAAGAAAATGTTCTTACTATTCACTGTAGTTAGACAGCCATGAAATCAGAATATTAGATATTGTAGTACTACAGGGAAAAATAATTGCTGAGTTTTCTATCTTCAGTTTTCAATTAGGCTCAAAATAAAATGATATTTACTAAGAGGGTTAGCATACGCAGGAAATTTCTTACAGCAGTTGCCAACTACTGTCTGCATTCAAGACAGTCAACACAAGGAATTCTCTGCCTTAAAGCCAGCTGAGACTGGAAAAGAAAAATTTGCATACAACGAGGTGCAGTTTGACTCATCACAGAATTTCCCATTCCTAAAAATAATACAACTGCCTGTTATATGAGTGATCCTGCTGTTATATTACGACTTCCAAATTTAATCATCATTTAATATGGATAGCTAATAGTTTCTGCTTTCCTAAAAGCTACCTTTTGACAAGTATATGCCATAGGAAAATTTTACTTTTAATTACACTGAGGCCAGCAGTACAATCCCTGCCCTTTATTGGGAGGAAGCAGTGGTGCTCACCTATGACAGTAGATGCTCTATCAGCCACCAGGGCAAAGGCCAAGACTGTTCTGAGAGTGGCTCAGTGGGGAGCAGTGTATTTTCAAAGGGGTGTAGCTTCACCAAAAGCAAAGACACAGTGCTTTCAGAAAACTTGTGGAGCATGAGTTAGGAACATTCCTGCATTCTCATCTATAAGGGAACTTCATTCTTCAACCAAACACTAGAAGATAGGACTTTGTAAAGCCTTTCCTACCAAAATGAACCTTTTTTTCCAGTGTCATCTCTGCTTTTTAAGCAAATAAATATAGGCTGACTCCTACTATGTGTCATTCTGAAAGGTAAAAAGCACAATTTCTCTGCATGTCCTGCAATATATTTATTTGTGTAATAGAGACTTTAGTAATACCTTATGAAGCATCCTTACACAACCTGTGTTGTTTCCATTCCAAACATCTTACAAATTTTAAGTCAGTGGACAACAAAAGGTGCTGAGTCTGCACTGTTCTTGGTATTCAGCAAGGATAAAGTATGGATCTGGCTGAAGCATCATACAGAAACCACAGGTACAGTTCAGAGGACTAGTGACTTCATGTTGCCAGTGGGAGACTCTCCAGACAAAAAGAGATTATTATCTCCAAATGGTTACCTGGCACGGGCAGGAATGAAATGGAAGAGTGACAAGAGAGCTACTCTTCAGGAGGTAAAGTGGTGCTGCAGTGATTAACTGTGAAATTTGACCTGTACTGTGATGACAATACAAAATCTTAATTACAATTCCATGAAAAACACTGATGTTACAAAAATATGACTGACAATCGAGTATCCCAACAGCAGAGCACCAAGGCTAATTTCAACTATACTGGTATATTTTGAAGGAACCCTACTATGGCAATAAAATTACTTGTCAAATCTTAACCTGCACACCACCCACTCTCAAATGATTGGAAGCACGGTCCTCTTGTAACCTCACTCTATTGCTATCACTTGTTTGCATCTCAATTTATTATTTGACATATGGGAATAATTTTACAACTGGGATATGCTAAACTACAGGACCTGGAATCTTCAAGCTTACCTTGCATTCCAAGTTTTAATTTAAAAAAAAAAAAAAAGTCCCATATTCTATAATATTATTTCTACACACTTCTGGATCCATCCTTCCGTCAGAAATGAGCAGAGAAGACAGAGAGAACAAACATATTGACTACAACATATAGTTGAATGCTATTACCATGCTATTAGATTCCCCCTGCTGGTTTGTGTTTCTTCAAATAACTTCAGATCCTTGGAAGGAACAATCAAGACTTGGGGAGTGGAGAGGAGATGGATGGGAGAAGCAATAGCTTGCTATCCACAGATCCTCAGGTGCAAAAGGTTCATTTCAGGTTGTCATAATTAAGATGAGCACTTCAATAATGTAAAAAGTCCTGGGGCAAATTTATCCCTGAGAGCCTCAGGAATAGGAATGGATGTATATTAATTGCATACCTCTACTTCTCTTTTTTGCCAAAACTGTCTTAACTAGTATAAATGCAGACAATGGTGACATCAGTGAGTTTCAACAAAACCAGTTTCTCTCTCCTGAAGTGAAGGTTAACCCTGACAGCAGGCACCCCGCAATGCTCCTCACACCATGGCAGAAAGTGAAGGGAATAGGTAGAAGGTCTTGAAGAAAGAGACAGGGGAAGCTGGGAAGTTACTAGAGATGAGAGGATTGAGAGAAAAGGAAGGATAAGAAAACACAACAGTGGAAGGCGGATGGGGGGGGTGGGGGGAAGAAAGAGGAAAGTACACAAAAGAAGAAATGGCAGATTTTTATTTCTGCGTCTTATTTTCAAAATCCTGCATATGTTACAAGTTTCTATTCATACTCAACCCACAAGGAAACAAGTCCTTACAGACAAAAGAACCTGAAATGTAATAAATCTTGAATTATTCCTGTTACCATCTGTTAGTGTTAGCAGCCCAAACCTTGAGTTTGTTTCTTGTTACCTTATATAATCTTACAAACTTGAACTCAGGGTTTCAGAATTAGTAACTACGGAAACAAAAAGTAAGTAATCTTTTTTTCACAACAAATATTGTAGGCATTGCTTTGAAGGAATACATGCTTCTCAAATAAACAATTCTGAGGCATAAAGTACAGTTTCAGATGGACTCTTCAATCAGAATGCATCCAGCAGGCATCACAGTCACAGGCTTTTTATAACTCACATTCTGTCAAAAACAGCACAAGTCATCATACTTAGCCCACTGGAGATTCAAACTGTTCTGGATCATCAATGCTTGTGGAAAAGCCAAAAGAGTTACTCAGCTAAAAAATGTTCAATGCAAGATGTGTTTGTGGACAAATCTAGTCTAATTTTTTTGAGAAAAATTAAGGACAATCTTTTTTCACTAGCATTATAAGTTCTTTTTCTTCAGGTGACATGCCAAGCACATAACTAAAGGGCTTGATTTTCAAATAATGTGCTTAAATTGATGGAGGCCCATGCTTTTGAAAAACAGTCTAGATTTTGAAGAACCGTCTGTTGGGAGGAAGGGTTGCTAATTAATTTATAATTGTGAGCTCTTAAATTATTCTGAATCTCTGCCTTTGAAGGTTAAACAAAGAAACAAAAACAGGAAAGGGAAAGGATATAATTTCTATTTCTGATGCTTCTTTTAGGGGGAAAAAAATCTCAGGCAAAGAATATGACATGGAACTGCCATCATCACATGAACTACTCTGAAATTCTGCAAATGCTATTATAGCATCATTTCCAACTTGCTTTGGTCATAAATGATAAAAGAGAAGCCTCAGATGATTTAGATCAGGTCACTTTCTCAGACTACAGAAGCCAAAGATAAACTGACAAAAAAAAAAGTCAATTAAGTTAATAATAAAGAGAGGAAGAAAAGCCCATCCTATGGAAATAATAAAAGCATTAACTATTAAGATTGTATTTCACATGATTCTCAAGCACTGATTACTTCTGATTCGCTTTCCTTACGTGAACTGATATGATATCATTACTGAAAAAAAAAAATCAGAAAGTAAGAAAAAGCAATAAATATACCAAATTCCAGAAGATTTATATATCCTTATCTATATTTAGCTGAGAGGTTTGCTGTGTACTTTAATTACATTTAGGATTTTAAAAACACTAATTAAAATAAACCCCCTCTGAAGATAATAATTGTATTATCTTCAATTTTTCATACATGGAAATCTGAAGCAGAAGGATTAAATTAAGTGTTGGTAATATGAAGTACAAGTGTTTACCAAATCCAGCTGCAGCTGTCCAACACTAAGTATCTACACTGCAAAATGTCAACATCATTGACTTTTCGAAAATTAGAATAGTGGTTCAGAGCTCAGCTAGAGTTGATATCAGTGTCATTGTCGATTCCTTTATGCCAGCTCTCCTGCTGTTGGGATACCCTTTGTCTTGGTTTGAAGTCCTGCTGACTTGCTCCTAAGTAGAAAAGCTGGCTCAGCTGAAGTAGGCTGCTTGGCAAAGGATTTGCAGAGGTTGAAATCTAAATCAACACAGATTGAGTAATGGAGATGATCAGAAAAGTCAGATGAAAAGGTTCCTCATCAGCATTTACCAATTTGTTAAAACTGGAAAATTCCAGAGGCATTTCAATTTTGAATGATTTCCTTTGACCTGCTGCCTGACAGGCCATTTTCAAAACTTCACTTTAATTCAGCTGCCTGAAACTCTGATGGGGCACACAGAGTTCCAGTGTCTGTGATGTGAGATAGCTAGACATGCAGGAATAGGCATACCTGAGAGCTCACCCTTTCTTGGAAAACTCTGAGGCAGGATTATATTTCTTGAAATAAATCTTCTGAACATTTTTCATATTTGAGAATGATTTGTGTACTGCTTATTCCCCTTCTCACCAAAATAATCTACAGTCCTTTCTTCACATAGAGTAGGGAAAAAATATGCATGGCTCACCCTATGCACGTTTAAAAGAAGAGAAGAAAGGAGTGTGATCATTGCAAAGTCTTTAGAATGAATCACCAGCAAAGTTCCAGATGTTTGTTTGCATGAAGCTGACTATATCTTGGATTCATGGTCAAGGCTGTTTTCACAAGAAAACAGGCTAGTAGACTGAGTTGAATATTTTTTTTCCTCATTTGAAATTTCAGTCAATAAAATACAGGGTTTGAGCAGCTAAAAAATAAGACAACCTTTTTGAGATAATCCAAAAACCATCAAAGTATTCTTGGTGGGACAGGGCTTTTAAAATAAACATATGCAGTTCTGATGCATAGTAAAAAAAAAAAAAATCAAACACTATTTTAGATGTAGAATGAAAAGCACCTGTGAGAACATTGTAAGGCTGTAAAAGAAAGGCTCCTACAGCATGTAAAAAAAAAAAAAAAAAAAAAAAAAGAGAGAGAGAGAAATGAAAGTAAAATACTGCTCTTTAATTACATCCTTAAAAAAGGAAAAAAAAAAAGAAGGAGGTTAAGTTGCAGTGCTATGGGAACCTTAACTGAGGATTTCTGATCTTTTGTGGAAATGCTGTCAAAAGCTTGATGTTACTTTCATTATTTTTCTATAAAAATTATTTAACTGGAATTGACATTGTTCTGACATTGTAATACGGTCTCCAGGGGCACACTTGGCAATGTTGCCCAAAGGCTTTGAAAATGTCATTCGTAATACAAGTCAGAAATTGCACAGGTGAAACACTCAGAGTCTTAATGCATCAAATACTGCTCCAACTCAACATGCTGCCCTTATCTGACAAGCTCCTTAGTGTGTCTGTTGACAGCTGAGGACACTGGCTGGCTGGCTGGCAGGGAATGGGGGTCAGAGGAGGTCACGTAATGTGATGCTCTAAGAGAAGCAAAATCCATAGGAACATAGATATTTCAAAATAGTGTTCTGCCAGTTCGTTATGCTTCGTTTTGGTGGTTTAAGTGACAGTTTTATATATCCAACTACTCAACATCTTCATTCACTATCCACTGTTAAATTACAGAAGTTTTCCCACATATCCCCTACATCAATACATTTCCAATTTGTAAATTGAAGCCAGCTGTGAGAAGAAATGAATTCATTTCCCTCCTTGACATCAGCACTTCCCTTCCAATGGCCTCACTCTATCAAGACCTATTGGCAAGCCAATTTCTTAATATGAGCCGTAATTCTCTTTCAAAACCCCATATTTAACAAAGCATATGTAGAATAAACTTAACAGTAAGACCTAGTAATACCTGTGTTACTATTAACAGTCATCTTCTCCGGGGACACCCCCTTGTCGCGGGGGAGAAGCTTGCGTGCCCTCATGAGGTTGAGAGCTATGCTGGTGGT
>JAWWEV010000134.1:47580493-47601182 GCA_035583235.1 Hafferia zeledoni | reverse complement strand
AGCACGCTTGCAGCAAGCGTGGGTAGTGCCCTTCCCAAATCTTCGTTCGCGAAGCCTAGCCATGATGATGATGATTAACAGTCATGCACTTGATTCACTTTGGTGTGAATAAAACCAGAATCAGGCACTGTACTCAGTTTCTCATGGTGTTGACTAGAACAAGAATATATTTTGGAAAAATATCTTGAGAAAGATAGAGAAACTGAAGGCCAGTAGGCTGACAGACCCCAACTGCTTTCCTTCTGAAGAGCTTATATCTACTAAAAGACATTATATCATTTACTACACAGCCCCATATAAAATCTATCAGAGACATTCCAAAAGCCTGCATAGAATTCATGAAGTTGGGCAGCCCTGTAAAGCAATACCATAAACACCGTTACATAATTTAAACCAACAGAATACTTGGCCTGTGTATAAGACCTCTCTTTTATTTCAGCTAAGTAGTATGCATTATTCTGAAATGTATAAGTGGTCCAAAATAGCAGGAATTGACTATAATACAAAACTTCACTTAAACATGGGTGTGTCTTTAGAGATAAGAGAGATTTTCTGACCATTAAAAAAACCATAAACACACATTGACCTGAAAAAATTTTTTTAGCTCATCTGTCAACACCCTGTTTTCTTCTGCGGCAAAAAATATGACTTGGGAAAACATTTTCTGATATGTTTTCAGCTGAGGTAACAGCTTTTTTTAGCTGTAGGTTTACCAAAAAATGTGCACAAAATGATATATAGGCACATCTTCAACTCAAATAATGTGGTATATTGCCATAGTCAGTATTTACTCTTATTTGTCCTATATGTAAAAGGCACTGGTGCAAACTGTAAGAGTACTGTTTCCAGATGGCTAATGTTTTCTCTGTGCTGAGAGAACATTTACTCACTAGTAAGATAATTTTCACAGAAAATGACAGACTTGGGGTTTAACTCTCAGTCAAAAAGAAGAATGCAGATCACACACACAAACATTATCCTTACTACTTTTTCTTCTCTCTCTGCCAAGAGTCTTTTAATTTCCAAACCTTACTATTTCAGATGACAAAATCAAACATATTTTCAAAGGGTCCTATGAATGAAGAGCCTTGGATAAAAGTGACATTTGAGATTCAGTTTTAACTTTTTTATAGGCTTCTTTCACATATTCAAGAAAGTCACTCAAGGGTAGGGCTAAAGACTGATTTTGGTGCCCTTTATCTCTTTCAGTATATTGGACAAGCTCCACAAAGTTATTTAAGCTCCAAGTTTCCATTTAAATCAATAAAAGGTAATCTGAATGTCTCTGTGGTCTAGATAATAATGACTAAGTTTTGCAAATGTATTTGTCTGAATCCCCTTTAGTCCTAAATTGCTGTCTAACATTGTCAGTACCTAAAATTCCCTGGCTGCTTGTATTTCCACCTTAAGGCAAAAGTATCCTGATGCTGCCAAGCAGCTTAAAAAACTGGCTTTCAACCAAGTCCCAATGAGTTCCTCAAACTATAAATAATTACAAATTTACTGGGCCAGAAAGACTTTGAGAGAGAAAGCAAGAAAACAAGCAAGAGACTGACTTCACAGTTTAGCGGTACTCATGGGATATGGCAGACATAAATTGAAGCCTCTGCTCAATATCTAATTATTTACACAAAGCAGAACAATTCCTTCCAAAGACTGAGGAAGTATGCTCTGTCATAAAATTCACCTTTGTAGTTAAGACAGAACCCAATACACAGTAACTGAGTTCATGCCGCTGCCTTAACTTAGAGCATGCACTTGACAAGAGCTGCTCTCTGTCTAAGAGGTTTCCATTATACCTGACTAACAGCTACTCTCATGGCTCTTTCCAGGAAAGAAGGAATGACATGAGCTGTAGAGGGGAGGAACACATCTGTGAACAGATGAAGAGAAGACTGGTAATAGTTTCACCCCCAAGCTTACATGTTTCACATGTGTCAGTAAGAAAAGGCTTCAGCTGCATGCCTTTCATCAGCATTTTTAACTACTCAGCTTGACAGACCCCTACTCAATTTATTGACTTTGTGTACACTTACATAGACACTTAAGGATATGCCCACACCATATCTGAGCTGTGCCAACATGCCTAGCCTTACTCATGTTCCACATAGGACACCTGGCTGGCTGAACCAATGAACTCCACTATGCATGTGGTCCAGGATATGTGGGTACTGACAAACATAAGCCCTCAGTGTGTATGAGGCCGAATGGCTCTGGAATTCAGCAGTAGTAAACAAAGATCTCAGTCCATGTTCTGACACATAAGTAGATATTTTATACAAAGGAGAACATCTCCCATGGAAGAAGTGATCAAAAGTCCCATGTCTACATAACTGGGTTGGAAAGTGGGACACTGATTCAGATCCCTTTTCCAAATCAAGTAGGGAATAAATAAGAGGTTTAAGCTAGAATATACGTCATCCCTGATGAGAAGGCTACAGTACTGACTGCTGCAGCCCATATCACAGTGGGCCAATCAATCCACCAGTGTCTAACTCGAATCTTGCCAATACTTCAACATAAGAGAGAATTCAGAGCAACTCAGAAGTGTTTAATTTAATTGGTTCTTTGCACAGGGGCATTTAGATACTTTTACTTCTTACTGTTGGACTTCATAGACTTGTGATACCTCCAGCAACATTTTGACAATCTCAGAGGTATCCACTGCCAAGTGATTAGCAAAGCAATTAACTATCTAGACAGCTTTCTGGATTTTCTCCCTATCTTTTAAATAGAGTGTTCCTCTGATTTACAGGTTCATTGTAAAGATGTTAATAGAACATGGATGTTTTGGTTGTATAAATGCTTGCAATACCTGGGAAATTACAAACAATAGTCTTGACTATGGTACAATTAACAAAGGGAGAAACAAAATGTTGAAAATAAGTGAACTAAATAATTGGGAAGGGCAATCTAAACACATGGCCAATATGAAATTTGCTCTGATAATACCAGACTACTATGAAATTCACCAAATCTCACCTTCTTCCCTTTTCATTACATCCTCACACACCTTGGAAAAAGAAAAAAAAAATAGGAAGAAGAATTAAAAATCATTCAGCTCTAAAATAAACTACCAGTGTGAGTCAGTTTTAGTTAGAGTTGCACAAAACATTCAATAGAAACACGCAATTAAAAATATAGTTGAATTTCATGGAAGAAATATGATCTTACTGAAATGGGTTACTTAAAAGGTTGAATTAAAAGAAATTTAGCTAACACACAACACATCTGTCAGCAAACCAAAACTAAATGTCATTCAAATGAAAAATAAAACATCAGCACTAAACCTTGTCCCTTTAGACACTACATCTTCCAGCAGAATGCAAAGAGACTGTTTATAATAACTAGGCTGAGTAACAAATAGGACTACTCTATTGTTTAGATCAACTGGATGAGCATGATAAAGCTAAAATGAACCAGACTGCCCCAGTGCTCTCTAAATAATAATACAGAGGAAGACAAAGAGAACAAGAGCACTCAGGTCTGGAAATGGAAGGGAGCAGACTTGATAAAATGGAGCAGTAATTATTTAAACTGACCTGAAACAGTGTCATCATACAAGTAGGGAGAGCAAAGTTATTGTTCACATATAACCATATTTTTGTCTACTCTGCTTAGAGGATTGTACTATTAGAAAGGAAACCACAACATGCAGGTAAGGCAGAAAATTTCCCAAATCAATTTCAGATTATAGAAACTTAGAATTCTCTCTCTCTCTCTCTTTTTTTTTTTTTTTCTTTTTTGTCCCAAATGTTGTTTGCATTTTGTGACCTCAGTACTTAAAGTCATGGAACATCTTGGCAAATTATGCTGCATTACCCTTCTAGGCTAAATTCAGATTTAAAGTGTGCTTTATTCCAATCCACAGCATTTATAACCATCCCATTTGATACACTTACTCTGACAGCCCCTCTTGTATTCAAACCATATCTACCCCTAACAGAGGTATCATTTTTAAAAAGTAGTGGCTTCCAGTTTCTCTTTGCAGTCATAAAGCAGCCAAGTCTGGGTTTCTTAAGATACACTTTTATTGCACTGTAGCTCCAGACTCACTTGATTTTAGTTGCTGGATTATTTGCTTGATTATCTCCTCTTACAAAAGTCCAGCTGCTTTTCTAACCAAGGTCACTCATCTTAGATTTTATCCATTTTAGATTTCAGAAGACACTTTGGCCTATGGTGGTAACATGCCAACTTGCCAGTGACATTACAAGTTATGAAAGGAGGCTCTCCTTTGGGACCTTCCCACATTCTGAACATAAAAAACAAATTCTCATAATTCCCCAGAAGAATATCAGAAGCCAAAGTCCTTCTGCATCAAGGACCTGTGAAATGGACACAGAACTCACACTGGGATGGCCAAGAAACTGTGATAATACATATATAATACACAGAAGATTTCACTCTTTGGCTATATACTACTTTTTCTAAGCTAAAACACACACTATCACACTGCTTATTAACTTTGCTAACTATTCAGTGAAGATTTGGGTAGCATGCCAGAGCTCACTGAAGTAGGTGAAACAGTCTTCCTCTGGCAATATACAGCTTCAACAGAAGCCTTTGGAGAATGCTTGTCTCTGTGGTCAGCCACGGCAAAAAAAAAAAGTTGTCACCCTGGAGCTGACAGAAACTGTGATGTAGCTCTGGGAAGAAGTCTTGCTTGTTCTGTGGCAAACACTCCTGTTACCAGAAGTTGGCATCTGCCCAAGGCTTGCTGCTATTAGAGCAAAGTATGAAATTCACATGTTTCAAAGTCCAAAAGGTTGATGGAGCTCCTCTAGAGATCAACAAACATAAGAAACCATTGAAAATTATGATCCTTTCAGACAGATTAACTTTACTGTCTTGTGCTTAGTGTCTGGATACTACAGTCCTGGATTGTACAGTCATTAAAAATGGAGCTGCAGTTCTTTTATCTTTTGCTAGCCTTGTACTTTGCATTCAAGCATGAGAAGAACCAACGGCAGAAAGAGGCAGTGCCTTTATTTAATAGAGCTGTGTATTAGCAGGTACTTTTAATGCATTTTTTTTGCATCAGGATCCTCAAATATATTTTAGTAGGTAATACTGTATAAAATTCTATGATAGGCTGTCAAAACTAAACCAGAACAAACAAATAAAAATGTAGACAGCATTTCAATCCTTCTACCAACCAGCCAGCAGTTCCTTTTTTAAGCCAGGTGAAATAACTATGAAGTACAGGAAATAAATGTTTAGCCAGACTATTCTAATGTTCTCAAAAAAGCTAGCATGAAATTACTAAAATCAGCTGGTGGTTGTGTGTAACACCCTAAATACTCAGTGTGTGAAAGAACATGTATACATACATTTTCTTTACATGTTCGTGATCCTCATGGTTGCCAAAATGCTGGGAAAGGAGGACTAGAGTTATGGGTTTCAAAACACAGCACAAATCAGACTGGATGCCAAGCTGTCTCTTTTTTATTATTATTCTTAATTTTTTTTTGCTTGGCAGGGCAACCTCTGGGATGATCATGGATAATAAACTTCTTGCTAAACGGAAGTCCTAACAAACAATGAGTTCATGGCTTAATCCAATAGAGAGTTAAATCGAATAAGTACCCACCCCCATTTAAGCAAAAAATACAATATGGACAGCAATAGAGTAATTTTTTTAAATCACATTTTAACATGTTACAGAGGTGTCAGTTACTCTTCTGTTATATAGTTAATAGTAAAAAAGGTCTTAGTCTAAGGCTGTGCAATGTGTCTACAAGAAGTGTACTGTAGCACTCAAAAGTCCCTCAGCTGAGTCACTTGAATGTCTCCAAGCTACTTTACAGATAACAATGTTTCCCAGAGTCTCCTCTAGAACATACTCCCAGGATATTCCCAGAGCTTGGATTAAGCAATCTCAAATTTGTCTTTTATTTTTGCCTGTGACAAGAGAATTTGCCTCTGGCTGTCCATGGGACTTTCAGAATCCATCAGGCTTCTATATGTGGAAAGACTATATATTTGGGACAAGAATCTGCTTTTAATTAAGAGGTTGAGTTTTTTAAAGACATAAATTAAAAAGCAGAGATTTTTTTTTTTTTTTTAATTTGAAACAATGCCAAATATAAGTTTAATTAAAAACTAGTTTCTTAAAATGCATATTCTTCTAAGCAGATACTATGGCTTTATGAAAAGGCAGACAGCGTCTATTACAGACTATAACTTTAAAAAAATTGGTTGTTTTAAAAATAGCATATTATGCAGTAGCAAACAAGATTACCTTTCTTTTTTTTTTTTTTTTTTTTTTTTTTGTCACTAAAGGAAAAATGTCTAGTAAAAACATAAAGAATTCTCTGACAGCTTTTAGCACCCAGCAGGTGGAAAAAGATTATTAGAGATGTGACCACTTCCTTATCTCAAACAACAGGCATTTATATTTCTCCCTTATCATATTTATTTATTTATTTATTTGTTTTTCCCAGTGAAAGTCTCTTCCCTTTTGTTCAGAAACTGCATGAGGCAAAACAGCAGCAAGCTCACATTTAAAGATCTAGTAAAAAGAAGTTCACTGTTTGGTGCTTAATTAACACTATCGACACAGACAAACACAGTCCACAAAATGTTTTGGAATGCCCTCAGGATGGTAGGGTAATTTTATAACCACAGCACTGAATCTAAGGCTAAAACTTTTAGTTTTCCTCATTTATACACACCACACTCCAACTGTTCCTCAGCTTCTTCTCATTCAGTGAGCTTTTAAATTGTGAAAAACAAATTACTTCAAAGTATGAGAATAAAAAGGCACCTACAGTAGCATTTAGATGGTCACTCAGAATGAAACATCTAGAACATTATGCTGGTGCATTAAGGGCAGGAATTGTGCCTTCAACCCATTTCTAAATTCTTAAAGACAAACACAGACTTTCTTCCCTGCTCCATTTAATTTCTGCTCTGTGGTGTTGTGCTGACAGGCTCATACACTTGAGAGAATGCAAATAGTAACTCTAATAAGCTCTAATAACTCCCAGGTTCCTGATAGAAGTGATATGAGGAGCTGTTGTCTTAGGACAAAAAAGAAAAAGCAGGGAATGTATTAGAAGACAGCTTTACCTCTCCCAAATGAGAGAATCAGCACCAAGCAATGGAGACCAACAAACAGAAGAACTAACAGGACAATCATTCAGTCAAAAGACAATCATTCAGTGCTTTTAAAACACAGAGGTATTTAAGGGATCAAGAGAATGCAATTTTTAAAACTAAAACAGAAGTAGGTGTTACATAGGAAACTACTTTCATATCAAAGGTCACAAATCCAAGCAGTCTATAAAATGGGGATATCATTTCACAGTGTACATCAGTTTTTAACTGATTTTTGTTTAGCCATATATTTCTGAACATAGTAAAGGTTAGTGGTCCATCGCTAAATTGCAGTCAACTCCATTAGTTATAATACTACAAGACTACAAGATACTTAACTTATAGTTTGCAAAGAACACAAATTAATCAGATGAAACATGGGGCATCCATGTTTTACCAAATGAATTGCAAGTAAGGATGCATGATCTCTACTGGTTCAACAACAACAACAACAACAAAAACAAACAAAAAAAAAAACAAAAAAAAAAAAAAAAAAAAAAAAAAAAAAAAAAACAAAAAACTCCAAGCATACACAGGACCAAATATGTTCATTAAAAAATGAATGTATTTTGGTCAGATGTAACTAAATCCAACCTCTGCAGCTTTACTAAACTGTGCACAATAATTCCAGTTAAGAGGGAAATAGATTTACATTGCTTTCACAGAGTTAACTGCTCTAATTATTAAATAGCCCTCAACATATGGCAAGGAATTATGGAATGTAAATCAAGAGCTATGTGCTACAAAGTAATCAAACAAATGGTTCCCATATAGCAACACCACTTCTGGAAGGATACCAGAATCATGTACAGACAATTTCAGAAAACTAGTGCTGACATACTCTGCACTATAAAGCAAACTATTGTTAGGGTGACAGTGGTAAGCAAAATTTTTTTTTTGCTTGCGATTAATTTCATTCAAGCATTAACATGGAAAAAACAGATATAAAAATGTGTTTAAAGATTAATCTTGGCATATTAAAGCACTTTTATTCTTATAATTAAAATTTATTAGACTTTTGACAGTATTAATTCAAAATTTTCTGCTGATGCTTTAATTTAGCAGGTTGATGAATTGGACAGCAATACATCCACTAGAGCTGCTTCTTGAAACAGATGACTCATTGTTGAAAAACATTAATGTCAGAAATTTAAATGCACGCATATACCATAACAATAAAACTGTTTATGCTATTCTACTTTCAAGTTTCCGAAGGATATTTGAAAAAACTATCAGACAGCTGTCTTAATCTGCCCTTTGTTTGAAGTGGTCAGTGTACAGTACCACAATTTTATCTCCCTCCTTCACTCCCCATCTCTTTTGTCCTGCCCTCTTGTCCTTTCCCCTGTTTCTTGCCTATAGTGGTTGTTCACCTTGGCTTGTATTACCCTAATACTAGGTTGCTGAAAACCAGCATTTTGTTCTACATCATATCCGTTGTTTGACATCTTCAGAAGCTACTGTTAGATATTAATAGTAGTCATTAATGCTGACAGTTAATACAGACCAAAATACTGAAAAAAACAATGCAGGTGTATTTTTCATATACAGGCAATTACAATGTCCTTCTGTATGATCCTTCCTGATGAAATACTCCTCTCCCTCTTCTCTCCACAATACTAATTATTAAAACTGGATGCACTAGATTGTGTATTGAAAAGGTTATTATTAAAAATTATCACAAAATGGTGGCAATGCAAGAAAACAGACACAGGAATATGTAGTTAGGAATACTGCCAGAATCAACAGATCTATCTCAGACCACTCAACAACACCAGCAAAATTGTACTGGCACAAAAAAGAGGCCATGCAATCTGTGGTTAGAGAAGGATCTTTGCTTTCTACCTACCCAGGAGTCTGCCTTTGCATCATTTCAACCTTCTCCATCCAGTTCCATTAGATAAGAAATCTTTCAGGCAGCTGGATGTTAGCGATTGTAGCTGGGAGGAGGGTAAGTCAAGTTTGGGTTTCATACCACAACAAAAAAAAAAAAACAAAAAAAAAAAAAAAAAAAAAAAAAAAAAAAAAACAAAAAAAAAAAAAAAAAAGCAGCTGCACCTACACAGTATGTCTCACCTGGATTTGGTTAAGGCTATAATTAGATGGAATGAAATAAATTCATGAAATTTTGTTCAAAGAAGACAGGAAGACATTTTCTGTAAGGATGTTTAGAAAAGGGAAAGGCAATATAAAAACGGAAGAATGAAACTGAAGGAACTCTAGAAAGTGTCTTAGGGCACTTCAGAAAGGCAGTGTTTAGAAGTTCCTGGGTGCTTCCTGAGGAGGTGTTGATCTCTGGGATACACAAGTGTTTTGCATGTTTTCAGTTTCTTATATTCTGCCAGTTAACTGAGAATGATTTAATGAAGTACAGTGCCTCTCCTTTAAAATACAGTCTTCTCCCATATTTAACCCTTTTTAGTACCCCAGTTTATGGTGAGAGTAGGAAAAATGTGGTTAGAGTCACTTTTGTTCCATTAGTCAAGTCCCAGCTTCTGGTGAATGTTAGAAAAGACAAGGCAAAGACCATGAAAAAGGATATGTCCTTTGCATTTCTGCAGATGTTTTCTGTCTGCCCCAAATCTTCTGTTTATCAGTGGACCATTTATAAATAATAAGTTTGAGACTTGTACAATATTTTGCAATCTGATGTTCCTAAGCAGTGTAAACCTTTTATTTACACAGATGTTTTTATTGAACTATATCTTCAAGAACTGACATATTAAATTTAATTTGTTTTGCCTTTGCCAATTAAGATGGAAAACTGCAGCCATTATCTCAATATCTTGCTGACTGTCAGTCACAGAATCTTAGAATAATTTAGTTCAAAAAGAACCCTTGGAAAGTACAAAGCAGAACCAGCTATGAAGACAGATCAGGTTGCCCAGGTCATATTCTGTCAAATTTTGAGTGTCTCCACAAAGATGAAAACTCCACCATATCTCTGAGCAGCCATTATCTCTGCAACTGTCAAAAATCACCATCCTTGGCCTAATATTTATGAGCTTGCCTAGTAAAGCTAAGGAGGGGGAAAATAATCCCTGTTAATTTTTTTTATCATTTTAGATTAAGTCTCATAAATAATTTTTTTTTACATTGTTTTCACCACAATCATGCCTTGAATGTAGTAGAAGCTGGCTGTGCTATGCAGAATGTATGCCTTGTGGCAGTTTTTTCTTTATGAAGTGCTAAAATACAGTAAATATACTCAAATATATGTTTGTCATTAGAGGCTTCAAGAACAAAGGCTAAGAAATTCCCAGCCATTTCTACATAAAGAAGGTGAAGGGGTTCTCCATGTCCATTTAATCCCAAGTTTTTAGTTTCCATTGAAAATAAAATGTCAAAACTTGCCAGTGAATTTCTTGAAAGTTATGCATGACTTTTTGCTTAAATATTGGTTGTTATCACACAAGCAGAAATCATCATCACTAAAATAGTAATGCCTATTCCTATCACAGTATATTGTAACTGCCATTTTTTCTTCAATCAAACATACTTTTGAGGTCCATTTTTCAGTTCTGTGAAGAGTAGCATATTAAAAATATTGTCTGGGTCCTACGTATCTAAACCCAAAAGTCAAAGGCTATCAAATTAACTGCTTATTTAAAAGTTCTTCACTAAAGATTTCATAATATCTTTAGGTGTTTATGTAACTGAATAAGAAATCTCCATAGCTTCTTTCTTACATTCCTAATTAGCACACTTTTTGGTATATCTTATTAAAGAAAATATTTGAAATGTAATTTTCTGTGTGTCTCCTATACAAAGACTACATGAAACTGAGTACTCCATGGCTACATCAGGGCAGTAAACACCAAGGATTTCCGTGATACTGTTTACAAGTACATCTTTTAGTGTAACCCAGAATGTTACTAATTTAGTATTACAAAATCGCTTTGTTTCTATCAAATGACAATTACAATTTTGTCATTGTAAGCAAGATATACATTGATTACTACAGTTTAAATTCACTTTTTCTTGGTTAAAATCCACTGCTAAAATTCCATGAAATCCATCAAAATCCCCCAAAGTTATCCTGGATGAATTTCTAATGTGCTTAAATATTTCTGAAAATGTTTCAGAGTTAGATTATTTAAATAATAATTATATTTCCAATTCAGATGGCATTATGCAAATTGTATCATTTCACAAGGGTAATAAAAACTTTGGGACTATGATATTGCAATCCTATTGCAGCTATTTAAACAAGTCAGCCTGAATGAGAAGCAGTTCTATATTTTAGATAGAAAAAATCTTTGCAAGATTTATGTAACTTGATAAAAGGCCTTAGTGCAAAACAGTCAACAGTAGAATACCTTGGATATCAGCAAAACCACTGCTTCTCAACTACTTTCTAAATAACCCAGAATAACTGCATCACAGCAAAAAGGTGGCATTTGTCTTTGCCCATCAAATCCCTCTGAAAAATTTAACCATCCCATTAGTCTGATTTAGAAAGAGCACCAATGAGCTTCATAGAAATGTGCAGTATTTGCTTTCATGTCTTCCTTGTAGATGAGACAAAAGTAAGCAAAAGCTTAAATTCAGTCTTGGTGCTGTCAGCAGTAATTCTAGAATTAGAAGCAAATTCTGATGCTTTGCCAGGAGAAAAAAAAAAAAAAAAAAAAAAGTACTAAATATACACGCTCAGTGAACTGGGAGATCCTCCCAGACAAGCTCTGTTATAGGCATAGATGACTCTACTGTAAAGTACCTGAATTTTTGTTAACTGTTCCAAGACATAACATTTGATCACTTTGCATCATGCAACACTTTCCTGAACTACAATATTCTGCACAGTGTCATTTTATTTTGCTATCTTGAGTGTTCTTTTATTCACAGACTTTAAATAGATAGAAAGATAGATAACCTTTGTGAAGCCACTCAGCCACTGTCCGATTCTACATGATTTGTTCTTCTGTACCAAAAGGTTTCTGAGGGTGTTTCATCCTTCCACTTTCCCAGTGATTCATTCCCTGCAATGTGTATAGCTACGAGGTAGTTCTGTTCTTGGATTTTAGCACCATCTGCATGTCCTGGATAAGTAATTAATGAGATTTTCATATCCTCCTCTCTATTACTTTTCCATTTTTTATACAAAATGCTTTTTGCCAATATACATTATCCACAACTCTAACATAAATTACCCTGAGTTTCTCGCTGACTCCTCTGAAAGCTCTATTATGGCCAGATTCCACATGGCCCTTCCAAGTGTGCCCAAAAAAAAGAGCATGCAAGAGTTTACTCATTTGTGTCCCAGCATAACTTCAAAGATAATGGGCTTTTAGCAAATGCAAGTGCTGCTCTGAATTGCTCTGCACAGCACTGGCAGAGAGACATTGCCATTTCCAAAAGATGAAACTTGAGCAAATAAAGGTTAAGGAAGCAACCAGACATGAGCAGACACACTGCACTTTTTTCCTTTAAAAATGCTAGTAAACACTTTCCAATAATGTTCTGCAGCAAAAACATTCAAAGAACCTTCTTTTACAATACATTGAACTTGTATTAAGCATATTGAGGCTGACAAACACCACTAAGTTTGGAATGCCCAGCTAGGGGACTGGTGCAGCTACCAACTCTTCTAAAGCTGATTAAAAACTCAGAATCACAGATATATATACTGTCCTAATTTTAACATATTCCAGATTATCCACATATGATCATGGCCTTGTTTCCTGGCAACTGACAATATTCAACTATTTGATAAATACATATATATATATATACACACACACACACACATATATATATATATATATATAGCTCTCCTGATCTCATATACATACACACATATATAGCTCTCGTAATCTGGGTGGGGGAATGGGTACTTCATTAAAAAATGGATTTTCCCTTTGGCTTATATTGGTGTGCACATGATACAACTTTTAATCACAGCGTATGATATTCGACCCTACTACACTGATTCTGTGCAATGATCTATGCAGTACTCCAAAGATGAAAGACTATACCTGCAAGTGCTCAGGGCTCACCATCTCTCTGACAATAGTCACCAACAATTCCTTTCAGTTCTATTCGGTTTTCTTGCTCTATTTACAAAATGTTGGGGGAAAAGGGGTTTGGTCTGTCTGTAAGTGAAATGGAGATTCTTATTTAAAGCAATCAGAACATCTGAAGGCAGAGATGGATACTCAAAATCTAATCACAGTGGTATTTAGTTTTTACCTGCCTACTGTCTCATCTTCCTCTTTGTTTTTCTAACAAGTAGCATTCACCTCTTTGGTTACAATGAGAAAGCCACTCCTGAACCTGGTGAGACTGACCACAGTTTATGAAAGGATCCTCAAATTGTATAAATTTCCATAGCTTTTTTCAAAGGTAATATGGCAGTTGAAACTTCAGGTTGTGAAGTTCAGTCCTCTGTCCTCGTAACCTCTCTTGTTGTTTTGGGGTTTTTTTCCTCCAATATTTAAATTTTTTTCATTTTCTAAGTCTTTTATTCAATTGCATTTTATAAATTTGGGAGAGTTCAGACAGTTCTATAGCTGTTAGAATGACCAGTTTCAAATGTGAGAAAGTAAAGGAGACTTAGTTTCTAGAGGAATGGTTTATGAAGATGGCCAGAATACTGAAGTATCCAATATGATCATGTCTGTTCTTGGGGCAGAGGAGAGCAGACAGATAATCCATCACTTCATAATTTGAATGCAGCTGTACCTCAGCTTCAACATTCTTTTCTCATTATTTGATCCCTTGCTTAGTTTTACTGCCCATTGTTTTGTGGATTTCCTTTTCTACATACTAATAAAAATAAAAGGATTTATGAAAGGATTACCCTAAGTGTCTTGAAAATATGATCATAAGGAATAAAACCATTTTAGACATAATTTTCAAGACTATGTTTCATACAAATTAAAGCTAATGCCATAGGAAATTTGTTTTGAAGTAAAACATCTATTTTATTTTGATGCCTAAACACAAATGGTGTGGAATGTTTGGGTAAAGCAGTTCATGTCAGAACTGAAAGTGTAGTCAAGAGTGTTCCAGCTGCAACCTTGTGCTTCACATAAAGTGAGTACAGAGAAACAATTATCTCCCCTTGAATACACTGATGGCTATCCATATAAACACAGTAGGCTGGGGTATTATCTAAGTCATATGAGATGTCTCTGGCTTCAGAGGATTGTGCAATGTCTTCTTCTCCCTGCCCACACCCATTTTGCAGGTTATTTCACCACTGTAGTGTTCATATGTCATTCAAGGATCCCAGCTGCTAGGACAGCCAATAGCCAACAGCCAAAACCTGTTTATGCGACAGAATTGTATCACCAGTAAAAATTAAAGCTGCCTCAACAGTCTACTGAAAATAGTACTCAGTTTTGAAGTGTATCACTATATCAGTAAAGCATCAAGTTACACACTCTAAGTACTCACGCCAATTCTCCCAGTAAAATTAATTACAAATCTATTCCTCAATTCAAGAACTAATTGCCAGATATTTACTTAGCTGAATGTATATAGTCTTTCAAGGAGCCTGTATGTTTCCATTTTGTTGATACATAAGTAGCTAAAATGCCAGTGTTAAGCTAGAACTTTCCATTACTAAATGAACAATTGAACAATGAATTTAGCTGAATTTTTGTTGTAAGACATCTCTGAAAATGTCTTTCACAGCAAGAGAAAGTGGGCTGATGATCAGCTCTTGCTTTCAGAAGACCTTTAAAGAATCCTTCTCAGAACCTCAACTATTTCTGTTGTAGCACATGTTAGGCCAGATTGTGATCTGTCGTAGTAGAGTAGCATGATAATGCAAACTGCTATGCCAAAGTAAACATTCTACTGGTTTCAGTTGAGCTATTTCAGATTCATATAAATGCCAGAACAGAACTGGGATGTGTGTCATGGTCAGAATGCAGTAATCTATGCAAAAATACTTGTAGAAACTGTCTGGGCTTACTAGGCACACAGTGTAAAACAAAAAACAAACAAAAAAAAAATCATTTTTGTATCTCTTTTCAGAATATAGGTCAATAGAGGAAAAGGAATAAAGTGCTACAAAATTCCTGAAATATGGAACTTCATAATTACTAAGCATTATATACAAAAGCATTGTTTGATATACTTCACATCATGGATTATTACAATTTGCATTTATAAGTGCTCTATAAGAACTGTAAGAATCCATCCATCCACAGCGAAAATATTCTTGAAGATTAAGATTAATGTTATGAATCATCACAGTTTAATATGCATGACAAAGTTTCATTTCACACATGTTCTGCATGGGCTGATTGCCATGTATACCAATATCAAATAGATGTTAAATCCTTAATTTTTGTGCTCCAAAAGTATGTTTTCATTACCTAGGAGGCTTCATATTGAAAAAGAGGAAGGTATTTTGAAGTAGATTTAACAAAAAATCCAAAAGAAAAATCTATTTTTTTTCACATTCTTAACAATATAAAATTTAATATTAAAAAGAATATTTGATATGCAAAGGAACTGCAGACTGCTATCATTAAATGGCACATTCCCTGTTGCAAACAAGAAATTAAACTTTCAATATTTTTCTAATAAAAAGCATGATTTTAAAAGACCTGCCAAATGAACATGAACTTGGTGATATGAAATGTTTCTGCAAGTCATGGTATGTGTATACAATCTGGGTATTTTGCAAAGAAATCAAAATTCCATGTAAAACATCACTGTATGAATTCTCACATCGACAGTGCTGTAAGTCCCATTTTTCTTATCATCTAAATTAAAAAATCTTTAAATGTAAAATATTTCACAAGCCTCCACTGTTGAGAGGCCAGAAATGGACATGAGAAATATCCTAGGTTAAAAATTATGTATAATGAGAAAGCTGGTTCTGGGCAGCACCAGCTCCCACGTTCTGCTGTGTCAGATGCAAGCCATGATTCTCCAGGACCAGAACACCAGCAGAGCCACAGGTTAGGATGGAATAGTGTTGGATAAAAACTGTTAATTTGACCAAATGGAGTTGTTACTGTAATTTCCATGGAAGTTAGAGCACGTCTCTAGCTTTGGGCCTGATCTTACTGAAATCAACAGAAACAGGAAGGGCTCTCAGGGATTTTGCCCTGGAATTAGTTTCAGCAAGCTGAAATAGTCTCCTGCTTGAAAATGCCAATTATCAAAACTTTTAATAATAATAGTAACAGTGCTGTATTTGATACAAACATGTTAATGTTAGATAGCATAAATCTCAAATACACAATAATAGTAGATAAAATGATATCAAAACTAAGATATTCAGCCCTTCCCCATACCAGACATCTTTTTGTACAGCAATGTTTTCAACACCTTACAAATTATTTAAATTTCTTGCCCACATACTGACATAAGCATGCATAGAACTTTAAAATGAAAATGTGAACTGATATTTTGAACAATAACTGACAGTCATGGCACTAGAGTGCGGTGACCTCTACCCTCCAATATTCTCTTTTTTCTTTATTTCTTTTTCCAAATGCTTAAGTAAGTGCAAAGTGCCCAGAAACAAAATGCACATTACCAATGAAACCCTACTTCCAAGGAAGTCAAAGTACATTTCCACTGAATTTACTGGGTCGATGAATTAATCTAAAATGTAGAATTCATACGCACCACACATAACACTTGTGCAGATTTCTAAAAACATACACTCATCACATTGGAGGAAATCAAGCCTGCATTCCTTGTTCAACCAAAATTCCCTGACTGGAATAACACCTTTAGATGTTATTTTTGTTCTTATTCTGTTTTACTATGTTAAATCACCACATTTTTTTTTCTTTTTACTTAAGATAAATGTGTGAAACTGCCTCTTTTCCATTCATAGATGTTATCTTCCTCAAACTTCAAATGATTCATCTGAGTGAATGTACTTATAAATAATTTATCAAGGTACATACCAGTTGTTAGGGGGGGAAAAAACCCAAAGAAAGAATATCAGTGCATAAAATCTGAACATTAAAATTGATTTTTTTAAAAATCAATCTTTAATTGGTTTCATTACCTCCTAATCCAGGTCTGAGGCGATTATCATAACCATCCAGAAGTCTGTCTAGGATTCTTGTAAAGATGGTGATGTTATTCTTAGCTTCATCTTCCAAGGAGTCAGCCAGCACTGATCTGAATGGACATTTTGCATTTTAGAAAATGCTAGGTATGTTTTAACATACACTCAACATGCAGTTTTTTTAGGCTGGCCTTTAACTTGGTGCACTCTGACAGGAAAGGTGTAGTTAACAGTATACAAATATACAATTTATGTATATATATAACAAGTTCAGAAATACAAGCGTCAACAACATGCTATTTAAAATTTCAAGGAAGTCATTTTCCAGTAGCCTCTACTTTTAGTCATCACTGTATCACTGTGAATACTACTTCAAGCTTCACTAACGCATTTGGCTGTGCAGGTGAAAAAGCCTAAAAGAGCTTTTCTACGGCCTTGGTGGCGTGTCACTCAAAGACTGATAACTCAGGTTCCCCCACACAAAACCGTCTCCTTCCAGCTCTGTCTTATTTGCCCTCACCTAGGTATACTCTATCTCTGGATAAATCCTGTGGATATGCTTCCACCCAATGGTCATGTAACGTACATGACCAGAAGAAGTGACATGAGGGAAAACTCCAGTGATCATGCTCAGGGAGTCCTCTGACGCCAGCAGTTGGTGGGTGGAAACAACAATGCTGATTAGCAAGCTGCAGGATTGCTGTGGATAGCCTTCATGTTTCTAAAATGCTATTCTGTCATAAAAAGCACTATCTGATACTTCACTAGATAAACCTTGGACAGAGAAAGATACAATAAATGAAGGATAAAGAACAATCTATAGATCACCGATGGTTTCAAACTTCCCCGATAAGGAAATAGACATTACAGTCCTTATGGGTCAAATTTCTGTGGAACACACCAGGGAATGGAACATGAACCTGCTGCCCAGTCAGTCCTCTGGGATCTGGGCCCCCAGACCAAAGGGGTTTTGTGCCAGGGAAACACTGCAGAAAGCCTTACACATGCAAATATTACTGTGCCAACAGTTTTAAGCACCATGCATGTGAAACGCATGAGCTCATGAGCCAGTAAAAAATGCTACTTAATACCAGCATTTTGGTATCAAGGGAATAAAGCATCATAGGCTACACGCTTTACCATTTATACCTTTTTCAGCCACCTAAATTTTTAACCTGAAATGTTTGAGTATTTATCATCTCCAAAGGAACTACTAATCAAGGCATTCTGAATGCCATAAAAGCAAGCATATTTTCTTCCTCCTCCAAACCAAAAGTAGGTTTGGGTGATGTTTTCTCTAAAGCAAGCTATAAAATTACTAAAGACAGGGCTTTATGGTGGTCTCCAATTCAGCAGCATGGAGGAAGTATTTAAATGTAAATCATTGCAGTCTGTGCTTTCCATCACATGAAACACATAATCGACCCAAATCAGATAACTTACAAAGAACACATCAAAATGTCATGTGTGGATTTACTGATGTGTCAGCTTTTTCTTAATTTTCATTTTTGTATGGCTCATTTTTGTTTGTAAAATGTATTTCTGTACTATAAACCACTGCCATCTTTTTGAGATACAACAGCTTTTTGAACTCAAGATTCCACTAAGAAACTAGATCATACAATTATATCAAATTAGGGTCAAATCCTGCAAACTTTACTCAGGCACAAACTCCTTAATTACGTATGTAGTTTCTTTGACGTCAGTAAGATTACTCACTTGAGTAGGGTTTGCAGGATCTGGCCCACTGTGACTCAACTAATACTGCACCATAGTTAGGCATAAAGTGAAATAGAAAACATAGTTTCAGGAAATATTTTGTTCATAGGGAAACAAACAAAAACAACTGCAGACTTTTCAAATGATATGAAACTTGCATTATTTGGTATACAATCCTTACCATATTAGGAAAAGACCTACTGCAGCCAAAGGACCAAAGCAAGTAAACTGAAGTTACAAACTGCAATTAATTTTATATTTAGGGACTGTGAGCAACACCAGAGTATTACACAATTAAAATTACTTCTTCTTATGCTGTAACTTTAGAAATGGAGAACTTTAAACAACATAAGAAAAGCTGATTAATAAATTATGTTATTGTTTTATTATATGTGATTGTGAAGTTGTATGCTATCTCCACCTAGAGGTTTAAAGCTTTAGTATCATTTTGAATTCTGTTATATTTGACTAAAAAAAAAAAAAAATGGGGGGAAAAAAAGGCATGCCCATATTACAAAATATGTGACCATTATTTTAGAGACCATGATTTGCTGAGTTACTTCACAGTAATCTATTTCTCCATCTTGACTGTTCTATATGGTACAGAATCACAGCGATACAGTAACTCAAATAAATCTGTAAGATCCAACAAGATCCATTTAAAGAAATTGTTATTTTAACACTGAAATAAAGTATCAATTTGTAAACAGTTTAAGGACGAGAGACCAAGCTTTTATGGTCCCTAAACTACATTCTACTGCATTTGCTTTGGAAACTATGTAATACTGCATTCAAACAGCTAAGAAAGATATTTTAATTACGTTACTACACACACTATACTTTTATAACCTCTCACACAAGCTCACTCTTTACAGATCGCAACATACATGTCTATAGGGAACAACAAACTAAATACGCTCTCACCTTGTTGGCAGCCACACCAATAAAACGAGAAGAACCAACTGCATCTCGGAGAGTGCCAGCTTCCTCTTCATCGTCGCTCTTTGCAAAACCTAACGGTGCAAGAAAAACACAAACCCACTCTCAACGACAATCAGCCGCCGCCAAGCAGTGCTTTCAACTTAACACGAGGAAGAATATGTCACTTCACTGGAGAAACCACTGAATTTCCGCAGCACTTTTCACTACTAGCAACTTATTGTATCTCCATCTTTCCCAACGATCCTGCTCTGTGCAAAGAGGCAACGTATGATCAGAAATGGCATGTGAGCCGGCGCATCAGATGCTTTCCTATTCCGTGATGTGAAAACCCCGAGATGAGAAGGAACAAAAAATAAAAACCGTATGTATGGGAGGATGGGGGTTTAACCACCCCTCTCCTCACTACGGCACACAGCAGCCGAGGGGGGCGGGCGGGAGGGAGGGAGGCAGAGTCATGCCATTCGCCGGGGCTCGGTGCGGAGACCGCGGGCGAGCCGCCCCCGCCGCCGCCGAGCGCCCGGAACGTGTGACAGCTGCTCGGCAGAGCGCCGGCCGCCGCCGCCGCCGCCGCGGGCGGCACTGGCGGGGCGGCTGCGGGGGACAGCTCCCGCAGGGAGACAAGTTGCGGACCGCAGCGGAGCTCGCCACGGGCAGGCGCTGCCCACGCCCGCGGGGGGCGACGCCGCCGGCCCCGAGCTGTCCGCTGCCGGCGGGGACCCCCGGGGACCCTACCTGGGAGCTGCGGGCGGACGGGACGGGGAGGGAGGAGGGAGAGGGTGGGAGGGCAGGAAGGTGCCGCCGGCAAGTGGGGCGAGCGGGACAGGCGGCGCGGGCGGCCGGAGCGCGGCCGGACCGGGAGCCTCCCGAGCGGCGGGAGAGCGCGCGCGTGCCTGCGCGGCGGTGCGCGGGGGCGAGCGGGGGGCGGCGGGCGCAGGGCTG
>JAWWEV010000134.1:47491512-47580411 GCA_035583235.1 Hafferia zeledoni | reverse complement strand
CCACGGCCGAGCCCGGGTCATCCACGGCCGAGCCCGGCGCCCCCGCGGCGGGCAGAGAGGATGCAAGTCACCCTGGAGAGCCGAGGCTCCGGCTCCGGGTATCCCGAGGCCTCGCAGCCCGCGCGGAGCGCGAACGAGAAATGGGGTGGAAAGCGCTCCCCAGAACGGTACAAGACATTTTCCGTGGCCCTCCCTCCTCAGCCTTTTAATCGCCTCTTGTCAAGTGCGTGTCTGATCCCAGCAGCCGCCCCGCGCTTCTTGTGTGCGGTGGGAGCCGCCAGCCCCGGCTCTCAGCCCGCTCCCCGGCTGCCTCATTAACATTCCCTTCCCCACTTGCACACTGGCACAATCTAATTGAAATGCAGAGAGAAGAAAAGTCTGTCATTTAAAGTGAGCTCAGGATGCAGGCAGACAAGGAAACAAACCTCTTTTTTCATTTTTTTTTTTTTTTTCCGCTCAGATTGCATTACTTTCTATTGTATTGTCTTTTAAAGTACGTTGCCCTTCTTTTTGTATATGCAGTCCTCGTCTGGTAGTAACTGGACCGCTGCTAGGATTCATTCCCATTGATTTCAGGTTTTCCAGAGCAAGTAGAACAGGACAGGCTTGATAATTAAAGATAAGGGTTTATATTTAGTGTACCCTCATTTTGCATTGTTAACTCAGAAATAATTAAATAATGCTGGCAATAATGGTTCAGCTTTTTTTTTTTCCTTTTTATACAAATCCCTGTCTATCACCTTTCCTTTCACTCTCTTAACTGCCCAAAGCACCAATCTCAATTGTCGTCTTTTTATGTCACTGGCCTACCTGCTTTTTGCATTTTGACTGAAGTTGTTTTGATGAGGTTTGCTCCTGAATCAATAGCAGTTCCAAAATGAACATGTGAAATTGGATGCCTTGACACTGAAGGGGGGCGGGGGAGGCGGGAGGGGGGAGGGGGGCAGACAGGAGGAGAAACTGGAAAATAAGAAGTAACAATTTTTTCAGTTACCAATAGAATCAACTACCAAAAATTGGGGGATTCCTTTTGTTACCTCTCTCTCTGCTGTTTTACATTTGTTTCCTGCTTCCCAATTGTTGCAGCTTGCAACAGGAGGTGTCCTTGTTTTCCTTCTTCTTTAATGGCTTGATGACTCTACAGGAGAGCATGAGCTAAAAAAGAAGGAAGAAAAGCTCTTGGGCTGTCAAGACAATTTGTTACTTCCAACTTTGAGATATTTCATAACTTGCACTAAGACTGGGAAGAGAGAGGGAACAAGCTGAATAATTTGTTTTAAAATAGCCAGTAAAATGACAGCCCAAACTGCAGGAAATGACAAAGAACACAAGCATGAAAACTGAAATCTGAAGAACACTCATGCAGCAGCCATCTAACCTTGGCTGTGTTTGAGGTACAAGGCCCTCATCTTTCCCTGTCCAGATGTGAAAATGTGCTCTGTTCATTGTCAGTTAAGCATCTATGGTCAGCCTAAAGTCTTCTTTGCATCTGCCTGCAAGTTCCGCATATGAGGAATTAAAAACTGATACTACATGCAGAATCACAGTAAAGAAAACTAGTTTTAACTACTTGTCCTAAGTAAGGGTAACTTCACAAATATCAAAATGCAGAAAAAAATCCCTAAAAGTGGAGAGTCTTCATAGTTTATTGTTATGTGAAATACATTATGTAATCAAAGCAGAATATTTTTCCCTATGGGTATTCATTCCATTACTTTCAAAAATGCACTTCGAGTAATCATAATACTGAAACTATAATCGAATTTTCATATGTGACTTGCATAAAAAAATAGAAAAACACATTCATTACAAAAAGCAGTCACAGTGTTTCATGTTGCTGTGATAGCATATTTTCATTCTTCAAAGGCCACATGGAGTAGTTATGTATTTATAATGAGCTTGTGTTCATCGACTTCCTTAAGAAAAATGTGCTAGATTTTAGGCTCTAATCACAATTATTACCTGTGATGTTCTTTGAAATTTGCCATAGCTTCATGCAGTGATGTCATGCTTCAGATTTGAAACTCGAAAATAACCTCTAATTCCTATTTTAGATAAGTTGAACAGCCCTATAGGGCATCCCAAATCACAGAGAACCTGAGTATAGGGATAGACTACTGTGGTATTCTGAGAAATCAGAGGCAATATAATTACTGATAGAGATAAGGCTTTTATGCTGGTCCCACACACTTATAACTCGTGCTGCTAAGAACTGGAAAGCACTTGGGCAGAAAAGCATGGTATTTATGGGGTTTTATTGTTTTGTTGGGTTACATGCAGACATGGCTCTCAAATGCCAGAAGTGTTAGCTCTCATCGGTTAGAAACCAGTGCACTTGAGCTCTCTCAAGTGCACAGTCAACAGGAAACCCTCTCTTCATCTCTGCATTAATGTTTCTGATATGGTATTGAATGTTGTCATTCACTATTGAATTTCAATTATCTCTAAGTGATATGAGGCATCCAATGCATCACTGGGGTTTGCAAGAAGCTCCTGAGTCCTGATAAAAGTGCCCTAGAAGGCAGGGAGTCATACCCTTAGTTTGAATAGGATTAGAATAGTCCACTGGAAAGCTGTATATTTGCTGAAATATAGAAATAGAATTCAATTCCTATTTTGATATTTAAAAAATCTTAAAAACAAATGAAGGATCTTAAAATCCAATTATTCCTTCTTGCTGAGGATCTCAAAACTCTGCATAGGCTGGTAAATGATGTTTCACAATTCTTTTGTGAGATTGGAAAGACTTCTTCTGTGAGCACAAATTGAATAGCAGGGTAGGTATGTGACATTTCGTAAACACTTCTTACAGTTTAGAGGTAATAGAAACGCAGGACAGGTTAAGCCCAGGCTAGTCATTATCCAGACTGCAGAACACTAAATTGAACACTTCCTTTAAAACAGTGCTTAAAAGAATCATTTATATGACAAAGTTACACCATCCTTCAGACAAAATAAATTACTCAAAAACAATACCTTCAATCTGTAGCTACTGGGGAGGTGGCAATAATCATTTTCTGTCATGGGCATAATCAACTAATGCAAAACAGAACTTAACACACAATGCTGATCTGGGGTACATTCTGCAGTATAACAGTTACAGATAAAAATTTTGGCAGATTGAGGTAATCGTCATTTACTTTGTACTTTCTGAGAATAATCCCCACCCTTATATCTAGGCCAGCAGCACTCTGAGCTGAAAGGATATAAAGAAAAGTCATTGGAGTTCAATGAAGTGATGCATATATGTGAAAATTACAGAATCACAGAATATTCTGAGTTGGAAGGAACCCACAAGGATCATCAAGTCCAGCTCTTAAGTGATCAGCTCATACAGGGATCAAACCTATTACCTTGCTGTTATTAGCACCATGCTCTAAGCAGCTGAGCTAATCTAAGGGTCAAAATTGAAGTGATATATCAGAAATTTTTGTATGTGATATACCAGTAGATTTTTTTTTTAGTACACATTATTCTTTCATAAATGTTTTTATCTCTTAAAGGCTTAAAACATATCTCAATATTGTCTTATTTTTGATAGACTGTTTTATTTATGTTTTTTTAAATTTCTATTTATATTAATTAAATAGTTAACCATCTATGCATAAATACAAGTATTGAAGATATGCATCCAAGATATAATTTCTATGTATTTTTAAACATGTATGTTGCTGTACTTTATTTCTGTAAATAATGACCAAAAAAATGTTAAAGGTGGGGATTAGTTTTTGACCAAGTCAGTTCCTAGACTGGTTCATCATGCAGGCACATGAATGCTAAAAAAAGGGGAAAACTGGCTCCTTTTAGGAGCAGTTCCACATTATGCCCCATAGAATGATGATGGAAATCAGATTTCTGTAAGAAAAGAAGACTCAAGTCTCCAGAACTACTCCAGTCACTGATTTTATGCAAGACTGCACCCCAAACTCCTGAGAGAGGTGAAATTATTTTGAAATGTAACATTCAACAATAGATGCTAGTATAATAAACAAGAAAGCAAGAAAAATCTTGCAGCTTTATGCATTGCCCACTGTTTTAAGTGCCTGAGCAACTTTTCATCTTTGGAGTTTTCCATCTAACTGTGATAGTCATGGGCTGGGAAGAGTTGCTGTGCTTGTTCAAAACCTCTGGCTGTCATACAGACCTCCTGATTGAAGAGCAAAAATAAAGGTCCAGTGCCAGCTTTATTTCAACTCTGAAATCAGCTTTAGGTTACTTTCCGTTGTGCACTAGGAAGTTCAGCAGAACAGAAAATTGAAGTGAGCTTTCCCACCTTAAATACTGATGAATGTTTTTTCTTTCCCAGGATTATACTTCTCCCAAATGTGAACCTTAAATACCACATGAGGATTTTTAGTTTTCACCAAATACACTGAAATCCACAGAAAGAGTGAACAGAGTCTTTGCTGTTTATCAGGAGTAGTGAGAAGTCATCCTTTTAGGGTAGATCTTCCTTGATGGGACAAATTTCAGGCAAGTGGCAGAGGGCAATACAACACATGCACTGACTGGGATGGGAAAGCTCAGATAAATAAAACTGGCTAATAACTCTGATTCTGAGTAAGAGAAAAGGAAAACTTGCTTTTATAAAAGCAACAGTTTTTGTCATCTGCAAATTCCTGTTTTCTATGAGGAGATCACATAGCAGGCTAAAAGTGAGTTTACAGAAAAATAAGATCTTTGCTTGGGTAGATAAGACAGAATGCAGAAAATGCAAATATATGTTAAATTGTTTCATAAATATAATTACATTTGTGCTACTTGTATTAATACAGTGTATTTTATCTTTCAGCTGTTCATTTAAGTATTCCTTGGACTCTGAAGATGTTTTTCATGTAAATCAACACAGATCTCTGATGTTTCATGTCTCAGGTGTCCAGTTTGGGGCAAGTAGAGATTGTTTATTAGACGCATAGAATATACTTAATTTCTAAAAATCAGCATTACAACATGGAACTACTTGGAGATTCATTTTGTTTGAATATATTTTGAAGTTCAAAATCAAATCCGCTTCTATTGCTACAATGAGATTGATATTCAGATAAAATTTTACAGACATAAAGCCATTTATGATCAACCCTTTTTTCAGGAATACAAAGAAAGAAGAGACACAAGACTCCTGTCACTTTGTGTTGCCCACAAAATTTCCATGTGCCACTTGCAATCTGGAAATATGAGGAATCATTTGTCAATGGTTGCGTTTCCTTCTGCAAAAGCCTCATCTCCCCTTGTCCCTAGCTAATATTGACCATGCTAAATAATGTGCAATGCACAAGGATTTATCAATGACCAGTAGATTTGCCTAAGCCTCAGGACCTCAGGCATTTTCTGAGAGGATGTGCTTCTGCATATCTTTTTCCCCCACCATAATGCAGTGTGTATGCAGATGATGCAATTAAGCCATGATATTTCTATGTTTAAAATAATTAATTAATCAGTTAAATTCTGCTGCTGGAGATTCAGTCACATGAAAGATCAGTAAAAACAAGTAGAAAGTTAAATGGAGTATAGTATGAAAAACAAAGACACTAATGAGGGATGAACTTTTCAGACAAACTGGTTCAGAAAGTACCATCTTTTGTGAACACGCACCAGTCAGTTTAGAACAAAAAGCATAATATAGACCTTCAGACAGCCTGAACATTGGTGAAATTGGCAGTTCTGGCAGTGACAGGTTTTGAGCAGAAAAAAATCATGGGGTTTTTATTCCTACTAAGATGGCATTAAAATTTTTAATTTTAAAAAATGGATGCTTTTCTAAATTCCATCTAAAAAAATTCAGCCCTTGGCATAATTTCAGTGCTGCTTAAAAGAATGGCCAGCAATCAGTTAGCAGTCTGCTCAATAACTGCTCCTAGTCAGAAAAGCTTTTTTTGCTGATCCAAGATTACCTTATTTTGGGTGGCAAAAGTCTGCATTTCAAAATGATTCTGCCTCCCAGGACTTCAAAGAGTTTCCTCCTGTCTGTGACTAATGTTAGCTAAAACACATACAAAGGTGTTCTTCTATCACTAACAACAAATAATCCAAAGACAGTTCAAACATGAAATGTCTTGCCTAGCTTCAACAAGAACAATAAAAAAGTCGCACTGCTCCATACTTGAGTCAACTGTAGCTACAAATGCAGCTTCCTCCACTATGAAGTCTAGATCGCAAAATTTAGAAGGAAGAATGTTGTGCTATGTCCCATGTTTTTTTGAAAAATACATGCACCATATACTTGCTTAGGGGTGTAGCTGTAGGCTATAGCAGTTTGCACACATTTTACAAAAGCAGGGAGGTATTTATAAATATATCTGGGTTAATTAACTGCTGTTACAGTATTTTTATGCATTTGAAAAAAGAACTTAGTTTTTCAACACACTGCAGATAATGTATGATGCAGGATGACAATTAAATCATAGTAAAGTCAATTACATAAACAAGCTGCTAGATTTCAGTGCCTGCAGCATGTATTGTGGTTTCCTAAATTTTCCCTTGTTGCACCAGCAGATAGAGAGATCAGGAAACTCCCAAGATGGGCAGATTAGAGACACCCTAGCTCCTGAGGAGCTGATTAGATGCATTCTCAGCCAGCCCTGGTGGAGGAGGTTGAAGTACAGGATTGTTCCTGGCATGCACCTAAACTGGCAGTATGAACCCTTCCTTCACTCTTCCATGCATCAGTGCAAGAGATCTTTATGTGAATGAAGGCTCTCCATCTCGTCTCCACTCATTTCCATACATGCAGGTGCAAGTACAGCCCAGGGTCTGCAAAGTCTCAGATTTTGGCTGCTGTCACTCCAGTCACATTCCATTTCTTTGAGAATGCCACAGGCTAAAATAAATAAATAACCAGATAAAGGGATGACAGTTGGTATAAACAGGCCTGATTTGCTTTCCTCTCTTTTCAAGCAATGAATCACCAGTGAAAGAGTGATGACTCACTAAGGGACTCCAAAACCTGCTTTCTCTTTCATATGTGAATCTGCAGTAGCCATCCATGCTCCAAAGCAGGAGGAAGCTGGGCTGCATTTTAATACTTATTTTCACAAAGCTGAGTCAAAACTGCCTGTAAGTGCAAATGGATTTATAAGGAAAAACAGACTTTCCCTTGTATCACTAGTGTACAAGAATATATAAATAGTTGTGCATGGCAGATAGTGTGTGTCAACAGAATATTGTATGTGTGAGTATCTGCACAGCAACTGCTGGACACAAGAGAACATCTATTAGCAAAATATTATGCTACTCTCTACAAAGTAAGTGTTGCGTTATCCTAAACCTCTGCAAGGTTTTGTTCAAATCTGCCACAAAAAAAGGGGTGCCCAGGGTAAAGCTCTATTAAACATCACCAAGGTTATTTGAGAAGAGAGAACTTGTTATGTCCTTTCTACTTGATTCTGTGATACCTGGCTTTCTGCTCTGAGCTCTGTTGTCTGTCTAGGAACCTGGACATGTCCTCACCTTGGCCTGGCTAGTCCCTGGCATGGGTGGACAAAGTTACATGCCACATTTTGGGAACATGGTGACAAGCCCCTCTACTCTGATTGGTTTTCTGTCTTCCCTCTACACAATTTTCTCACTGTGCCATCTAGCTTCAGAGGCTTGATCTGGCACACTGCAAGTCCCTTTTTGCCTGGGAAGCCATGAGAGATGCTGTGGGTGCACAGGAACAGCTTCTTCCCCACCCTTTCTGGGGAGTGCAGGACTGCATCTGATGAAGGAAGCTTTTAGCTAATCCCAAATTACTACTGTATCAAAAAGCAGGCATGAGCTTGGGCAATAGTCACAAACACACTTGTTAGCTGGGGCAAGATCCTCCCCACTGCTGACTCTCCCTAAAAGCCTGAATCTGTTGTCACAAATCCCAGAGTCAGGGGGGACAGTGGTCTGGGGTGCAAGAAACTGAAGAGACACAAAGGAAAAAAAGTCTGTTTTTAATCTAATTTGCCAAGTCACATATCTCTGGCTTCCAACTTCACACTTCTCAGAGAATTCCCAGTCCTCTCTTTTGCTTCCTTTTTACCACAGGCAACATTTCATCAGGAAATTTGTATCATCATACTTTTGACTGTGTTTTTTTCAAATTATGCTTTTGCCCAGCAAGATTACTTACACAAAGTATTGTAGATGGCTGTTACCACTCCCAATCACAGTTTCTCTTCGAGGAAAAAAATTGTAACTGAATGGAGTCTTATTTATTTTTTTAAATTTTAAAGGACTGGCAGGGACCTCTGTTTGTATATTTATATTGATGTGAACCAAAAGCCTACGTTAAAACAAGTAGCTAACTAAGACATCAGTCTACCAAACCCCACCAACAGTTTAAGTTCAAGAAATTGAAGAAAATATGCAAATAGTTTTTGTGCACTGTTTATGTTGAAGGTGTACCTGCAGCCCAATTTGGCAGACTTGCAGCTTTTATGTATTTTCACTGGAGTAGTTTGAATTGCAGAGAACATCTTTGTTCCTTGGCTTTATGTCACCCAATCCAGTCCCTCACGAGTACATTCAGGAAATGAGGGATATTGAATAATTTTTTTTCTGCACAGCAGCAGGTCTATCTTTAATCCAGGTATAAACACAGTGTTTCCTCAAAATCATTTTTATCCTGCATTAAAAAAACCCCAAAATTTTTAAAAATGGACCAAGCTATCCAAAGAGACCACAAAGATTTTTTTTTCTGTAAGTACATTTCTCTTACTCAAGTATCTTTCCTTTTCAGGGTGATTTTCTTCTCAGCTACCCACATTTTCTACTAGCCTATTCCATTTTAAGAAAGAAATCACATGCTTCAAGTTTCTCCTCTTTTACACTATAAACACTTCAGAAAAATTACTATTTCAAAGTTAAATGTTATTAATACTTTTCATTTAATTTTGCCTACATTATTTTCAATGTAAAATCAGTCTTTGGTGTTCCATCACTGAAACTCAAACAATATTTAGGCAATTAAGAATTTTGTATTTCTCTAATACACCAGCAGTGTTGAGAACATGTCTCAAAAAAGTGTGATTGGTTCTTGTAAAGCCATATAACTCTCCTCAAATGACACATGGCTTTACTTGGCTGCAAATGAAAGAGAAGTTGATCCTGAATACTGTTCCAACACCTTATTTAAACAAACTCTGCTTGTTTGCAATTTTCATTACTTTATATGTTTTGTACTTCAGTTCCATCATAAATGCACTTTGTAAAACATCAATCTTAATCATATGCAACCAAGTGCACATTGTTGCTATCTTTCCTCAAATTTTTATGTATCTCTATAACTCTAATCACCTGGCAAACCAAGTTGTAGTGTTAAAACCCCCAGCCAATGCTCTTTACTTCCACAGGGACCATAATTCTTTCCAGAGGTTTTCACTTGAGGGACTCATTCAAAGGTGAGTCCTTTGGATATATTTCACAGAAGAATGGCAGAGACTAACCCACAATTCCACCCAAATACCTGTGCTTGAGTCAGAGCATCCCTATACTGCATTTAATTGGGAGAAAAATGTGAAGAAGCTTTGAAGTAGCTCAAATTCTGAATTTGGCAATGTGAGTGACAAAAGGTGCTTGATAACACTGGCATTTTTGAGATTTTTGGCAGGGTGAACACCTGATGATCACTCCATGGTCAGTAACTCCATGGCTCTAGTGCTATTAATTCAGTATTGTCTGCAGGTGACTCTATACTGGATGTATCAGGATGAGTCCCCCTAAAAACTTTATGATTTTTGTATCGTTTTTATGAAACATATTTAAAATCCAGAGTTTTGCCTATGTTCCATACCTGTTATCAGATGGACTATGTAGAGGAAAATTAATACATTATCAACTGAAAAATTGGAATTTTCTACATGTATTGGGTTTGGAATAATCCTGAAGTATTATAAGATCATGAAAGGACTATTAGCATAATATATTTATACAAGGACAATGTATATTTAATCAGTACTTAATGGTGATATAATAGGTTTCTCATAGAGGATGACAATGTGATTTTCATCTTTCTGAATTAATAATCTTGCAGAATACTGCAGACCATTTTTACACTTCACTCACATGCAGAATGTAGAAATCTTTTTCTGAGCAACTAAGGAAGCCTCTAAAACAAATCAAAGATGTGGGCAATGAGCACAGAGGACTAATTAACTGAAGACAAGTAACCCAGGAAAATTAATGCTGAATCAGGGGTAGTTCAAAGACTTCAAGGGTAACAGTTTAAAATGCAGCATTTATGGCCTTGAATAGTTAAGACATTGTGAATTACTATATTCTTTTCAGAAGGCATGAAACTTCAAAGGCAAGAGGAACAGAAATAAATCTATGTGTACAAAGTGATGGGAAAGAGAAAGGAAGAGCTCTCATTGTATTCATAGAAGGGCAAGATTCCTCAAGATCCTCAAAGTCTACTCAGGAGATAGCAACCACTCCTGCTGTGCTATGAACAGGGGCGTGGATGCAGGGAGGTTGTTGAAGAAACATGTGCAGGGGTTCCAGGCACCTGGGTTCCCCTTAGGTGGTGTGTCTGGTGAATACTGCACCTGTGGCAGGGTCTTCAGCACACAGTGTGTCCCGTGTCGATAAGGAGCTCCTTTTAGAGTGTTGCTAAATTCAGTGTTCATTGCTCAGAAACAGAGAGGAAGGTTCTGAATCACTGATGGAAAGTGACATTGTAAAGCAAATGTGATCATAGGAGAAATAAAGCTGTAGTACCTCAGTATAAGATGCTTATGTGACCCTGTCAGGAATAATAATGATCAGTGTTTCAGAAGGAGGAATTGAAATGTGGAACATCTGTCCAAAAAGGGCCGTTGAAATGACAGGGCTACTTGTATTGCACAAGTCAAGAGTTTTCTTCTTGTGCCTACTATAGTGAAGGCTGAAGAAAGAGAGACAAAAAGAGAGAGGAAACTCTGATAAGGTTTCTCTAGAAAATACCAAAGCAAAAAAGAGATGTTGCTGCTGAAGGACAAAAGGGGTGGGTAAAAGGGACAAATATAATAGTTGCTAAGCAAAAGGGATCAAACCAGCAGTTTGAAGATCCCTTTCCTGGATGTTTGCTGTTTTGAGCTCTATTTCTCATTCTTTGATGAAACTTTGAAAATATTGGAAACCCCTCTTTTATCATCTTCAACTACATTGTCTAGTGAAAGAGAGTGTTGACTGGGAAATCTATAGGCTGGAGCAGAGTGAGGTGTTTTACTTCTAAACATCTTGAAGGTTTAAGCACTATTTCTTGATGGTAGAAGAAAAATAAAAACTAATGAATGATAACAATAATGTTATAACAAATACAGTACAAACCTGAGAGGCAAACTTTAACATAAGAGCCTACAGTCACTTTAGATGAATGTTAGTCTGGCAAAAATCATAATGTTTATTGCACAGGTATTTAAATACCACCACTGTCCAGTCTCTGGACAGAGCTGTCTTTGCAGAAACCTGTATTGTATTAGAATAAATAATTAATACTTATTCCATCTCAAACATACACATGAAACCTGCCCTTCTCCAAGCAACCTTACTATGTCAGCTCATTATGGTTAAGGAAAAGAGATAATATTAAAATACGTTGCGTAAGCAATTTTATTATGCTAAATGTTTATCATGTCTGCTTTAGAGCTGTCAAACACAAAGTGACCTCCTTTTTTTTGAGATTTCTTAACTAATTGAGACAAACCACCTCCTTTCAAAATACTTGGAAAACAAACTATAGTCTTTCTCTTGTTTAATAAGTTGAAGATTTTCCCCTTAAGTCGCAGTATGGATTCTGTGACATCACATTTGTTTATTTTCAAAAACACATATTCTGAATGCCTCAGAAGAGTAAAATAAGTGCTTACACATCTCAGAAATAAGTGAGGTTTATCAAGTTTCATGAAAATGTACGCATAGGTGAAGATCGTGTGATTTTCTGCTGAACAAGACAGTATTTTTACAAAACTGTCAAAGCATGTCTAAAATAATTTTTTTAATAATATAGCATCTTATTATCATTTTATTGTATAGTAAAAATTACTAGTCCTACAGCATGACCATAATTTCTTTGAAATGCTACTCCCTCAAATTTATTATTTCTCGATCCAAGAGAATGAGCCATGATTGATATTTCTATATTTCTATATTTCTGTATTTATCTATATATAGATATAGATATATGCACACACATTAAAAACCTGTGGTTGACTAGGCCTGATTTTGATTAAGCAGATATGCATTGCTCATTTCCATCCCAAAAGGGATCAAGAAAGTAAAAAATGAATGAAAAATGTTAGCCAGGTCATCTAAGAATGAATGTAATTATAATCCATATCCCCCTTACTGTACCCAGAACTCTCAAGAGCAAATGGCAAACTCATTCCAGCCACTGGCAAGCAAAGAATAGATAATAAATCTCAGGGAAACGAGAAAGGGTAATGGAAGACCATAATAAGGAAAGTAAATTATCTTACTAATTCAATTAGGAACTTTGATATCTAAGGCTAAAAGTAGAAACCAGAGGTTCAGAGATACCTGGACATAGAATTGTATGTCATTGGAATAAGAAAATGCAGAAAAAATGCTTTTTAGTAGAGAGAAGTCAGTTTTACAAAGGTAGAAGAGGGAAAGAAGCATTTACTCCATCGAAAAATTCTTTACTGGCTGGATTGGATACTGTTGTTTTGCTATATGCAAGCTGGATTGAATATTTGGATATATCCTACAGTATGATCATCTGTCCAGCAAAGTCTGCAGCCTTGTTTTTAAATTTGATTAATTAAAGACGATAAATAGGTGAGACTACATACAAAGAACAAAGTTTCCAATTACATTTGTGTGCTATTAACATGGGATACAGTTAACAGAGTAGCTTACAACCACTATCATCTCACTTCCGTGTCCTTATCCAGAATTAAGTACCAGAAATACAGAAAAGCTTCGGCAAAATGTTATTTTCTGATTTTATAAAAGACAGTAGGCCTGTTTTAAAGAAGAAAATGTGGGGCAGAAATGTAGTACGACGTTCATAAAACTTCAAGTTAGAAGCGTAACTTGAAGTTATGCCTTTCTGCAGCAAAAAAGCAAGTAAGTATCAGGTAAAAATAAACTAAATGTTTCCTGCAGCTAAGGGAATTGTTGTTCACATACTCGGCCAGAAGAGGGACTGCTGAAGCCTGAGTCACGCTCTGCCTTAGTTATGCAGGAAAAGCATTTGAGGGCCGTGCGGCTGGCAGGTAGAGTTTTGCTTTTGTTACTAGACTGCAGCACGAAGGGCTGTACATCTGGTGATTCGGTTAAGTGCCCAAGCGCTCAAAAAATGACCCCAAACCTCAAAATGCTGCATCTTCCCCTAATGAATGAAGGTGTTTATTTAGATTTAAAATGACAAAAGTACTTCTCCAGGCTTAAATTAATTAATTATACAGCTACTACAATACAACTAAATCTCAGCAATATCTAGGCTATTTGTGGATAGCCTGACACGGGTAGTCAGCCAGCAGCCAGCATTCCTCTTCCTTCATCTCGCTCCCTTACCTGTCAGGCAAGTATTTGGCCCTCTCTGGACATTTTTCATTTAACAAGTGCAGGCTGACTCACCTTTTCCATAATGGCACTCCAGTCACTGTCCTGTTTCTGTGTGATACTATGGAAACTTGTCTGTCAACATACAACAGAACAAACTCCATCTCAGCCATGGGACTGCATGCTGTTATGTAGAAACAGAAGGAATGACCAAACAGGATGAAGATCATGACAAGCTTCCTGAGCATCACTATCAAGACAGGTTCAGAAGTCAGCTTGCATAAATTGTGTGCAAATTATTTCCAGAAGCACGTGTTCTGAATAAAAACAAACAAACAAACAAATAGAGAAAAAAAAAAACAAAAACAAATTACACACACAAAGAAAAGTTTTTATTATCTGTAATTCTCACTGATATCCCTGAAAAAACTGCTTTAAAAAAATAGAGAGAAAAGTTAAGTTACTCTTTCTTTTCCCCATGTTTCAGAATTGTCTAATTTGGATGAAGAGTGATGGGTGGGTCTTTTGGGTTTTCAAGGGTAGTTGCTCCAATTGTGCAGAAAAGTTCACTATCCCTTCTATTTTTGGCAGAGCAGAAAGCATGTAAGTAGCTAACAAAGTAGAAACAGCAAAATCTGAAAATGCTTACTTGAGTTTAGCCTCCAAGCTTCTGCCTATAGGTGACAGACTCCATTTCCCATTGACACAAATTCTTTTAATCCATTAATTACTTCAACTTATATACAGTATAAAATAAAGGCATTTATGTCTGAGTTTCTTGTGCTGCAGAGAAATACTATTCTCTTCCTATTGCTATTGTCTGATAACACAAGTCTCACAACACATTTTTTGGAGAAAAAGTTTAAAATCCAGTGGCTTATGCAACATGACACAGGAAAGTGTTGCATGAAAATACAAGCTGTGCTATGTAGAGGTGGTTGCAAAGCAAGCAGTAGCTTTAAAGCTAGTTCACTAGAGTACTTAAAAGAGCTGTTAACCCACCTTCTCGTTCTCATGTAGGAGTTTCATAAAAACTCATTTTAGAATTTAAAGCAAATGTCTCCCCACCCATTTCAAAGAGATTTTATCCCTTGTTATTTCAACATATTAAGATGCAGAGCATATGATTTTCTGTAAAGTTTTAATACGCCCAATAAGGCTGAATTAGTGCATTAAATAATCAGTCTTTAGTGTGGGAAGAGAAAACCTAAGAAATAACTGTGTTTCTCTTGTTCTGAATTTATAAGTATTATTCTGCTATTAACCTCTAAGTTTTTTATGGTGTGTTTGCATCTTTAATAAGTATTTCAGTCAAAATACAAGTTTAAACAGACAACTAGAGTTAAAGAACTCTTACATTTCATCAAGCCGGGGACAAAAATATGTCAGATTTATTTGAAACCAGCTACATGAGTAAATTGTGTTCATTTAAGATCTTTCTTAATAAAGTTCTCCTTAATAAAAATTTATTTAAGCAGACTGAAAAGCCATTCAATAATTCAATCATAATGGTCAACAGGAATCTTTTCTCATTTTAATTTCAAGAAACATGAGTGCTATTCCATCTCATGAGCATTTTTGCCAGTGAACTCTTGTGATACGGACTGCATATTTGAGCCCTGGTGTGCAATATTTGCTTCCATTCCAGAGGAACTACTGAACAAATAAATCCCTGCTTTTTGTGCAGACATCACACTACTTATATAGGTTAAAGAAAACTGATTTATAAGTAATCAAAATTTAACACTGTGCTATAAAACTATAGTCTGGATTACTTTTGCCCACTGTTATTCAAGAGATTTAAAAGAACATTTCCAATAATCTCATTTTAACATTTTAGATTGACCCTTCACAATAGCTACAGCAGAGTCAAATGTTTGAGTATGAAGATGAGGGAGGAAAGGGAATTCATTTGAATTGATTGCCTTTTCCAGCAATATCAGCTGCTCTATGAAATACATCAATAACTTGCTCATTGTCTTTGTCCTACACAAGAGGCACTACCTTTACAGCAAAATATGGTTTCAGCTTCAACATCAGAAAAGAGATGTGAAAATAAGAATATTGAATTATTGACATTAGCTATATCTTTCCCTTGAAACTGCTTTATCTCAAAAAGTAAGAAAGAAAATTCTGACAATTCAATTTGGTGAATCCCAGTGCTTAGAATCTTACTAGACACTTTAGTTGGGGAAAAAAAAAAAAGAAAAAGAAAAAGAAAAAAGAAAGAAGGAAAAATAAGAGTAAAAAAGCTTTTTAACTGGTAACACTGTTTCTTCAAATATATTTGAGGCAGCTCTGACATGGGGATTGCTATGCAGAAGTGTAAGGATATGGGTGAAGTAGTTTCCACTCTATATATTTTGCAAGGATACTTTTAAAGATAGCAAAGCTTTTACTTTCTTTATGTAAGAATCTATGTTTTTTTCGAGCTTGAAAAAGAAAATAATTTCTTTGAAGTTTTAATTTCAGCTCTTAAAAGAATCAGAACAGACACTAAAAATATTTGGAGCCTTTGTGCTTAGTTGCTATTAAAACATGTACCAAACTGGAACAAGCCCTCATAGCTTAATGTTCAGCCCTGGTGACCAGTCTGAGCTCCTTCTTGTCAGGGGTAAGTGCTTGGACATCTTAAAGACAATTGATTAACAAATTACTTTTGAAGAAATCCTGTCCTATCATATGTCTATCATTCAGCTCAAATTACTACACATTCCAAACGAGTATAATTAAAGTGGGCAATTAATGAACATTTCTGGTCTCCAGATGCATCTCAAGTTTCTTGTTTGCCATTCACTATTGCACAGGAATCATTATGACTAGCATTATAGTCTTCGTGGTGACTTGCATTGGTGGAAATTGCTGCACTGTGTATGTCCAGGAGACACTCCTCCCCAGAAATAATGTGTCTATGGTGGCAACAGGAGGATGTAGGAAGTTAATTTCATATATTATCCACTGGAAAAAGCCATTTTAAATGAACAGATTTTAAAATGAACAGATAGAGACTACATCAGAAAATTGCTCATCTCTCCAATTCATGCTATTGAAATAGCACTTAGGGACTGATTTGTGATAATCTGGTGATTCACTGGAAAGGGCTGAAGGAACAATGTCCCCCCTGTTGACAATGATAAGCAAGAATGAGATTTCTTATTATTGCTGATGTACCTGCTGAAATTACTACTCAAGTACTTTCTGCTATTGCTATTGCTATTTTTCCTTCTGTTGTAATTAAAGTAATGTCAGAGGAACACTGCCTTCTGCTGTGTCTCAATTAAACCAGTCAGTTTCTTCACACAATCCTATCAAAGAGGGCTACAAAAGGAACAAGAGACAATATACTAACTTTGTAATGTTTCAAAGTTTTTAGCACATTCACTATTTAGTGGTGCCTTTATCTCAGAGAACTGCACTTGCAAATACTCATGAGAGTCCATATGTTTTTTGGTTTTGTCTGAGGTCACATCCTCATTATTAGTTTAACTGCAGTAGGATTGCTGGATGATCCTACATATTAGACATACCTAGAATGCAAGGGTGCCAGCATGTGACCTGAGGGTTTTTTCTTCAATGACTCAGATGAAATTCCCTTGTCTTTCAGCAGCTGATTTGACTGAAGAAAAATAAGCATGGAAGCACACTCCATGATCTGATCCCAAATTTCAGTTAGATTCACGTTGTGATAGTAAATGTAATTTGAATGTCAAGATCAGGAGTATTAACTAGTTGCTGAGCCATATTCCCTGAAAAAAAGAAATAGAGCTTGGCTGTGGCTTGGGTTCTCAGTGAAGAACACAGCCTCTTCATAGAAAGACAACGGAGAGCTGGTGTCTCTAGAGGCAGGACCTATTCACATCAGCCACAAGACATGGGGAAAGGAGCCTGCACTCTCCTTCTGCACACTGAACTAAGTACTTGACTCATCAGAAGGAGTGTGAAAGGTGATGATTACTTAGAAGGACTAGGATTAAACTACTGCTATGGGATATGTGGAGCAATTTCCCTTGGAGATTTTTCTCTTAATCACACAGGTTATGTCTATATTGCTAAATAAAAGCCAGGCAGGCATGTGTTCACATGATTAAGTGTACTGATATAGCCTTAGCAAGTGAGATGGAATGCTCCAAAACAGGCCCAGGTAGCAAGTTAGCTGTTGAGCAGTGCAGACAGTCAGGAGACCAATTTTGATCTCAGTTTCTGGGCCTCTTGTTTAGCAAAATAGAGGCTTGATAGGATTGCTGTAGTATATCCACTGCCCAAGATGTTTGCTAAGGTCACAATCTTCAGACATCTATCTGCCTTTCTGCAGCAGCTGCCTCTTCTGTCAATGACACAGGGCTCCCTCTTTCCCCAGACTGTTCAGAGAAGGATTGGCTTAGAACATTGATCTAATGTTTGGGCCATACCACTTGGAAATGTGCCAGTTCTACAGTGAAGAGGAAGAAAATAACAAAAGGGAGGTGACAACAGATGTCAGTAATATAAAGGCAGAGAAGCTATGTCCATTTCGTGTTCGGTTCTACTGACACAGCTGTTTCTTTATTTTGTCTTTATTGTCTAGTATATTTGTATCTATGTACATGCATATGTTTTATATGCAAGTAAGAGGCAGTTTCATACTGCAGCTAAAGAAAACTAACCCCTAGCTGCAGTCAAGTGCTCCCACCACTTTCCTTATACTCTTTCCTTAGGATTTGTGTCACTTGTAGTGAACTAGTTCCAAACACCAAACTAGCACAACTGTATCCTAACTTCTGTCAACTCAGCTCCCTGAATAAATTCACCATTGAATAGGACCCCATCATAGTGAGCATGTGCTGGAACTCAGACAGGGAGGTGCCTAACTGAGAGGCAGAAGGAGGAGCAGGACTGAGCTTTGTGTCAGCCAGCAGCTGTTGGGCAGGCTCAGCTGTGCTTCCAAACATACTCGCAGCCAAGATTTTTATTCAACAAAGATTTTTTGGACCTAAAAATATCTAATATGTACACCATGACACAAGTAGAAACAGGTAACTTTTTGTGGTTTGGTTCTGTTTGGGTTTCTTTCCTGTAGGGTGGATAACAATTTATTCCTTAAGACCTGAAAACATGATTAATAAATAGACTCAGATACATGGGTCAATTTGAAACTAGAGCACTTTCTACTTTTTAGTATCTGATGTCTATCCAGTCTTACCTTGAATCTCTCATCAAAGTAACATCCCAGCAAATACCTGCCGCTTCCTTTCCAGTGAAGGAGCCATAAGTACATAAGCGGCAAAAAACCTCTGTGGTTTGAAATTTTTGCTTATTCTTTTACAATGCTGCTTTCTGAGCACATTGAGAGTAAATCACCTCTATGGGCTAGATCTCTCACTACATTATTAATAGCTGATTCAATTTAGCTAGTTAGAGGAAGAACAGTTTCTGAAGTTAGATTGGATTTCAACCACCCTTCTTTGATTTATGTTATTTTTATCCTTTAGCACTAATTGCTCCCAGTGCATGGTTTGCCACACAGCTATAATTCCTGTATCTCTATAATACCAAAAGGAATAGCTGCCAGGCAATGCTAATCCTTGCTACTGTCTTGCTGGAGATTTTACTGCCCCCCAGTCTTTTTTGGATCTTTCCCTGCAAAGGATTTTAACTTGATCTTGAAATTGTGTTATTGCATTTCCTAGTCATGCCTTCCTGCTTCTACAATCTCCCATCATAAATGTTGCTGCTGGTAATTTTACTTTGAGCACTAGCATATCATAGGATCATAGAACCCAAAAATGTCTTCAGTTAGAAGGGACCTTAAAGATCACCTGGTTCCAACCCCTTTTGCATGGTCAAGAACACCTTCCACTACAACAGGTTGTATTCAGTCCTATCCAACTTGGCCTTGAACACTTCCAGGCATGGGGCATCTGCAACATCTCTGCTAGGTAGTGCAAGGTATCCTCACTGCCAGACATGTGAGGCACACTCAGCCATTCTGATTTAGGAGAGCTGCCAGCATGAGAGCTGTCCTTTACCAACATGGCTTTTTAATAATGAAATTTGTTCTAAGAAGGAAGTTTTCAAAGTAAAAATAGTACCTAAGCGCCAAGTCCCTTTCAAAAGGTAAAAACAGTGGCAAACATATTTCTCTTTACCTTTTTCTAAGATAAAGAATAAATAGAGTATGTCCTTCAGGTACTTCTCTCTAGATGCCATAATTATATTTCTTCTCCATAACTGAACAATATACAGAAACATTTTGCAATAAAGCCCTAATGATACTGTGCAGTTTTCACTTATAAAGCACAGTAAGTTTTGTGTCACCAGAGGATATATGGTTTCTGCTCTGAGGCTTCTTTTGACTGAACAATTTCTTCATTAATCATAGCCTTACATCATATATAATAAGTTCCTCGCAAAAAGGATTTAACATTTACAAATATCTTAAGAAATCAAGAGTAGTAATGATTTTTCTCCTTGCTACTTACTGCATTCAAGAATTACTCTGGATGTTGATGTAGAGAGCAGGGGATATGGGGATTCCAAGAAAGAGTAGTAGTAATAGATTCACAGACACAAAGCAGAGAGATAACGTTAGGCACCTTTTTTTCCCAGGAAAAGGAAGAAAATTATGGGAACATGGAGGGGGGGAAAAATCCAATAAAGCAGTTTGAGTGCTCACAGTGTATAAGACTTAAGGCCTGAAAGTGTTAAGGCCCTGTTGAAAATGAGAGAAAGACAAGTCTCTTAGATTTACTGTGTGGGGAAAAAAGAAGCCATGCATAAAAGGCAGCTTGGGTCTTTGGATTCAGCAAGTACTGAATCCTAAGATTCATCTTGCATATTTTAGGATCAATATCCCAAGACAAATAACAACACTTAAAAATACGCTTGTTGTTTTCAGTTTTATTAAATTACAGCAAGTTACTTTCCCATTGATCAATTAAATAAGTAAGACTGGATCTTGACTATATACCCCTGTGTTGGTGTACCATAAATCAAGCCCACAGTCGAATAAGTGTTTAACTATGTGTTCACAAACTGTTGTCTTTAAAGGAACTCACCAATCGAGTCATATTTTTAATTCTTATATGGAGAATTTGTTTCTCACTGGCTGATGACTAGCCACAGTGAACTTTATTTTCAGCCCAGTATCAGGATAAATTCTCACCTAGCAAGATCCTAAGGGGAAGCCATATGAGGAGTGGCTGAGGTCACTTGTTCTGTTCAGCCTGGAGAAGAGGAGACTGAGGGGAGACGTCATTGCAGTTACAACTTCTTAAGGGGAAGAGAAGGGGTAAGTACTGATCTCTTCACTCTTCTGACCAGTGAGAGGACTTGAGGAAATGGCCTGAAGCTGTGTCAGAGAGGTTTAGGTTGGAGATTACAAAAAGGTTCTTCACGCGAAGGGTGGTTGCGCACTGGAACAAGCTTCCCAGGGAAGTTAGCACAGCACCAAGCCTGGCAGAGTTCAAGAAGCATTTGGATGATGCTCTCAAGCACATGGGGTGAGTGCTTAGGGTGTCCTGTGCAGAGCCAGGAGTTGGACTTGATTCCAATGGGTTCCTTCCAACTCAACATATTCTATGATTCTATGACACTATAATTCTATGTTTCCATTAACTCAATTAATTCTGGCAGCTTGAGGAAAGGGCTCCATACCTTGCAGAAACAGGATTCATTCTTAATGTGAATATATGCATTTCTGGCTTTGTTTATCCTATGTTTGCTTTATTTGGCCCACATTTGTGAATAGAGTCTGAGGCTGAAGAAAACTGTATATCAAGATACAAGCAGCAAACCTATTTTTGCATAATAGATAGGAAAAACTCCATGAATAGTAAGAGCTTATCTCATCTATTATGAAAAGAAAAGCCACAGGATAGGATGCCTGCCTTCCAGTGCACCCACAAGAAAAATGAACAATTTTCCAGAATGGATTTTGTGCCCAAAATGTGCCGTGATATTTTCTACAGACTTAGTAAATAGTTGGACCATAGCCTGATCACAGTGGTTCACAATCTTTCTATATTATTTATTCAAAATCATCAGCCACCTGCAGTTTTTTGCTTGCTCGTAGGAATTTTTAGCCTAATGGGCAATCACATGTAATCTGTCTGCACTTCCTTGTAAATGTAAACCATTGAGTTCACTGGGCTTGTTAAGGCTATCAGGCTACTGGTGGAAGTATCTAAGATCCCCAATGTAAGTCATTACTGCCCTAGAGGGAGATGTTCAGAGACTGAGTTAATAATTTGTAAGGACAAAGCTATTTGGGATGCCAACCCTAATTTCGCAATCATATTTCTCTTCTACTGATATCCTAAGAACTATTCCCCCAGTCTTCTCTAACTGGCCTTTTCAACATATTGTTCTCTTGAGAAGAAGATGGAAATCCACATTTCCAGAGTGGCTCAGTGCCTGAAGGGTGACATACAATCATTACCATCAATTAGTAAACCACTGTGATGAGTAAGTCATGAGAGGAAAAAGAGTTTCTAATACCAAACTTATAATGCTTAAACAAAAAGTTACATTTGATAAAATCCAGATAATTCATCATCAATGACCTGAGCTTATGTTTAAAGTACTTTAAAGGGAAAGTCATCACAAGGTTTCTCCTGATCTTAAAATGCCTTCTGTTGTAAAAACATGCCTATAGTGGGAGGATAATACATTAAGAAACCTGTATTTTCTTTCTTCCTTCATCACAACCAAGTTTGGTAATGCTTCCCAGAATTTAATTTCTTAGAAATGGCAGGACTTGAACAGGTTTGGCTGGTCCCAGATGCCATTATATGTAGAGAGAACAAATCACCCTATTACAGTGCCCTTTAAAAACAATGGAATGGAATATTCTTTACTAAGTTTGCATAAGATCACAAGCTTAAACTCTAAAGTCAAAAATAATGTATCAATTTTAATTCATGATGCTAAAATCTTTATTGTCATCTTTCACCTCTGCTAACATATATTAAAGTATTAAGAATCCATAGAGGTTCTGTCTTGGGTTGAGCTGGCAAAATGCCAACTGCCCTATACCCACCCCACCCCCGCTGAGAAGAGGGAGAAAGAAAAAAACCTCCAAGATTGAGACTTAAACTAGTTATATATGTTTATAGAGAAAAGACAAAATTTTAAAAAGACTACAATATAACATGCACCTACACAAGTTAGAAATAACAAAAAATAACTCCCCATCGAACTCAAATCCCACTATTCTAGCTACAAATGACTGAAGGGAACTCAATCTCCCGAGGGACAGACCCAAGCAGGGAGAAAGACTAAGAACAAACATTTTACTCTCCTAAGATACCATAGCAGTGAGGTGGTAGGGCCTGGTCCAGGAAAACAGCACAAAACGTCTTTCCCAGACAAGCAGCCATCAGGAACTGAACTAAGCCCCTCCTATACCTGCTTTTACATCCAGGATGATGTCAGAATATGGTATGGAATACCACTGGCCAGTAGAAGTCAGCTATCAGCTAGCCCAGCCCAGCTCAAGTCAGCTGATTATCTCAGGCATACTCTGAAAACTAAAGCCTAAATTTAGGCCTAGCTTAAACCATAACAGGTTCCTATTAGGAAGTCTAATTTTGCCAGACATCCCAGAGTTGCCACTAAGGCTGTAGCTCAACATTTTGTTGAACTGTGAATTGCATGCTCTTTTGATCAAACTGTCTTGCCAGAAAAGAACCACATTCACACTCAAACAAGGTGATCTGAGAGTAGTAAAACTGTACCTATAGTGCACTTCTAAAACTGCCAAGTAAGAATTACAGATTAATTTTGAAGATTAATTTCAGGGTCTTGTCTGAGTCATTGAGGCTCTTGGTCTGGGAGGCGAATGTTCAGACCCATGCAAAGCATGAGATTTCCAAGAGGCATGACGGACACAGATCTTTCCACCTTACATATCTGTGATTAGTACCTTCTTGGTGCAGCCATCGTAGCTTATAGCAAAGGAGATACTGACTATTTTCACCCAGGCCATTTCTTGCCAGCCTCAGTAACCTGCTGGCTTATATCTGCTTTGCAGTTTTTACTTCTGGGACCCAGATGATGACTTCTGTTTTTACAATGCAATATATTCTTCAATGGAAAAAAGGGGAGGGAATGCATGAAAAAAACCTACTGTCATGCAGCAGATGGACTGTGGGGAAAACTGTTTAAGTCATCTGATTATTTTGTATGATTTTTTGGAGGTGTGGAAGTTCTCCTTCTGCTTTACAGTACTGAACTTTGTGCATTGGTGGCATAGTAATATAGCACTGCTTGTACAAAAAAATGGGGGTTGTGATCCCTGGTGTACCAAAACCCTGTAATTTCAGTTTCTGGGCAGCTTCATATGCCCAGCATGTTGTCAGATTCTAGCACATGAACAGGTTAATACATGAGTATAGGCTAGTTTAAATTTCTAAAGATATTTATTTACAGAATCCCAGGATAAGAGTTCTCCTACAAAAAGTCCAAGATTTTAATTTGCCTGTTATTGCTGTCATTCCCAAGGACATATCAGAAGCCAGATAAGATCATTCAACAATTTATTACAGCTCCAAGGCTTTGAAATAAGATAAATCAAAGGTATATTTTAAATTTGAAAATAACAAGTCCCTAATATCTCTTTGCTACTTGTCAAGAGTAATATGTTGGGGGTTTTACAGTGGAGTGGGAAAGGACTGCGTACTTTTCCTGAAATCAAAATGTATCTTGTATACTCTTTCCATTAGAGCAAATGATATTTTTCCCTTTTAGCATCTCCATAGACTGTTCTGATTCAGCAAGGTACTAAAATTTAAGGCTACAAATACCCTGAGATTAGCTCAGTTGGTTAGTGCCTGGTGCTAATAATGCCAAAGTTGTGGATTTGATCCCTGTATGGGCCATGCATTTTAAAAGTTGGGCTTGATGATCCTTGTGGGTCCCTTCCAACTCAAAGTATTCTGTGATTCTGAATAAGAATGTAGAGTTAATAGAACTGCTTGTGTCTCCCAGCTAAGGAACTTGCTTAGACATAATGATGAATTCAGCCTTAATTAGTATCTAATACTGGTAAGTTCTTCTGAAGACAAGGAAGATATCAAGTGCATCTTGGCTGGAATGTTTCAAACACAGCAGGAATCAGGGTTCTCTTGGTCTAGCCATGAACGTCCTAAGTAATTAACCAGCTTCATGATGACACTTATCCGTGTATTTATTCATTTTAAATAAGGAGAGAGACAAGACTCCTAAATTTGGAATTACCCCGACATTGCTAGTCCTACAAAATAAATTGCTAAGGAAAAAGAAACAAAGAAAACCCCTAAAACAGGAATGCAACCACATCAGCACAAAGAATGAAGTACCTTTCTTGTCAGTGAGGATTAATTTAGATAATCACATTAGGTCTCTCCCCTATCTGTTCTTGCAGATTAAACCAAAACAGTAGTTCAAATTCTGTTTACTTAATGGAGGGATTCACTGCACTTTTTTAGTGAAAAGATAGTGGGGACAAGAGGAGGGGTTGACTTGTTTTTGTAAGATGAAATATTTATATTTAGACATCTTTTTATATATACTAGGAATGGAAATAGGAAATCAGAAAGATGCAGGAAATTGAACCGTCTCCCTACAGAGAATTTCTACATCTGCATATGTAAGACTACTCATGGAGAGAGAAGGCAGCTCCATTGAATACAAAGAGTAGAAAAAGGGTGGATAAGAAATGTGAGTTTTGAGAACAGCCTTCTAAACAGTTTTTTAACTGGATGCTAAACTATTTAGAAGTTAATAGAATGGTTTAAAAAACATACCTATTTGTTGCATGCCAGCTCAAGTCGTAGACTCCCGAAATCCTCATTGCCACATCCTCCTTTCTCATTCCTTAAACTGGTACAGAAACTGTGAGACCTCTGGAAGTTGCATGATGTTTGATGCTTTTTGATTCTCTTCTGCATCATTCATTTCTCTGCTGCTAGTTTATGTGGGTTTTTTACTTCCAATATTTTTAAGTACTTCCCCTGATCTGGAAAATAAGAGCCAGAAAATCACTGGAATAAAAAATTTGTTGGCTAAGATAAATGTAAGTAAATAGAGTAATGGAAAAAGACAGTGCTATGTATACTTTAAATACAGAAGAAAGCAGCTGTCTGGTGAATTTGCCTTCCTGCAGCCAAAGCCATTTAGCTTCTGTTTAAGAATAGTGGCAAATAGTAAAATAATTAATGGAAACAGATATCACTGGGGCTACTTAAGTAAGAAAAACTGATGTGGTTAAGTACTTGAGGGGATATAACATTTAATGATGGATACTTATAGGGAGTTTTATGTGTTCCAGGAACCACACTTACTGCAATTAATCCTTAGGACACCCCAGGGAGATGACTTTGTAATAAATAGTTTCCTGCTCAGTTTGCAGAAGGGGTTATAAGCAGGGAAACAAGATGTCATTGTAATATGCACAAGACTAGATGGCACTTCGGTAGGAACAGCAGGGCAAGAACTCCTGAGGTTCTGGGTTTCTGTCCTTTATGCATGTCCTCAAAAGTGGCAGAACCAAAGTGGTGTGGGAGATGTGTGTGTCTGGGTACTCTATTCCTAAGAGTGGATCTCATACACTGAAGTCCCATAAAAAGATTTCTCAAAAAACTATTGGTGTAATTTTCAGGCTGGAAATCCATAGCTTTCCTTCATGATTTTCAATGCTATGAACTAGTGGAAATTTAAGTCGATGTCACAAAATAAAAACATAAACAACAGAGAGGTGAGTTTTGGGGGTTTTTTATTTCAGAAGCAGTATGGAGAGAAAAGTATTTCTTTGCTTGTATTTTGAGGATGAAACAAGAGTTGGCATAATTTGAAAATGTCTCATATTTTCCCCTGGGCTTTTAAGTATCAGTGGCTCATTCGAACAGCAGAGGTTGTAAAAATAAAACAAAATAGAGAGAATGTGAAAAAAGCCAAAGGAAAATATAATCAGAATGGGAAGGAAAGAAATTTAGCTTATAATTTAAAATTTCTCTATATTCGAAACACTCTCATTTTTTTCCCCAACAGACTCATATAAGCAAGTCTTCATCTACCTTACTGAGGTTATTGCCTTCACACAATAATTTTATGTGCTTCCATTTAAAAGCATTTTATTGGACATCCCAATTATAGAATATTATCTTTATTACTAGCATTGAGTAGGAGTAATAGACCAACATGCTATTATAAAGACAAAAACAAAATCATTACTCCTTCAAACAACTTACATATTCTTTTTAATGGGATGTGTAAAATGTTATAATGAGAACCATCCTGAATTGTAGTGATTTTCTTGATTAAATGGTGGCATGTACAGAAGGTTCAAAGACATTTTTTTCTTGTAACTTTTACATCTAAAATAACTTGAGTTTTAAAGCAAGATTAATAGAGAATTAATATGGACATGAACATTTTTATTCAGTAACAGTTTTTAAACATCAGAGTTCTAGGACAAGTAAAAAGAAAGAAACTGATTTTGATACAGCTGAGTGTTCTGAATAATAAAAAATGAATTATCCTGCCATGAGTGTCAGTGGCATAAGTCTATGGACTTCAGATTGTATGTTCAGAATGTTTGCAGTGATTTTGTCACAGTTTCTGCACAGGAAGGATGGATAGCAGTTGTTCTTAGGTAATATCAGATATGCTCAGATATTGCTTTTTGCATTCAGCCATTCCAGCTGATAATCTATTCCTGGAAGAATAGCACAAAGACCAACCATACTGTGAAGACAAAAAGTACCTCTAGAAATTCTATTATGATTTTAATTACTCAATCACAATACTTTTCTAAAAAAAAAAAAAAAAAAAAAAAAAAAAAAAAAGTATTATTTTTGTTCCTGTGAGGCTATGGCCAATATGCAATTTGAATCTATTCTGTGGTTTTATGGGTAGCAGCTCTGCTTCTTTGCACTTCTATTATTTTATTGTACATGACTTTTTTATCAAGAAAACAGTCATGATTTGGCCATATTGCCTCATAATTTACAATGACACATATTGCAATGACAAAGACCTTTCTCATACAAATAGAAAGCAGGAGATTTTTTTATGTCAAATTTTTTATTCCTAATATTTTTTCATATGTTGTCTCTGACAAAAAAGCTAATGGTAAGTAGGAAGCTATAAACCCTCTGTTTACATGAACAATGAATCCTCATCCTAATCTAGGAAGATGAAGTTCTCTTACAGCATTAAAATAATTTGCAGAAAGAGCCTGAAGCCAGGAACAGAGTGGAAATATCTGTGTGATGTTGCTACAAGTCTAATTAATTAGAGGCAGATTTGGAGGGGAGGAGAAGATATACCTAACCCTTGGTAGCAAGAAATGAGAAACCATCCAGCTTATTACTAATGCCCAAGCAGCCTCACAAGAAAGGATGTGACTTCACAGCCATACTTAAGAAAACCAAGAAGAAAAATCTACTAAGAGCAATGAGAGAAACTCTCTCTAGGGCCAATATGGTTTTAAAAAAGACCAACAGAAGGCCTTACAGAAAGAACTGCAAATTAAAAAACAGCAACAAACAACAAAAAGAAGAATAGGGTAATCCACCAACACCTATCCTAGAAGAGAAGCTGAGGCAGTGAAAGGAGTGTTAGCAAAATCCATCCTTAATAAGGGAACAAAGAGGACTCAAAAGAGACAAAAACTTCTGAGTAAGTGGTATACAGGACATCTGAGCTAGTTCCTGTGTCTCCACAACAGGTAATTTGGAGCAACTAGTGCTAAGACTCCTGCAGAGGTATTCCCAAGAACCACTGGGATTTGTATTTCACATCAAAAATATCCTGAAGAGGTGTGCAAGATGTAAGCATTGCCTTCATCAAACAGAAACTAAGGAAAACTTTTTAATGTCTCCGTTCCCTTTTCGTTTTCCCCTTTTCCCCTCCTCCCTTCCTTTCCCCCTTTTTCCCCCCTTTTTTTGAGAGGAGTTCTTTGGATCCCAGCACTAATTCATCTTGGAAGAGGGGAAAAAGTTTGCTGGTAAGTGTCAGAGCTATGACTGTTTCTTTGCAAATATATTTGCTCCAGACTTCTTGTATCTCCAAGACAAATTAAATTTCTAAATAATGTGCTTAGGGGTGGTCTTAGATGTACTTCTGAGCCTCCACTCATGGAACATAAGAAAAGCATAAGGAAGTATAAGCTGAGCAGGAGGAGGCTTGGGAGAGGGCTCCTAGTCCTCCTATGTATCAGCTGGGCCCAGCACTTCACACTCACTGCCATTTGTTTCTGCAGCACTTCAGAGACATGTAATTCCTTATCCTGCAGGTGACAGATATCTTTGGTATTATTGCTGCTCTGTGGGCAATAAATCTCCACTCAAATATAAGCCTAGGTCATACCATATGACAACTTCTTTACTTATTTGCATCACTGTAAGGCAGGCTGGCAATTATACAGAAAGTACATTACCATGGCAACACAGAGAAACTGCAGCATCTATAAAAAATATAAGACTGCAGAATTACTTAACATTTTGTTCTCCAAAGTCTTCAGTGTTCTGAGCTTAAATTTTGAACAAAAAATCATAACAAATGGTGCCTGTTTCACAAATAGTGCTTCCTACGTCTTTTAGAAGTAATTGTTTCTTTTCATCAAAGCATTTTGTATTTTCATCTTTGTTGAATTATTGAGTTTAATAAGTAAAATATTCCTCTATCCCCTGTTTAGAATTTTTTTTTTTTTGCAAAAAATACCACTTGATTATTAGTTAAATACAGTAATTATTTCAGCACAGTTAATACGTAAGTCCCCTCACACACCTCCCACACAAATGATTGCAGACAGCTCTGACAGCTCCTGAGTGCTGTTAAGCTCTGGAACAGCACAAAAGAATAGCTGACATTTTATTCTGCATAGGAAGGGAAAAGCCAAGCAGTCAGAAGCATGAGAAGGGGCACAAAGAGGTGAGAGGAATACAACCATGCAATGCCCAGGTCATGGCCTGGTATCCACCAATTCAAGATATAAAACACCCTGGTTTCTAGCATAAATCACAAGGCTCCTTCTGGCTTAGTTCCTAATTCAAAACTGGGGCTCAGATAATCAAATATGGCTTTGTCACCCAGGTCCCACAAGCTGCACTGTTTTTGAATGTCACTCTATTCTATTACTTCACCTCACAAACATAGACAATGCATGTAAAGGCAAAAGCTGTTTAGTGGCCTAAGGATATTCATTGTGTGCCTCTTTGAGCAGAAGTAACTATAAGCAAATATGAAGCAGTTATTGTTTTATGACTCCTTTCTTCAAACAGAAGGCAGACAGAGTGCTCACTCCGAGCCTTTTTGACAAAAATGGAACCATGCGACACAGATAGAAAAATTTAGAGGACCCCATTAATACATGACTAATGCTCTACACTGAGATAAATGCTCTGGCTTCAATTTTTTTCTAAAAGATTCAACACTGCTAGCAGGCTAGTTTAAAGTCTGATTTTGAAAAACACACCATCCATTCACTGTCACAGTCAATAGAAAAACACACATTGAGTTCTGAAGATCAGAGTTTGAAAAAGTCTTGCTGTGCAGTGTCTCTGATCTACATTCCATGCTAATTAACCTATATCTTTCAGTTGAAAACAGACCTTAGTTCCTTATCAAGAAGCTTAATTATGTTACCTATATTGCATTTATGAAATAGATGATAAAGTCCAGTCTGAAGTCTTTGTTAACACCATTAGCCAATAAGACTGACAGAGAGCTGGTCAGGAACAGAAACTATGAAAATGTCCAAAGCATTGGCACAAATAAAACATAGGAAATTCAACCACTATGGCCTACCCAGAATTATCCATTGCCTTACTACATACAGTAAATATGCAACCAAAAATTCAAAATAGCCCAACTGTTTATATAAAATTCTAGAGCTTGAGGCCAACAATACAACAGGACATAAAGTAGTAAATCAGCAAAACCTCCCAAATAAAAGCAGCAAAGATATGCAGATTTTTATTCGAAACAATAATCTTGATGAACAAGAACCAGAATGCCAGGCACAGTAAAAAGCAGAAGCAGCAAGAGGGAGAAAGGTAACACAAGTTGATACTTGATATTGTAACCAAGTCTACTGACGTGTCAACTGGAGCAACAAGATCAGAGATGAAAAGAAAATGGTAAACATGAAGCAGCAACTCAATCATTAAGAAGTAACAGCCAACTAATGGGAAAAGACATCCAGCTACCAGAAAGCCAATTACTTGAATAAAAATACAACAAATGAAAGATGACCACCTCGCACCACTAAGAGGAAAAAAACAGCCAGCTTCACACACAACAAAATTACATGAATTGAATAGAAAAAGTAGGAAGGGAAGCCTGAAGATAAAGCTGCAGGAAGGTCTTGGTCACACTGTAGACATTATTTGAAACTAATTCAATTTTGTCTGTAGTTTCATGTAGTTGCAACAAAGCATTCACAATGAAATGAACTGATTTCCAAGTGCTAAAAAGTCTGTATTTCTTCTTGAGAAAATGAGGTATCATCATAGGGACAGGATTACTGATCACCTCTGACTGCTTACCCATTTCTGTTTGTAAAAGTGCTTAATTTCTATTCATGGGATAGGATTCCTTTCATACCACAACAGTATTTCCCATCACGCCAAGCCCCAAATACAACCACGTGGCTAACTAAAGACAGAAAGTATGACACAGTAACATCATCAGGGGACTTTGAGAAGTCAAGCTGGTTCAATTCCCTGCCCTGTCACATACTTCTGGAGTAAATTTTGATAAGCCATGTCAGGCAAGTCAGTATACCATGGTTCATAGAGCCCTGGCATGGCTTTCCACAGCCTCTGCAGGTGATCCACAAGCTTGCATGGAGACACCTACCTGCTCCTGTGGTCACACTGGAAGCCTTCCTATTTGGTGAATGAAGATAACAAACTTCCACATCCTATAAAGATGTGGATATAAGATATAAGTGGCAAAGAGCCAGTGAAATATTAGATCTGCATACCCTCTTTATTCACAGAGCACAAACTTGTGAAAAATCTAGTGGGTATAGGCTGAAAGGAATGTACAGCCACCTCTATAGAAAACATATGGCTGAATTCAATCTTGGTGTAAACAAAAATATTCTAAGTTTCACACAATTTCATTTCCTTCTTTTTGTTTCACACTTTTCCCAATAGCTGCAAACTATCGTCAAAGCCCATCACAGACGAAGTCATTTCTGAAGCCAAGCTATGCATTTTTTAACACCATTTTATCTTTTTCCATATGTCACCTCATCTATTTCTGTTGCTCTTCTTCACCTGTACGCCAATTATGTATCTGGTAATTCATTCTCCAGTAAAGCCTGATTCATCTGTAACCACATAAGGACAGATTTCATGATGAAATCCTTAAGCAAGATGGTTTGGAAGAGGGAAATTTTAGTTTCCCTTAAAGACATTTTTCCAAGGCATTCCACTACTAGGAAAAAACCTTCTTAAATCCTGTGAAATTAACATAATAAATAATACAAAGTATAAGGCCAAAATTGCAAAACAGAGAAGTTGTTTCTGGACTGGTTTTATTTCATTCCATATTCCCCTGTGCAGTTTACTCCTTTTTAAGGACGCTCTTGAGAGGCGTAAGTTATATTTTGCCATGTCTACAGTAATTACAAAATTATTTCACCCATTTTAACAGACATCTTTCCACATTGCCACTCTTGTAATTTTTTGCATGCATATCCAGTCTTTCAACTCTAAATCAGTGTTTTCTCTACCATTTACTTTGAATATTTGGAACTCGTGGCTACACTTTACCATTTCCCTAGGCCACTAAACTATAAGTGTCTAAACCAGGTCATTAAATATCTACATCGTTTGACATATTGTTATTTTTAATACATTTGGTAGTCTTTCAGCCCTTTTTTTGGAACATACAGTACTACTTTTTTCAAATAAATGTGAATAAATTTTTGTCAGCTGATTTCATAGGATGTTATAAAACTGAAATCAAATTCAATGCTGCAGTCTGTACAACCACTGCTTTTCTATTGTGCTTTTAATAAAAAGAACAATTCAAAAAATGCCTGATAAAAAAACCCCAACTTTTGTAAGAATCGTAATACTTCTTGCTCAAAACAGTCTTGTATGTTTAGAGATACATTTTTCCATACAATTCTACTATGCTTCTTGAATCAGAATTTAAATGTATGGAAGCCCTGTAACTATCTCACCTCTTCTACCCCTTTTGTCCCTACTCCCAACTCACTAATCAGTACAATAAGGTGTGTTTTCTCCCATTTTTCTGCAAGTGGCAGGTTAAGTGTCACACCAAAACTAAATGCCATAAATTCTGCAGAGCAGCAACTCCCCTAGGCTCTGCTACTTGAAGCATTTCCTTGCTTGCTCCCTTTCCTCCCCTGAAGTCATTTCTGTATGATCTGATCTTTTTTCTAGTTTGTGTGTGCACATATGACAAAGAAATTTTACGGAGAATCTCAATCTTTGCCATTTCAATTCATAATTAATTCATTCCTCTTCATTTATTAATGAACTAATTTCTTCCTAAGGTTAAAGTTACTCAGAAAGGAATAAGGCAGAACTTTTACAGTGTATTAAGGTCTCCCATACATCACTAAAGAGATCTGTCTTGATGGCCTGCTTCCCAGAAGAGTCCACACATCACAGCAAAGAATAACAGAAACTGAATGTTTAGGAAAGCTGGGACCTGAAATCTGCTTTGGATTTGTTTGCACTTCTTATTTCTAAGCCGTGTAAATCTGATTAGACTCTTTGGAGAGGAAAATGAAAACACCTTACCCATTACTCTATAATCATCCTCAGAGAAAATCTTTTTCACTGCTTTTGAAAATATGCCTCCCCACCTTTACATCTGTGGCTAGTATTTATTTTCTGAGGACCATGCAAGTAATCATTTGCATTTGTACACAAAATACTTTTTATGATCATTATCGTCCTGAAATGGGAAGCTCAGGATTTCAGAGGTCTCAGTCAGGATTTATAAAGGCAAAGCAGACTGCGTGTCCCAGTGCAACTTTTCTCATGTTGGAGCAGCAGAGTTGTGCAGGTTTGGCTCCCAATTTGCACACATAAATTTTCCCCTTTATCTAGTCTCATCATTACACTGAGCTATATGCCGCTTCCTATAGGCAGTATATTCAAGGTGAAGGGAAGTGTGGGTAAGTGAAGATAATCTGTCTCTGTACTACTTGCAGAGTTTTTGAATATTGAATGGCACTAGCCACATCTGCTGTATCATGCAAGCCTCCTGTTCTCCCTATCCTCTTGTGATTGCATGTTACACACTGGTTTCAGATTAGGCTCACCCTCCTTTCTTCTCATCTCTCTGTTCTTTTAGAAAATAGGTCTTTAGCTCATTCAAGTATGTGATATGCATATTTCTAAAACAAAAATTAAGGTCAACCAAGGTCACCAATTACTGATGGAGCCTATTCTAAAATTATATAGCCCAGATGTGATTTTTTTTCTTTTTTAATCAAATGTAGGACAAGAGTAAAGAGTACTTGAATTGACACATTAATATAGGAGGCAGACTATGTGAAGAAGGATTTAGAGTTATAATCAAAGCCTGCTGCATAAGAGCAGACTGTTGAAGCTATAGTGAGTGGAGGATGATTCGAGTCACCATCCATATTTTGATTTTTTTCATTACTTTGTTACTGAAGGCTTATATTGTATTTCTATACACAGATATACACAAGCTGTAAGGGAGAGATCACAGTCACTGCTGGCAAGGAAACAAGTTACTGAGTGCTGAAACTCACATTTTAAATTAAATTATATTAGGGTTTGAGGAAATTCACACTTATAATTGTCAATGAGTTCTTATTTGTATATACTTAGAGAGGAAATCATTAATTGTGTGTGGTGGTCTGTGTTAAGAGCCTTACTTTAACTGCTGGCAAAGTAACTTTATTAACAACTGAACTACAAGTAGCAAGCAAGTAAACCCAGAGGTCCAAAAGCCCAAAGAGCTCTCTTTAACAGAAGATTTAACTCCTTTTAATCTCTCTCTACTGTTCATGTGCACATAAATCATTTTTAATTCGCTAAGCTTTGTTGCCAAGCTTTGGCTCAAGTGCTGATAGGTGGCTGATATCTCTGTCCGTGTTAGTTCTCAAAGCACATCTTGTTATTTTTCAGCTGTTTTTCCTCTTCTCTGCTTTCTCATGCCAAAGCTAAATCCACTCAAGGCTGAGGCCAAGGCCTCCAGCAGCCCATACTTCATCCACAATTGTGCTAATATCTTTGAGGGAAACACTTATTCGACTAGTGTTGAACTCAAGGAAGTTATAAGAAATAAATTGCCGAAGAATATGTGGCTATTCCTGTATAAAAATCAAACACATAAAATTTCAGTAACTTGCTTCCCACAACTTTCAGTAGTTTTTGAGGAACCAAGAGACCAAAGCCTAGCATATTTTGTTAGTTTCCATGAAATTACTGCTATAGACTGCACTTGAATTTTCTGCCTTCCCACAGTTGCTGTCCAGAAAGAAAACAACCATAATTCCCTTTCCTCCTATTGTTCATTTCATACTCAAATGCAGCCATCTTGTACTCCTCTATTGAGGTCCCTCAACTTTTGTGCCGTTGTTGCAACTAATTCAGAGCCACTATTTTAGCTTATATTTTAGGATAAGCCGAGATAAGGGCCTGGAAATATCCATCGGACCGAGGTTGTTTAGGCCTAGCAGCAAAACTGAAAGAAAAAGTTAAGTCCTTATGGCTCTTCTGAGGGCTTCAGAAAGCAGCCAAGGGACAGACTTTGTGTACCACACATCACTAGGGTGGTGGCACCATTTTCCTGCCAAGTACTGTTTGTTACCAGAACAATTACCAATTACAATGACCAATTACATGGTCATTAATCAAATTCCATTTTTCCTAGATGGAAAGATCTGCACCTGAATCTAAGTGTACTGCCTTATCGGTTCTTTCTGAAGTAACATGTCTGTTTTTCTTCCATATATCAATTAAAGAGATTCAGTAGAGATTACTGAAAATGTTACCAGTTTATGTGAAAGCATTAAATGTGAAAATAAGAAATGTTGGCAGTTCAAGTGATAAGTGGAACAAGTCAGTATTCCAAGTTTTCCACATATAAATCATTCATTACATGTATCTAATTAAGGCATTATAGCTGGAGAAATTATGATTTATTTCCTATTCTGTTCTCATGGTAAGGCTAGTATAGTCTGGGAATGCATCATCTCTGCTTGAACCATTTCTGAAATTACATGCCTGCTGTATAATGAGGATAAAACGTCATGTCGTATTTTGACAATGGCATTTAAAATGGTCTATTTATGGCTTCACAGTTCAAGGGCATTTACAGGGATCATTACCTTCACTTATTCTGCCAATTCTTTCAATAGTTTGACATAGTCAACTAATAAGGTTTGAGAAAGTATTAAAGCACAATTTGCCTTAGTTTAAAATAGATGTCCACTTAGATACATTGTTGAATTTCAAACTAGAAAAAAACCTACATGTTATATGATTTATAGAATCATAGAATATGCTGAGTTGGAAGTGACTGATTAGGATCATCGAGTCCAACCCTCAGCCCTGCACGGGACCATCCCCAAGAGTCACACCGTGTGCTCAAGAGTGTCATCCAAACGCTTCTGGAACTCTGTCAGGCTTGGTGTTGTGACCACTTCTCTGAGGAGTCTCTTCCAGTCTACAACAGGGTGAAAAACCTTTTCTTAATATAAAACCTAAACCTCCCCTGACTCAGCTCATGCCATTTTTTCCTGTCCTGCCACTGGTCACAAGAGTGAAGAGATCTGTACCTGCCCCTCTGTTTCCCCTCTCAAAGATATTGAAGACCACAATGAGGCCTCCCCTTAGTCTCCTCCTCTCCAGGCTGAATACCAACTGACTTCAGCTGCCCCTCATAAGGTTTTCCCTTCAGACCCTTCACCATCCTCCTCTTGATGCTCTTTAATAGTTTAATGTCTTCCTTGTACTGCAGTGCCCAAAACTGCACACAGTATTCAAGGTGAGGCCACCTCAGTGCAGAGCAGAGTGGGACAATCCCCTCCCTTGACTGGCTGGTGATGCTGTGCCTGATGCCCCCCCGGAAACAGTTGGCCCTCCTTGCTGCCAGGGCACTGCACATATTCAATTTGCCATCAGTCAAGACCCCCAGGTCCTTTTCCACATCACTGTTCTCCAGCCTCTCATTCCCCAATCTATACACACAACAAGGGTTGCCCCATCCCAGGTTCAGAATCCAGCACTTCCCCTTATTAAACTTCATATGGTTGGTGATTGCCCCTCTCTCTGATTTGTCAAGGTCTCTCTGCAGGGCCTCTTTGCCCTTGAGGGAGTTGACGGCTCCTCCCAATCTAGTTTTGTTGGCAAATTTGTTTAGTATTCCTTTGAACTATGTGTCCAAGTCATTTATGAAGATTTTGAAGAGCACAGGTCCAAGACAGAGTCCTGTGGAACCCCACTAGTGACAGGTCACCAGTCTGATGTCACCCCATTTACTGTAACTCTTTGTTCTCAACCTGTGAGTCAATTGTTCACTCGTTGTGTAACATTACATTATCCACCTGTGCTGGACATTTTGTCCAGAATGATACTGTGTGAGACAATATCAAAAGCTTTGCTGAAGTCCAAAAAGCTTACATCAACTGGATTCCCTTGATCAGCTGGGTGGGTTACTCTGTCATAGAAGGAAATCAGGTTCGACAAGCAAGGCTTCCTCCTTGTGAAGGTGTGTTGGCTGTGACTGATGATAGTGTTGTTCCCTAGGTGTTTTTCAGTTCCTCACAGAATAATCTTTTCTATGATTTTACCAGGCACTGAATTGAGACTGGCAGGCCTGTAGTTTCCTGGGTCGTCCTCCATGCCCTTCTTGAAAACTGGGAGGTTAGCCAGTTATATTGTAAAACACAAGAGTTTATAATTAACCAAGAATTTTAAGCAGGTGTTTTTAAAGATATTCTTACATTCCTGGAATAATTATTAAATTCTGTATGAAAAATTGTTCTTCCAACTTTGTATCTTTATGCAAAACACATGTTCCTTATAATTTTAAGCTCAATTAAAAAAAAAAATTGTTGTTGTTGTTGAAAAGAGCATATTTTTAAAATAATGACTAGAAAAAGATACTTAGGAAGAAGTTATTATATTCCACTACATGTGGGAAGATGGGTCTAAATCTCTTGGACATTTTTCAACAAACAATATGTCAAGTACTTATTATGTTATGTGCTTTATTTCATCTGAATAGCAGGAAAATTCTTACTGATTAAACTTCATTTACTATGCATGGCCATTGGCAAATTTAAAGAACAGATTTATTAGAGAGTTTTCCTGTTTCCTCTAGGGACAAGTTTTCCCTCTCTTTTCAGAAAGATGTGCAGAGCTTCCTAAGACAAGTATTAACCCCTTAGCATCTACAGTAGTGATATATTTTCCTACTTCTCTCTTAATAAAAATAATTCAGGTGTTTAGTACTTCAATTATTACTTCTTAGTACTAATGACTCTATGCAAGTGAGCTAATAAGACTGAATTATTAGTACTAATATACTCATATCATTCCAACAATGAAACTGTATGACATCAGGTACAGCACAATGATGTGAATTTTATTTTTAACTGCATATATCCAGAAGAAAACCGTTATTTGCCTACAGATGACTAATAGAAACAAGTGATTAACCCAGTTTTTTAAAGACATACATATTTCTCAGTAAGTACTATCAAGTTAGACATATGAAGCCCAACTATTTGTATTTGAATGTAATTACAGGCACTGGATACACTTTGGTTACCACCTCTCCAGCAAAGTCAGGCAGAGAAGTGCTGTACTGTTAAAGTCATCCCACCTTCTGATATGTTCACCACATGAGCTTAGAAAATCTCAGTTTGTCCAAGATGGTTCCTTGCAACACTTGTCAAAGGTACCTCACACCCTAATGGTGGTGATATTTATCCTTGTCAGGTTCTCAAGAGACTTCAAAGCACTGATCATAATCCACTTCAAAAGGAAATGGTTGGGTCTTTCAGAAATACTTACCATTTTTGTCTGGCTATGTTCATCCCAGAATCCCCGTGCTTTATAAACACTACTGAACATAGCATAGTGCTTTTTTTAGTGCATGAAGGTATGGACAAATGAATTAAATCCATCACACAGGGGTTTTCTTATGAAAGGGCCAGAGAATCTTTCTTCTATGCTAGTCAGAAGACCAGAGTTCTGGTAATTGCCATAGGTAGTTTTTATAATTACAATAACTGATAATAAATGACAACTCCTTTGTTCCTTTTGCAATGCCAGCTGCTAAAACAAGTCTCCTTTCTCTTTGAGCAGATTTTGAAAGTGGGATCCAGAGCCATGTGTTCAGCACCCCTATGGGAAGAAGAGCATTTCCAAGCCTACTGTGCTCAGGAGCTACGGGCAGAAGGGTGAGTGCCTCAACAGGCTGAGGAAAAGAGGCTCTTGCCGAGTCTCTAGTCTTAAATGACAGTGTGGGATTTTAGTGATATTGGTGAGAAATTAAGCATCAGGAAACCAAAATGTTTAATAGAATAGGAAAAATGTATTCCAGTCCTGGATGTACTCTGATTTTTCCTTACTTTGAACACTTTTCCTGACCATCCTGAAACTTCCCTTTCTACTCTGCTGTTTGGCTCGCTCTGCTCACTCCTCGCAGTAACCAGTTGCTCTGTTTGTGAAAGATAATTTCGTTATATATTGGTACAGCTAAGAGAGGCAATGCCCCAAATGGAAAGCTACAGAAGCTTTTGCTGGGCATGGTTTCGCAGAGAGTTTTGAACCCCAGTATTAGTATGCACTCTATGTTTTCCTCTTTCCTCTCAACCAACCCCAAATCAGAAGAAGAAAATATTTCTGGAGGGAAAAAAAAAAAAAAAAAAAGTGAAACCATATAAATTAATTTCAAGCAGTTTGAGTTCCCACTGGCAACTACTGTAATGGGCTCTGCAATGAGTAGTTCAAGGGAGTCAAGGTGATTGACAGCTCTGTCTGGGCTAATAACCACTGAAGCTGAGCCATTTTTTTTCTACAGCTGAAGTACTCCAACAGAAGCTTAAAAGAGCAACACAAACTTCTGCTTTTTCTCCACTTTAAAAATATTTATGTTATTACTTGTTTAGAGCCCTCCAGGGAACTTCTCTGTTTTCTAGGCAGACTTTGGTGATATGTCATAATCTGTACAGTGAGGCATATGTCATCCTTGCAACAGACTTTCTCACCTTTCTGTTCCTTTTATGTCATCTACCAAATAAATAAATAAAAAATTAAAAATAGAAATACAAATAAGATATGATATTGAAAAAAAAACAAAAGGACTTTGCTCTGACTCAAGAGCAGTTCCCAAGATCTGAAGAGCATTTTTAAAATTACAGAGAGAACTTTTTTCTGTTCCAAAACCTAGGTGTATTTTCACACAGTCTCTGACTGGGTCATGGAATAGTCAGTAAGTTGATTCAATAGCCCTCAGGGATTTAAAAATATTATACCACTTAAGTTAGCTTAAACACTGGCAATACATTAAAATAATTTATTACACACTTCAGAAAATACAAAGTTATTTAAGTCTAAAACAGACTGTATATTCTGTTATAATATAGTTTATTGAAATAGCTGACTCCTTTTTTTCTTTAAAATAAGCCCTGGGCTGAAAAATCTATTCTTCGCCCATCCAGTTTTTCTACACTTTTCCCCCTGAACAACAATAATCCTTCTCCCACCAGTGTGTATTTTCCTTCATGCAAAGAGTCTCACTGAGAAGTGGTGCGCTGACATCTTTGGTGGAATTTGGTGCTCAGCTCATGCAGTACTCAGATGTGCTGTGAATAGTGTTCACACAAGTCACCTCTTAATTTGCTCATTCCAGTACTGCAAATCAGCAACATTCTGAACAGATTTTTGCAAGTGTTTATCACAGAAAAAAAAAATTAATTAATTTTACGTGAACTCTAGTACTGTTTTATTATCACATCAACACAAATTTCTCTTCCTAAACTTATGGGATCATGTTCTTCATTCTATCACAAAAGACTAACCTTAAAAGTTAGTATTTTTTCATTATTTACTTCACCACAGCTGTGCTCCAGCTACATTAGTGTTCAAAGTACAGCCAGCCAGCCAGCTGTGCAACTGCTCTGTCAGCAACACAGAATCTTTTAAACCCCAAACAATAAAACGTTTAAAGATGTGTCAAACTCTTCAGTGGTAAACAGAATACTGAACGGGAACAACTGTTTGCTGGTTAATGATGGGTGAGAGATATAATTTCCTCCTCATGAAAACAGATGAATTTTTTAGAATTTGCACTGTCATAGCACTGCATCCTAATTTGCAGCACACAACACTGCCAGAAAAAAGACCCATATAAAAAAAGATGCAACATAACTGGGCTGAATTCCATAGGTCTTTGTCAGGCAAAAGCCATCACTCAATTAAAGAGCACAGAATTTGGCACACAGACACCTTGAGCATTTGTCTCATATAGGATGATGTATGGTTTTCTAAAGTATGAAAATTTGAAATTAAACAATTTAATTTCATCTTCCCATTTTATAAACAAGTACAAGTATGAATGTTTATAACCCTTCTATAATTCCCACTTCAAATGCAACTGTAAATATTATGAAGAGACATATAAAAGTTTAAGACTTTTTGGGCTTCTGTTTACCATCTGTCTGCAATGATATCTTGGGGCAATGTATGATACAGGTTAATTATGCATTGCAAAAAAAATTGCATATATTTTTTATTCAGCTTCATGTTCAACTGATTGAATGTTCTCTTGCTGTCAGCATCTAGGAACTGTGAACATGACTGACTAAAAGAGACCCCATGAAATCATCTATATTAATCTGCTTCTCAGAGTAAGATAAATACCACTTACTGTCAACTAGAATGACTCTCTAGTCTGTGAATTCCAGTTTTAAGATGTACATGAACAAACAATACCTTATAATTTTTTTCTGAAAAAAAAATAGAAGTTTTTAATTTTGTAAGGAATAAATATTGCCCATTAAGTCTAAATTGCAAAAGGGGGGCATTACAGAAAATAACCAGTTACATTTATCCTTACAACATCAACAGTGCCATTCCATGATTCCTGAGCAACATTAAGCATAATGTCAAGCTTCTGATTTTGAAATCTTCATAGTCATTACTACAATTCTTTCCAAGGGATAAATTACAGCTATTTGTAGAGACATGCAGAATTTTTTTCCTGCCTTTTCTACAAAAGAATGCCAGAAGGATGGACCTGACTTCAAGAAAAGTAAAAAAATCTTCCCAGAAAAATCTCTGATGGGAAATCAGATAAAGCAAAAAGACTATGAGCTTAAGCATAACCCCATTCCAATATTCAAATGGCCCTTGCATCCACAATGATTTGCTGGGTCAAAGTCTGCTCAGCATCAGGGAGGGGCTAAATTTTCTTCCTCATCCAACAAGATGAACAAGCCCTGAGATACCAGGAAAGGTTGAGTTAACTTTCCTACATACTTGTACAGAAGAAAGCTCCTACAGGAGCAAGTTTCATAGTCTGGAGCTATTTACTAAATCAGACTGATACAACATACCCAGGACTTTATCTTCATGATGGATAGCTCCATCACTCAGAGCATTTCCAGACTTTCATTATCAAATCTATTGTGCCCTCCAACAGCCTCTCTGAGCAATGCAGGAAATATTGTGCAGAGCAGTCCCTTCTGCAGGAAATATTGTGCAGAGCAGTCCCTTCTGACTAAATTCATTGCTACCTAGTCTCTAATGGTGTATACACATTCTTATATTTCATTCTTGAGTTTTCCAGTGAATTTATTAATTCCGTTTGTAGGTGATGGCCATAAACAAAATGTTGGATTATATATAAGGATGAAGAGAATATAAAAATCCAAGTATTTTGGTTAAAGTTTGGAAACACTGCTGCAGCTTTTCTAGGAAAATTTGTGTGCTTTGTTCTGTAGCTGTCCTTTGTAGGTCAGTCTCTCCTCCTGGGGAAAGCACCTATTTTCATGCAAAAGTTCTGTTTAGTCAAAAAGCACTTCTGCAGGGGTCATGCTCAGGTGTAATTTTCCATCAACCATAATACTAGGACAACAACTGAGCCTGAAATTTAAATTCCTGTTAGCATGTACATTTAATAGTCTGATCTTTTTCATTCTCCTCTCTAAACCTCTTTTACATGAAAGGATGCATCTCAAGGATATAGCTGAAGCAGGGGAGCATAGAGTAAGAATCATTTACAGTCAAAGCTAAACCAGTCCTTATTCATTAAAGGTGTGCTTTGGCAGCTGTTACGGTCCATCAGGAGAAGAACCTTGCAAACTAAACAAGGTACAATACCCCAGCACAAAAATAAGACTCGTTTGTTTGAGCCCTACCTCTGCATCTCCAAAATTTAATCAGACTCTTAATGTTAATTTGGCATATTTTTCCTCTGGATTCTTTTTTCGATGTTTAAAAACAGAGAAGATGAATGAACATGTAAACGGACATTTTATTTAAAATTAAATCCACTGGTTAAAGGTACCAGGCAGTCTTTTGATGGAGCTCAGTACAGCAAAGATCCAATTTGCCCCTAAATGCACCTGAGTTTTACAGGAGTATCCATTTTGTCAAATGTGAGCTCTTCTCATGAAAACAATCACTTTACTAAATGGGCACTGCTTGTCTAAGAGCCCCAAAATCAGGTTTATACCACTTGTATCATTGTATCAGGACTTTAATCATACAGGCTTCTGAATCAAACATTACTAAAGCAGTTCTTGTACTAAGATAACAAGACAGTACCTTTCCCATCAACCTCACATGCAGTAGTACTGATGTCATAAAAGATGAAATTATGCAGTAATTTAAATATATATATAAATAATTAAGCAAAAATACTATTTATTACCCAAGCCACTGAATCACCAAGTATATTGTGCTTTTCACAGACAAAAAATTTATTTAAGACAAGTCCTAACTTCCCTTCTTTATTAAATATCTTCAAAAATGATTAAAAATTTTATTTCTTTCTCTCCTGGTTAGAGTATACATCTTTATGGAGGGTCTCCAACTCCCTGGACAGTGTTTGTACACCTGACAGCTCCAGCCTCACACTGAGACTCAGCAGAGGACAGGGCTTGCTGTCACAACATGGTTTAGACTCTAAGATTCAAATTAGGCAGGACTTTTGAATTTAGTAATTAAGTGTCCTGTGACCCAGGAATATAAATTCATGCATCAACTAATTAGAGTTTATGTAGTCAAGCTTTTATCCCTAGCTGTACCTAAATTGAAATGTATCTGAAGCAGGCATGCAAGGTAAAGTAACTTGTACACAACAAGCAGACTTAATTTTGCAAAACAATCACACCACATAAAGATCAGTTGCACAATTTAATAAGTCAAATACCACCTTCAACAGGAAACAATAATAAATTTAACATATGTTACTGAGTATTGAGAAAGTAATGAGAATGGACAATATTTTGTTATTATGACAAGCCCATTTTTTAATACAATTTTCTTAACTGGAACAATGTCTTGATAGCAGTAATTGACGTGAAGTCATTCTGGAGTAGCTTTCCATCCTGTGCCAAATGAGATACATAAATACTCACGGAGTGTTTCTAGGCATTCTTCAAGCCACAGTAATTTTTACAGAACTACCTAGAATCCAGGCACTCAGAAGAGTTAATCCAAAGACTCTAGCAATAAGACTGTCTGGTTGCTCTTATTTCATACTAGATTGAGGAAAAGAAAAAACATACCACCATGATTCATGTTTTCTTCTCTTCCACTAGATCACCACTTTTCCTATTCTTTTTTGTTTCTCAGGCAATAAATACTTCCAAGTATCCTCCTTCCCACACACTACAGCTAAGTTAAAGACTGAGGCCTTAGGATCAAAGATGATTGAATACTGGGTTTTTTCCTACAAAATGACAAAAAACCCAAAGTAATTTGTTTCAGGAAGTCACTTTTCTTTGCTCTCTAAGAATCTTAACAGGAGTATTTGAAAGAGTATCCTTTCTTACCAACAGCAATTTTGGTATAGTTATCTATGCAGCAATCTCTTGCAACAATGAGGAGGGTAATCAGGAAGAATGAAATGGGGATAGAAAGCAGCCAAATAATAAAAAGATAAGTGACTAAACAAAAGACAGAAAGAAAACTCCAATTTCATCCTATATTTACAATGCTTGAACAAAGAGAAAGTAACTACATTATCTATATTTAGAGTCTGGCCTTCATATCACTGCTGATCTACAGCTTACTAAACAGCAAATGTACACATTTTTCATTTCTTTATGACTTTCATGGTAGGATACAAGTAAATCTAAAGCTTCACAGTGATGCATCTGTTTAAAACTTGGGTAACCACAGTCATGAATCATTGTAATTTCCTGCAGATACACCCATACAGAGTCCTGTCACTTGATTTATGCAGAATTTTTACACTTCTTAGATGAATACATAAACTGACTTTTTACAGAGAGCAAACAAGAGATCAATGTCCAAGGCAAGGAAAAGATGAAACATCCAAAAGTCATCTATAGAAGCCCCACTACCTTTATCTTCAAGACTAAGCTCCTGGCAGCCAAACCTAGGGAGGACAGCCTTCCTAACTTACCCTATCATCTGACCAAATTCTGAATGTTCTAATCAATCAATCAATCAATCAATCAATTGCTTGATTGATCAAATAATTAATTAATTGTTTGATTGGTGTAAATTCCTTCAGACCCTCCTAGCGAATGAGCTGATTTTGGAGATTCAGCTAAAGCAGGTGATTCAATTCTACTGACTGTTTACATAGAATTATAGAATGGTTTGGGTTGGAAGGGACCTTAAAGATCATCCAGTTCCAACCCCCCTGCCATGGGCAGGGACACCTCCCACTAGACCAGGTTGCTCAGAACCTCATCCAACCTGGCCTTGAACATTTCCACAGGTGAAGCATCCATGACTTCTCTGGGAAAACTGTTCCAGTGCCTCATTATCCTTTGGGTAAAAACATTTCTTCCAAATAGCTAACTAAATCTTCCCTCCTTCAGTTTGATGCCATTCCATCTTTTCCTGTCACTACATGCCTTTCTAAAAATCCCTTTTCATGTTTCTTGTAGGCTCTTTTAGGTACTGGAAGGCCACAATTAGGTAACCCCAAAGTCTTCTCTTCTCCAGGCTGAACAATCCCAATTATCTCAGCCTTTGCTTATAGGGGAGGTGCTCCATCCTTCTAATCATCTTGGTGGCCCACTTCTGGAGTCATTCCAATAGACTGATGCCTTGGGACCTTTTTATTGTTTTCATTTTTATAGATTTTAGAAGTAATTTTAATTTTTGTAAAATGCACACTTTAGTGTGTTAATATTTCCAGCAGCTTAAGTTCAATGTTTATATGTGCCAGCCTCTACCACATATCAATAGCTCAAATTCTTTTAGCTGTTTAGACTCTATTCAAGGTAGAAAGCTGAAGAATATCAGAAGGCCTGCAGAATGAGACATAAACATGAGCCAACAAACCTTGGGTCTAAGAACACTGGAAAAGCTCCAAGTGCCCTACGTGTGCTGAGGAAGACAAAATGATGAAAAGAGAATCCCACTGTCCCCTAGACTCAAATTCTGAGGATGAGTGCCCAGGGGCAGGATGGGGTTGGACCAAGAGCTGTGTGAACTGGGGATTGGGTAGACAATATTATAAAAACCATAGAAATCAGTGTTCAAGAAGTGCCTCATCATGTATTCCTAAAAGCCCTAAGCCAAGACATTAAAGAATCTACCTTTTATCTTATCCCACACTAAATTGGCTTGGAGTCCTGTTCTTGGGGTCTCTCAAGGCATCAAGATCAATGTCCTTCCTGTGCTGGTGACCCCAGAGCTGGATGCAGTATTCAAGGGAGAGTCTTATGAGTGCAGAGAAGAGATGCAGAATCACCTCCCTTGCCCTGCTTGTTGCCCTGCTTTTGATGCAGCCCAAAGCATGGTTGGTTTTCTGGGCTGCAAGTACACATTGTTGGCTCATATCCAGCCTATCTTTTGTTATGCAGCTGCAAATGTTAAAAGTGTGTGATGTGAAATACATATTTTATCTGAGCATACTTACAACAAAAAAAAAGGAAAGAAATAGCATACGTAAAACCATTGTAAGAAATATTTTGCCTTTATTTTCAGGTGTCAGAAATTGGTGCAATGTCATCCTCCAGTGCTACTCTTTTAAACACCTAATTATCCTTACATGAAGAAGCCTGCCTCTTTAAAACTCAAGATTTCTAACTTCAGCTTACATCTCCTAGATTTTGATTGAGATAGGAGCAGAGAAGAGAATGCTTTCTGGTTTGGTGGCCCATTGGTCCAGAATGTGATAATATTCTCAGCAAATTCCATGTTTTGCTTTCTTCTTGGTTAGGTCACAGGTATTATTGAATGATGGGTTTGGAAGGGAGGGAGGTGTTTGGTTGGTTGGTAGAGTGTTTTTTTTAATATTACCCAGCTGTATTATTTTAACATCCTCATGGGTGTGCAGGTGAAGAAATGTAGTTTGGGGCAAAAAAATATATGCTTACTGAGTCCCTTTAAAAGTCTGAGTATATGCTGTCAAAATGTGTAGATTTGAAAATGTTTAATTTTAGCAGATACAAGTCTCACAGCTCTCTTTGCTACAACTGGGAACCTACCTACCACACCATACTTGGTGGAGCTATTACCCTGCTTCAGAACAGGGCTGGGTCCTCAACCACTTGCCTCCACATTATTATTTATAAACATTTAATAATGCCTGTGTCTCTAAATTAAGCTCTTTTATTCCTCAGATATATCGAAGACTCTTTGCATGATTTTTAACCAAAGTAACTGTGGATATTTGATTATTCTTTAAATTATTTCATCAGCCATCTCTATGATTATATTCAATTGCATTTATCATTTGCTTTCCATTATTTATCCAATGTAAAGAATAGATTTTCCTTTAAGTAGAATGGATTATTACACTCAGTGTAACTTTCCATTCACCCAAGTCTTTCTAAGGGTTTAAAAGTGGTGTCTCAGGGTGGTGTGTTTCATAACAGATGTGCTCACAGCTCTTTGGATTAGTCTCTACAAGGAAGCTGCATGCAGTTTCCTAAGCTGTGTTTTCCCCAGAGAGAGACCAGAATTAAAAAAACAAACAAAAAAACTCCCACCACCCCAAAAGTATTGCTGTCACCTGGAACGAAGTAGAAGTGGCCTCTTCCAGCATTAGGCAGTCAGATACTTCTTGGGTGCTTCATTTCACCTCAACACAGATGAGAGGCAGGACACCAACAGCAAAGACCACAGTATGTGTTTCACCTAAAATGTACCTACAAAGCACAGTTCCTCCGAGACTCTGCTGTTTTGCTAATCCATATAACACACATGAAGCATCCTTATGCGTCCTTATAATCAGAAAGGATATAAAGACTATTTCTCTTGATTTGCTCTCAGACTTCTGGAGCACTTAATAACTCCTGTCTGGCAACTCTCAAGGCAACTCTGTCAGCATAAATGGCTATGACAGAAGGAAAAACCGTCACATTAACTTTACTAGTGGATTATTTGGCTGTTTAAAATTGGCATATTCAATCCTAGTATGTTACCTTACTTATATATTCTAATAGCAGTAACAAAGAAGTATCGACACATAGAAAAACAACGCAGTTTAAGGCATGTAAGGAAGTACTTCATTTTGTGGTATGTCTGTTGCAAAGGCATAGAATGTGAAAAGCAGGCAAGCTGTTTGGCTCTGCTGCCTGACTAAAATCACATCAGGTAACTGTAAGTTCACATATCACATGTTCCTGGGACTAATGGTTATAATTCCCTTAGGGCCCCAGTACCTCTATATCTTCCACTGCCTTTCCATGACAGTCATCTGGTTTTGAAGAGGTAATGCTGACATGTAATGCAATTGGTCTCAACACCAAGGGTTGGTGTTTGGAGAAGACAAAAAACATTCAAACTGTAAGCTGAATTGATAGCAACTTAGAGAACAGAGTAAAAAAATTGCACATTTTATGAACAATGATATCAAGTGAGCAAGTCACTCAATTCATAAGTTACATTTAATAGTTATGCTGAATTATGTCAAAGTGACATAACAGTAATTCAGGAAGTATTTCACCGCCTTGGCATCACAAGCAATGCAAACAGAAAATGAAAAGCATATCCATTTTTATGGTGACAAATGTAATTTTACAACCCTGCAGATGAATAGCTTGTCCAGTTTCTGGAACATCTGCTGTGAACATCTGCTTAATAATCTTAAAATAATTTAAATAGCCTCTCTGAGACATACCACCCTCTTTATCTTATCCTTTTGATTTGCTGCAGGAGTCATGCACACATACAGATAACTCAGAAGGCAAAAATTGTGAGGGAAAAGGTAAATAAATCAGACTTTCCTTGTCAAATAATGACATTGTGTTTTCCTGAGCTAATTTTTTGCCTTCAGTTTGTCATAGGTGACAATATTCATTCTGGCTTTCATATTCTTTATAGGTGAAAAATAGTGATCAAAGAGTCAATAGTAAATACAAAATGTGTTATGTTTTGGAAGAATGAAATTAATCAACAGACTTCAGTATTGATGCCAAAAGTGATTAGTTTGTTCATGTAATTCCCACTATTTTCATCCTGATTTGGCATTTACACTCTGTTGTGATAAACTTTCCTGTGAGTTTTCTTCTCTTCTGTTTGCTTTCTTATGGACATGAAATACTTGAACGAATGGAGGAAAACAGCATAAATACTATTTTTTACTAACAGAAGCAAAGGGCAACCCACCCTCTTAGCTCTGAACCCAAGTGCACTCAACCTAAAGGAACGTAAATGATTCTAGAAGGAAGCTTTGTAAATTTTGTGTTGTTTCACATCCTGCACTTTTTTAAACAAGGTTTTTAAAGAAACGCAAAGATACACACGCTGTGCTACCATGAATCATACCAAGTGTGCAACATTTGGTAGGAGTTTAATTATAACCATTCTAAAAAGGTTATACATCTAAAAATTTTTTTAGTCAATACACAAACAATACAAATGTGTCTTCTCGCTATGCAGGACACATCTCTTCTGTAAAAGTAGCAGCAAATTACAGAGATAACTTGTGAAAAATATGAACTCTTGCTTATGGTTTAAAAGGGGATCTGCCTGTATAAAAGAAGTATACTGAGCAAACAACCACAGAAACAGGAGCGATGCTTATGGTGTAATTTATGAGCTGAAAGCTCAAGTGGCTCTCTCACATCCACCTTTTTGGCTAAAAAAGAAGGCAAAAAATTCAAGTATTGACTGCAGAAATACACTTGTGATACAAATAAAAGGCAGTGTTACTTGGGTTATACTGAAACAGGAAAATTTTTATTGTTGCTGAAACATCAAATGATCTCACAATTTTACCTGCAGATATCTTTACTCTAAAAAGCAAGCCTTTGAGCTTTCATATAATTGCATGAAACTTTGGCTACATAATAGTAATATGCTATATATGCCAATATAATAAGTCATTACATTATTGAAAGGTTGTTTTTAATTGTAGTTAAAGACTGTTTAAGAATTATCTATGTTTTGAAAAGCAGGTACCCTGGCAAATAAATAGTTTTTTTAAAAGTAAAACAGAAGCACAACCAGAATTTTGTACAGTAAATGAAAGTCATCTGTAAATCTGGGATAAATTCACACTTGAAAATATTTGTCTTTAAGATCATGTAATTGAGAAAGATAAAGAATAATTAAAAATGCTAAATAACCAAAATAGAATATTTCTGGTTAGGTTTCAAGAATTTCTCTTACAGTGAATCTTTTTCCTCTCATTTTGTGTAAAGTTCTGTTACAAGCAAATTAGAATTGTATTTGCCTTCTCCATGTCATGGCTACTGCAGAGAAGAAAATAAAAATGTACCTCCTCGCTCTCATAAATAGATAAAATAGATCCCTAAGAAAAAGATGGTATAAGAATTGAGTTAACATTCAAAAGATGCACCAAGAGCTTTCCTACTCCAGAGGTGAAAGCAATTACATCTCCACTTCATTAGCACCACAGAATATACATTTTTATGACCTGTCCTCTGCTCTCTGCACTAACTTCAGATAAAACTCACCAGGCACAAAGTAGTTCTTATCTGGAATAGCCTGTTACACAACTTTACACCCCCTTCATGTCTCAGGGATTTATGGAAGATGAAATAACCAGTGTGTAAGGGTGAGCTACTTAGAAACTATAATGATAAAAGAGGATCAAATGAAAAACATGAGCATACACATGAGAATGTCAAATACTGCTTCTCCAGTATTAGTAGATCTAAGGTACCTACAATTATTTTAGAAGTAAAATTTATAGTCCTGTAGTTCTCAGAGATTACAGTTTTGAATATCTGACATTTGTATGGTTTAGGCAATATAGTGCCTAGTCTAAAAAAATCTGAAGTCCCCCAAAAGCTATCAGAATTTTCTTTAAATCCAGCAGAGAACATGGAGCAGTAGGGCAGTACCACCTTCTGATATCTTGAAATAGCACTGATATCTTGATAAGATTTGCTCAACATTTAAAACTAACATTAAAATGCTGATAGGCATTGTTATAGTAAAATCACAAACAAAAAAGACAAATTAAAGAATCAAAAAACACAAACAACACTATCTAGAAAGTGTCCAAACACCTCTAGAAACTTTACAGAGCTGAGTAACCTACTCCACTCTGACAAGCCATTGCAATGGATGGTCACATTTTAATAAGAAGCTTCACTTATTTCAAGTTTGAATAATTCTTCTTTCACAAGTCAGATACTAAAATTGTCTTATTAAAACTTGTTCTCACTGTTGTAAGTGGAATTTTCAGCACTTGAATTTTTCCTTGATAAGTTAAACAGACTGTGATTATTGAGGAACTTATTAAAGGCCTATTATCTAGTTGTTCCTCACTCTTTTTTTCTTTTCTGAACCTTCTCCAATACTTCTTTTTTAATGATAGACTTCAGAACTGAATGTAGCATTCTTTCAGTAATCTCAACACCAAATACAAAGGTAATATAGATACCTGCAAGAACATATAGTGCCAGCATTAAACATCATTGTCTTGACATTGTTCCTAAACTCATGTATAGATTGTTGGTGGAAAAATGCACTAAGAAAAAAACAATTGGACATTCTCCCTATGATATTTATTTTGTAAACCCTCCTCCTAGGTCTCAGTTCTCTCAGCACAATCTTCCAATTCTGTTGTGCTCCCCAGTGTGGTTTCCAAACATTCAGCTTCTTACTGACATCTGTAGAGCATTTTTAAAAAAAAAAAAAAAAACCACATTGTCTCTTTCCCCTCTCTCATTCTCCCTGTTTTCCAGAAAAAGTTCACTTTCAGGAAGAAGCTTAGCAGAGTTTAACTGAAAAGACTAATGAAAAAGCAGTCATGAAGTTTTTATTTCTCTTTATTATTGTGTAACAGCTGCTTGTTTCCCTGATTTGAATCAAATGGACCTAAGGGAAATGCATTGTGGGTTTACTCACTTGAATGAGGAGCTATGAAAATTGTGGAGGCAGATGGAAGAGGTGACACTGTGAGTGGACAGTGAGAGGCAGATCATCAGGAGTAATTTACTAAGGCTGGGCTCAGAACGCCAGCAAGAAAGGAGACACCTCAGCAACAGTTTTCCCTTTTTACCTCAGATGCAGCCTAGGTGTTTCTTGGCAAGGACTCATCATGCCTACACGTTTGGTGCAGAAGAGTGGGACAAGTCACCAACGGCATGAGTTTGCAGGGGAAGTACGCAAGTGTGAGTGCAACCAGCAAACGATGACCTGAGGCATTTGCTGAAGCTGCCTGGTCTTCTATCACCCAATCAAAACTGCATCCTTCCGTGTTTACCAAAGAACACTCAACACCTTTTGACGAGAGCAGCAACACTGATTCAAAGGCTGCACTTGCTCTGGTGGCCAGCATTTCTGGTGCTGGGGCTCTGTGAGGTCAGACAGACACACAGACCAGGCTATCAGTGTGAACCACGGCAACTACATTTTGGCTTGAGTGTTCACTTCAGCAGCTGTCTTGGTACAGTGGACCACTTATGCCTCTCCTAAGGGGGAGATCACAGCCTTTGTGGAATTATGTGATCCTAATAAGCAGACACTAATACTTTTGCTCTTCTCTATTGATTATATCTTACCAGAAATAAAGCTTGCATTATTTCTGAGAAAGAGGGTTTTTTCCTACACACATTCTATATTGATAACAAACACAGCATGAAGACAATCTGTGCACCATCCAATATTGCTCTACTCCAATGACCCGTGAAAAAATTAAAATGGCCTTAATATTCTACCTTTCCAGATGCAGACTGCAGTTGCTGAGAAGCTTTTAATTACATTTAATTACATTAACAACAAAAAAGAAGTATTAAAAACATCTGTAAGACAGAAAATTACACTTGGTTTAAGTATTCCTCAGTGTGTTGGGTTTAGGTTATTTTTTAAAGGTAGAATTTTTCCTTTCAGCTCTTGGATATTATCTTTCTAATTTTAACATTTTCATATTAGCATTAAATTAATAGCAAGAAATTCATGCATACTATTTGTCTAATATCTTTGAATTTAGTTTGGTGGCACTTTTAATGAGTAATCAAAGACAGCAAGGATCAAATATCTATTCATTCCTTCTCCTCATAAGAGGCAACAGCTGGTAGCCACTCCCTGGAATGTACAGAAAAATGACAGAAACCTCCTGCAAGCAGAATTTTCCTGTGTTTGAAATTCGCTGTATTAAAAAAAAAAAAAAAAAAAAAAAAAAGCTATATAGAAAAAATTGCATTAATCCGGGGAATTAATTAAATGCCAATAAATCACAGATGTGTTTGCACAAAAAGCAAAGCAAGTGCTTCCACAACTGAGGCATTCTGAGTCTTTTGACTCAGTTTCCCCATCTATTGAAGGGAATATCCAATATTAAAGACCTCTGGTCCCATGTTTTCCTCCCACTTTTCAGAGACTATCCATGGTCAGTGAATAAACACAGCCTGGCACAACCTTACACATCCTTGCTTAACTCCCAGGGAGATGTGCTGTCATGAAGAGGTTCCTTTTACTCTGTCTTCTGACTGGTGGTGTCACTGCTCCTAAGCTCCATCCGTCCTCTTCACTTTCTCTGCTTGAGCCTCTGTGGCCATTTGCCTTTTACAAAGCCCTGGCAAGGCATTTTCATGCTTCTGAATGGTCTAACAATCATTGCTTTACAAGCTTTCAGATCTCTGTGTCAAGTCTTTTAACTCATTACAATCTGCTGTGGAATTTATTCTGGCAGAAGCCCCAGGGCATTTTCTCCCTTCTCTCCGCATCTCCGGGACACCTGAACTCTCATACCCCGTGACCTGGGGCTGAGATTTGGTTATGCTCACGCTGCATCAATTTCAAACCACTTTCGGGTTATTCAGTCAGTGAGGATGGCAACACCTCATTCCCTCTGTAAGCGGAGACTAAAAGCGATGCGAACCAGGGCGGACAGGGCGCTCGCCCGAGCGCAGCGGCTGCGGCTCTTCTGCCGCGCTATCAATAGGTGGCAGCAAGAAGCTCCTTCTCTTCCGAGCGTCGCAGAAGGAAGATACATCCCGACGGGAACACAGGAGGAGCTTTTCAATAGAGTTCAGATACCAGATGTTAACAGCCACGCGTTGTGGCTCATTAGGGAATGTCTCGGTGTATACCCTGCTGCAACGCAGAGGTGTGGACATGGCCGTTCAATAAGGTGTCCTGACGCGTCTGCAGTACATTGGGAACACATCGAAAGCAGAATTAAAATACAGTTTCCTCTTGAGTTTGCTTGGACCTTAGCTGATCGTAAAATGGTGTATAACAATCAGTGAAAGCAATAGTTAAATCAGGTTAGAATACCGTCTGCATCAAAACAAAGGCTGCAGAACCTGTAACTTGCAGGCAGTGAGACTTGGATACCACCACTACACAATTGTGCAGTTTAGAAACAAGATGCAACTTGTATTACATGAAAATTTGAATGCGCATTAAAAATAACCTATTTTCCCTAGCAAAGATGAGTCAGTCAGGAGTTTCAAAACTACTTGATCCTTCCTCTTTGAACTCAATGTGACTGTTTTTTCCTGGACCAAATTTCCAAGTCCGTGTTTTGCCAGTCCCTCTATTCAGAATAGTACTTCTGTTCACAGAAAGTCTCTTTAATCCCAAATAACCTTTCCTCACACCCCAGACACACCCCTTTCCCCCATGTACCATTCCTTACTCTCTCTTTTTCCTTTCTGTTTTTCCCTTTCTTCATTTCTAATGCCTTTAGAGTAAAAAAATCTTCACATTAAAGCATCTCTTTACAGTCCCACATGTTGCAAATTCTGAGTTGGACAGGTTATCAAAAATGGGCAAGTGATCTGGTGACTCCTGAAGGATGTGTGAAACAGGAATGAATATGCCCAAGCCTTGCTACTGCCATATAAAAGAGGTGCTATGTTGGGATAGCTTGGGACACAGGGTTTACTACCATACTTATATATATATCAATATTTATATATATATCCGCTCAGAAATATAACTATTCAAGCTACAAAACTGTGTAAGCATGTCATTAACTTTTTTTTCACACAAAGGATCTTTCAATGTAATATCCTAAATAGTTAATATCCTGTAAAAGAGAAAAATATACCTCTTCAAAGCATTCAGACAAAACCTTTGAGAATCTTGAAGTTCATTGTTCAATTTCAACATTAAAATGTCAGAGCATTGACCTCAAGACCTTTAATTTCCTGCATCATGCTATACAATTTTCAAAAGTGATTTTGAAAAAAAAAAAAAAAAAACAACAAAATGAAACAAAACCAAAAAAACAAAAAACAAACAAACAAAACCAAAAACGTTTTGCTGTTCTTTTTAGTAGCAGACCTATTATTTCTGCTTAAGGTCTAACAAGTTTTGGAGCAATTAGCAGTTTCTCACATAGATACTAACTTAGTTCAAATGCAAAGTCTACAGCATCACTTCTGGATGCTTAAAAACAGCCCTAATGTCAGCAACAGGGACAGTGCAATTAACATCTGTGTACCCAGTACAGTCCTCTCAGCCTCCTGCATGTCTGCAGCACAAAGTGCTATGAGCACCAATAGCAGTTAAAACTACATTAAATTCTGGCTTCTTATCAACAGTGTCATACTATCCTTGTTAAGAGGTATGATAAGTTGAGCTGGATGGCTGAGTTTGTGGAGGGATCTGTTTTGTGGTCAAGGTTGGGGAATACATGTACTGGACAGGCTAGGAGAGCCTCAGCACATCACTCAGATCTCCCAGCATGTTTAAGAAATCTGGGGATTTTTGGTTTTGTTTTGTTGTTTTGTTTGGGGGGGATTGGGGTCATTTTTTACCTCTTTTTCCTTTCATTCAGAAAGTTTTGTTGCTCAGAATTCAGAAAGACAAACTATCTTTGGGGAAAACCTACCTTCACCACAGATTGAAGCCTTTTTCATCCACCAGATTTGTGGGCTCTTCTGACTTCACTGACAACAATCTCTCTCTCAGAATTCCTTTGGGGATTTTAAGCTAAATCATATAGTTAACATTACCTTGTCTTTAAATTTCATCTAGATGGCATCAGGTTTGTTTTCTTGCAGTTTTGTGTTTCCAGTTTTCTACTCAAAAGCCAAAGATTCAGACTTATCACAGAAGTCTTTCCTTGTTTTTACTACTGGCAGAATAACACTCAAGTATTTTTGCAGGCATTTCCAGGCATGTTTAGCAAAGCTTCAGGTTGGGAATCACTTTCTGCCAAGATATAAAGAGGCAAAGCAGAGTCATGAGCTTAAGTGGAAAAGATTTCGTCAGAAGGGTAAACACCAACAGTTTTCCTGTGAAGTTTTGATAACAGACAGATAGCCGAGGGCTGCAATCAGAGGTAAAAACCCTCATGCTTATTAATTGATTCTTCTTTTCTAAGCAACAGAAGCCACTGCAAAAGGGTATGGCTGAAGAAATATGGATTGTTGAAGATAATTTATGGTACGCAATTCTATTTCAACTTATCAAAAATGTGCAGAGGAGGGAAGTGACACCTACACTTGCAGCCAGAGGGTGGCCATAGATCTATTTCTGCTGCACTGGAAGCTGCAACTCCCTCTCTTGTCACGATTATTTGCACATCTACTACCCAGTCAAAGTACAGTCACATCCTTGCTGTGTGGCAGCATCAGTCATGGGACCGTGACGTGGGGGAGCAGTCAGAACAGCTAGTTGCTGTATTCATCCTTGCAGGTCATGGATGTTGCAAAATTCACATCTGGCATATGTTAAAAGAAGCATTTCTTTTCACGTGACAGATACAGGACTGGCCACAGCAGAGAAACTCCTGAAGAAACCTGGAAAGCTGCCTGGTGGAAAAGGACCTGGGGGTTCTGGTTGACTGTGGCTTGAGCCAGCAGTGTGCCCAGGTGGCCAAGAAGGCCAATGGCATCCTGGCTTGTATCACAAACAGTGTGGCCAGCAGAAATACGGTGGTGACTATTCCGCTATCATTGACATTGATGAGGCTGCACCTCAAATTCTGTGCTCAGTTCTGGGTCCCTCACTAGAGAAGTGCAGTGAAGCTGGTGAAGGGTCTGGAGCACAAGTCTGATGAGGAGCAGCTGAGGGGGCTGGAGTTGTTTAGCCTGGAGAAAAGGACACCCAAGTGGGATCTTATCACCTGAAAGGAGGTTGTAATGAGTTGGGGGTCGGTCTTTTCTCCCAAGTAACAAGTGACAGGAGAGGTGGAAAAAGCTTCAAGTTGTTCCAAGGAAGGCTTGGACTGAATACAAGAGAAAATTACTTCATGAAAGGGTCATCAAGCATTGGAACAGGCTGCCCAGGGAAGAGGTCAGGCCACCATCCCTAGAGTTACTTAAAAGAGGGGAAAGGTGTGGCACTTAGGGACATAATTTAGTGGTGGACTTCACAGTGTTAGGTTTACAGTTGGACTAGAAGATCTTAAAGATCTTTTCCAACCTTCACAATCCTGTAATTCTATGAAATAAGTGCACCTTCTGACTAACACCACAACATTTTGGCTCTGTATCCTCTTCCCAGATGCAAAGATAGGAGACAGTTCTGGGATGCATCCGGACAACTGAAACAGGAGCACACTGTAGAAGGAAAGAATTCTGCTATGAAGTGCATCTGGTACATGGACCATATCTCTACTAATACTGGTTTGATGAGCAAAAACTAGGAAAATGGTTTATGATTCTTACAGGAAAGCAGAATTATGGCAATGATTAACACAATGCACAGTCTTCACTTAAAGCTACTCCACTAAACAGCATGCGATCTATACCCTCCAAGAAAATATTTTTCATCATGGAGAATCTTTTATACATGGGTTAAGACACAATTCTGCAAGCCAGTAACAAGTTCTGCTTTAGTTTATTGCACACAATTAAAAATTATTACATAGCTCCAAACTCTGTTTTGCTATGCTTAATAAGTGGGTTATGCTTTATAATAATTTTTATTATTACTTAGTCAAGGGAAATATTAAATTTTGTCACCTAAAGCATTCCATTCATACAGTCATCTTGAAGCAAAGGGTGAATTAATGTTTTAGATGTTTGTGTTAATCAGACCTCATCCACACAAGCCAATTTCAGTATGATTCCCCTGGTAACACTTCTGCAAACTGCATCTCACCCAAGGGTATTTGAGATAAATGGCTTGCCAGATTCCCACTTCTTAGTTTAACTTCTTGCTGCTGTTTGCAATACACAGGACAATTTAAGGAAAGATTGCCATAAATGGAAGGGATATCCCTTCCCTCTGACATTTTTACAAGGCTTATTCCCACCTCTTCATCTCATTTCACCAGCAGAAGAGTGTGCCTAGGAATCAATTGGTGGGTAATGAGAAGTACCTGTCACTTTCCATTGCCCCACAGGTGTTTAAGGTACTGGAGTCCTCCTTCACTAAGTTACTGTGGGTCAGGCTGGTGACACCTCTTGGTCTCTCTCTTATTCTGACAGCACCAACCATCTGTTTTCTGCAGAGATTTCAAATACTTTTCAAAGCTTTTAGAAAGAAGAGATATTATGTCTGAAAATACAATTAGCCTTGAAAAAAAAATTGAGAGGTGGAAATAAGTTTGTATCTGATGTAGTAAAAAAACAAAAACAAAAACAAAAACAAAACAAGAAAAAAAACATACTGTCCTACTGTTCCTGGGAAAGGAAAAAGGTGAAGCAGGATGGAGAGGAAAACCCATTTCAAATCCATGAGGAAGGAATATGGTCCGTGTAACATTCATTGAAGGATCATGAAAAGGATGTATTTACCAGTTCCAAACAACCATGTGATACTTTTTGAAAAAAAAAAAAAAACAACATTAAGATTCTGGGTGAGAGGAAAGATAAGAATTTAGATATCAGGCTGACAGCTTTATTTTTCAATATGGGGTTCTATTGGCATTGTATATAAATCCATGAGCTGTCCTGCTTATTACTGTAATACCTAGATTTTTCCATTCAGTTTAGTATTACTACCGAGACCTGCAACATTGTTTATTCTAAAGGCCTTTAGATATTTCCAAGATGCAGTATTTCATTGTTAGCTTTTGTATCCTTTAAAAAGAAGTGTTCACAGTCAGTCCTGTTACAATTTTCTTTTGTGTAGTGCATAGTCAAGGTAATTCTAGTCATTATAAACTTACTTTCTTTGTAACTTTACTCATAATGCTAAGAAAAGTCTCATCTCTTTGTCTTTTTTTTTTTTGTTTCTCCTAGAATAAGGAGAGATGTAAAACTGCACAATTGACTTATGTAAAGTTTTTCAAGGACCAAGATGACAAAAATTACCTTTGCTTGTTGTGGGCCTACACTGCTCGAACTCCAACGCTTGCTTTACAATAACATTTTACATGCAGAAAAACAAGTAAAAGAAAGAAAGGGAAAGGAAGGGAGGAAGAAAAAAAGAGAGAGAAAGAAAAAGAAAGAGAGAAAGAAAGAGAGAGAGAAGAACCTCGGTGACTTCACTTTCCCCCCTCCTTGTCTGGAAACCATAGAAACCAAACTGAAAGTACAGCCAAGAAGTTCGTCATTTGGCTATCTCTGGCTGATCTCCATGGAAACATTTCACTTTTTGTTGAAAGGAAAGATTTTCAAATCAGACAAATGGCCACAGTCTGATGGGTTATGACATCTTTGGAAGAATTTAAAGAACAAAACAATGGCAAATGTTTCTGCTTTACATATTCATATTACATTTCTATTGTACACCCTTCATGGCTATTTTATTTCATAACAATTACAGCCTTTCTTTCAGAGTTGTGTTATCAAACAAGATGTTAGATTTGTGAAAAAATATTTTACCCTGCCAACAAACCAGGGTCTATTCCCTCTAGGATCTAATTTAGATATTATTTGCTGTAAATTATATAGGTCATTCAATACCTTTTTTTGCATGCTTTGCCTGGAAGATTGAATGGAGGTGTTGAATGCATCAAAACAATTAAAACTGAGAGTTAAGAAAACATTCAGCACTGGAAAACGTTCACACCTCTCAGAGCTATTCTTTCAGGAACCCTGCAGAGTCAGGAAAGTAGTTCTGCCTGTTTCCTATTACAATTAAAATAAGCACTGAATGATTGGGAGAAAAAGTCTACAGACATGACAACTAATATGAAAGGCATTTCCATAGGACTCAAGGACTTCCATTGATTCCATGGAAGTCTTTGGGCAGTTAGAGTACATGCCTGAGAAGGCATTTCTGTCAGAGGGTAGAGTGACCAGAGGATCCTACAGAGACTTCAGAGTATGGTGGATACACTGCTGCTCAGCCACATAAGCAACAAGGCTGCTCAGGGCACCAGCAGAATGAGAAGCCTTTGAAAGACTCCACCTTTACAGCTACATTTAGCAGGTACTACATACAAACTGTATGCACCACATACACTGGTAAGATGTGTCTAAGCAGTGCAGATACTCTGTTGAACTGCAAATTCAGCACCGAAAACTAAAAAGTCTAGTTACAAAGAGGTCTGAGGTATGAAACCCTAATTAATTTGTCCTTAGGTAGCTCCAAGTTACTGCTGCAGCGATTTTAATCTCCTAATTTTTTATTTGCCTCATTTAGAGGTAGTACACATAGCACAGGTGAGAAGGGGGTAAATTTTTCTGCAAACTTAAATACACACAGAAACTCCACTCTCAGAAATATCTAAGGAAACAAAGGAAGGGAAAATACTGGTGCCATCTTAGCTTAAACAGAAAAGGAAAGAATCTACAGCCAATCTAACACTATTAAAGAATTATTCTGTTTGTCATTACGCACAAACTAAAATGCATATGGGATATGATTTACAGTTTTGGAAAAGCCTCTAGATTTCTCTGATTCATTATGCAATGAATATTATTTCCAACATCAACATTATTGCGTTGTGTCCTAGCTAATTCCTCATGGTGGCAGTTTATTACACTGCTCCTGTCAGTGGCCTACCTGCAAAGAAATAGTGACAACAGAGATTAATGTAACAGAAATATTGCCAGCAAGGAAGAGACATCATCTGATTTCAGCTGCAGACAAACTGTCAGTGAACAAAAGAGAGAAAATATGCTGATGCTTCCTGAAATTTGAAAGAACGTCAGAAAGATTGCAATGAATTATAGACACAGAAGTAAACAGAGCAGGAAACTCAAGAAAGTAAAGAAAGAACATTGATAAAGTGACAGGCAAAATACAGGTCTGCTGAAAGTTTTATCAAATAGTCAAAGTAAAATAATGGTCCAATGACAAGAGCAAGAAAAAGGTCAAATCTGACTCAGTTAGAAGTGACTTTACTAACATCCAGTTGATTCGTATGAAAAAGGATGACAGAGTTTGGTCCAGATTATTCAAATCTGCTCAAGAAGGATTCTGAATATTTTGACCCTATCAGATTTCTTTCTACATTTCAACTTTTAGGATCTGGAAGATTTGTTGGAAGATGGCCTTTGTATTAAAAACCCTCTAATATCAGAACATAATAGAGTTGTGCAGGCACAACTGTACAGGACTTGACAGTGTTAGGTTTACTCAATGATTTTAAAGGGTCTTTTCTAACCAAATTGATTTTATGATAAAGGTGGCTAACAATACCATAGTTGTTGCTTTCACTGCAATTATGGTATGCATACATCAGTTCTTTAGTCTACTTGATCTGTAAACATGTGGGAATGCAGAGTGTATGTTAAAAGGTATAACAGACTGACATATTCCAGCTTGAGTGTGCTGAAGTTTGAGCACTTCCTTTTGATAAATGCTTGAGAATTCAAAATCAATCTCAACAAATTTTTGAAATTATTTGGTATGGGGGGGGAAAGAAATTATTTTCTATTTTTGCTTTAATGGGATCAGCTGCCCAAACAAAAGAGGGAAGATGATTAACTTAATAGTAACCAACAGTGTCAATCTAGAGGAGCTGTCTTTGTGCCTGAATGTGTATATACTTAAAAAGGGTCATAGAAAAGGCATCCAACCTGTTCTGTTCAGCACTGCCCCTGCATCAGCAGCACTACTTCCCACAGAGTATCTGTTTCAAGGAATCCATGGATCAGCTGTAGAGAATCTAGAGGAATACAAGAAAAATAAACAGAGGGCTTCAAAATTACCTATAGGGAAGGGTTGAATTAATTCCAGCTACTTAGTTTGAAGAGGAGAAAGCCAGAGGGAGACTGAGCAGTCTTCAGATATGCAAAGACTTCTCATAAGGAGGGCAGATTAATCTGCTTTCCATGTCCATTGCAGGAAGATCAAGGAATAACAGACTTATATTGCACCTGGGGGATTTGGGCTAGAGTTGGAGAGAGATATATTTCCAGCCTTAAGCATTGTGATAATTTTCCTAATAGTAGTAGAGAAATCTCCATCACTAGCAGTTTTTGAGAACATATCACACAAACATCTGTCAGGAACTATTTATACATAATTGGTCCTGCTTGGAGCAGAGGAATTGGCTACATCAGTGTTTCTCTGCTCCGTTCTGTGGAGGCCAGTGCCATAGGTCCCTGCAATGCCAACCAAGGCACAGGGCAAACTCCATTTCCCTCTTTAATCTGGAAAGCCAGAAGGGAATTCATCACTTAGATGTAAAGCACTGGTCAAGTTATTTCAGCTGTGTCAGACTAGATAGCCTCTCCACGTTCTTAGACCTTGTTTCTTACAATATTGTGATATGAGGAAGATGGAGTGGTAAAAACAGAGCTTTTCAACTTTTTAGCATATGACAAAGCAATTACACTTCAAAACCTAATTTCTAATATGCAAACATGACTCTAAAATCAGGTGAAAATTGATTATGATTAAGACAATTTAGGAAATCTTTAAGTATCCAATCTGGCTTAGCAGCTAGAAAGTTTTTTAAAAACTCCCTCATCTGGATGTTTACCTGCAAGCAACCCTTTTGTAGGAAAAGAATGTAACACCATTTCCCACAGCACTCTACCAGGCCATTCCCCTTTCCCTCCAACAGGACAGGAGCCTGCACAAGCTCCCAGGATACTGCCAGTCCTTGAAGGCAGTAAGTCTTCCTTCAGCAATAAAAAGTTAGGCAGCAGTGAGATGAGGCGATCATTAATTACTCTGCAATCTGGGCAAAACACCCTTCAAATGCTATTTTTAAAAAAATTAATTATGCTTCGAATTGATTAATGTGCATCACTACACGTGGTTTTTAAATTAGAATTTACTGGATTTCTGTTTTTAATAATCACACTTGTATTGGTTTTGCCTCAATCTAAACTACTTTGTGGCTACTAAGACCACCCTTGCATTAACAGCTTCTTCTATGCTTTTACACAAAAATATGGCAAGTTCCCCTTGACTTCTCTTGGTGAAGCTTGTAATAGAATTTCATCTGGAAACACTGTACCATATTCTTATACTACTTTTACAGCAGGAACTGCTAAGTACTTTGGCTCACTTACAAATTCCTCAATTCACTAAGATATAATTGTGCTGTGATTCATGCCTTTACTAAATCTATGCAAGTTGTGGGCATGATTATTAACATCACATTAAACCCTAGAACTAAAGAGATTAGCAAACAGATTTTTTTTTTTCCTGGACATTGACACTTAGCAGATAAATTACACTGTCAAAATGTTTAAGGAAAACAAAGCAAAATTATGACAGAAATGGTTTTATTTTACTGATTTCTCTATTTTTAAAGAGTTCAGCAATTGTTATACGGCAAAATATAGCATAATTTCAGCATTTGTCTATCCATGGAACTGCACAAGCACAGCATAAAATAACATTAAGTGTTCAATTCAGGAACTTATGATGCTATTTCTTAATTTCAACAGAATTTCACACTCAGGCAGTTATAAGCCTCTGTAGTGACATATAGTAGCATAAACAGGCCACTGTATGTCACCTAGTAACTGCTGTGGAGCCTGTCTTATCTCTCTGAACTACAACCATTGGGCCACAAATGAGCTCATTGACTTCCTTTCAAATTTAAGCTTTGCTCAGTTTCAGATTTAACCTACTGCCTTTTCTTATGAGTTTTTCTGCTAACTGATATCTCTTTCCAACACAGGTATGCGTCAGCTATGATCAAATGATCATTCAACTACATTAAAAATCATAGCCTGTTACTTTTCATTGCTAGGCATACTTTTTTGTTTTTCCACATCCTCTAAAGCTTTTCACCCAGCTGATTTTTTTTCTAGGACACTTCAGATTCTGTAAAGAGGGGAGGGGGAAAATAGGAAACTGTCGGCGAGGGTAGAAAGAGCAAACTAAATCAATAACAGCACATGCCTGATTTAGCAAAAGTCTAAAGTGTATTAAAGAGAAACAGGAATTATCCTGGGGTTGCAGAACATCGTCACTGCATGTTTTCAGGAATTTCTTCTGAAAGTTTCCAGAGGAATTCCAAAGGATCAGGGAACTCTGTCAAGGAATAAAAGCTTTAACTTTTTTAATGGCTGATTTGGCTATGAAGATGTCTTGCCAGGCAAGTTGATGGTGGCAGTGGCCACCTTCCTGAATAGTTTGAATATTTTATTTTTTATGTCTTTTCTCAACAAGATCTTTGCAGAGAGCTGTGCTAGAGAGATTGGGATTAAGGAAAACATTATACTATATGCATCAACCTTCACTAGGAATCTCTGTTAATATTATGATACAAGCAATCTAAGCTAAACATAAAGATTCTGCTGCTTTTATCATAATTTATTTTGTCACATGTATAAAACAAATAGATAAAAAGAATATATTTATCTCTAAAGCAAATAAGAAAATATGTGTAATTAATAGAGCCTTGAGTTTTAAAATAAATGCTATCTTACTCTTACCACTTTTACAAGTAAATCCTATTACTTACAAAATAAATAATTAAAACACATCAGTGCCTCTAGTCATTAATCACTCATATTTAAGAGCTTTCTTGTGGCAATTGATGGTCTTGGTGGTTATACACTAGAATATTTTCAGATAAAATATACTTAAATGATTTTGGCAAAGAAGAAAGCAGATGAAAATATTTTTATGTTTTTTTTTGTCAGAAAACTGTAACATCAAGACCACACAGATTTTCGGTGTCTGATAACAGGAACAGATCAAGGCTCACTCCTAATAAGGCAAAATATTGCATTCAGATTTTCAGCATACTGAATACACATACACAAGAGAGACTTGCAGACATTTTGGAGAAGGAATACAAATCACTTTAGGGGAGCTGTGAGATAAGATGGGTGGCTCGGCACGCTAAACCAGAAAGACCAGGAGAGGACTGGAGAGACAGGAACACACTTCCTGAGGGCCTGGCATGAGCAGCCAGATATCACTGCTCACCTCAGGGGAATGAGGCAGGAGAGCTGTGCCCACAGGCTCAGGCACAGGTCCTGGGGCTCAGGGCCTGGCAGGGGCAGAGCAGGAAGCACAGGGACTGGCATTAAGCAGATGTCGTTGGTTAAGGGTGAGTGACATGGCACCACAAAAAAGCTGCTGAAACAGCAAGACTAAAATCATCCCAATGTTTTTTTCAGTTGGAGCTCATTTTCACAAAGCCTGAATGAATATGGTGGTTACTCTCTGTAGCTCACTGCTCATAATACCAACAAGCCTGATGCTCAGAACTATATTATTCAACATATTACTGCTATGAATTTTATCATGGTAGACATAGTATAATTCAAGTACACCACCTAACAATCAAACTAAGAATTACTAGACTATCATTCCTTGATTAGCTTTCATAAGACTGCAAAAAGACAAACATAAGCAAACATTTCAACTTTGATACTCTTCAGTTGTATTAAAAGGGTAATGGCACTTCTCCCAGGTTAAATCTCCTTTTAAGCTAGAACTTACTAAGTAAAGATTCAAAGCAATGCAAAATACTAACCTGCATAATCACTTGTTGGTCAAATTGCAGAAGAAGAATCACAAGCTACTGGGCAACAAGTAAAGACTGTAGTCATTAACAGATTAGTAGTGAAAGATAATTTTATTTTGATAAGAGACAGATTAGGATAATTACCAACTATCCTTTTTTTTTTTTTCCTAGTCAATTTGCCCATCCCAAACCCATTGCCCATCCCTGTTCATTACGGTAATGGTTGCCAAGCTTTGCAAAGTGTGAACACAAGATTTTCATAACTAGTTTTTTCAAAAAATATTGATGTCAAAGAGTAGAGGACACAATTTCTTGCTTCATTTATCACAATTTTCTTGTTAGCCACAGGCCTCAGTTTAATTACAGTTGCAAGCCTTTGGTCATCTAATTTCTTGCCTCTGATAGTTCGTAATTGTTAGTGTCCTGCGTGATCCAATGTTATTATTAGCAAAAGAGTGCAGCACTGAACTTGACATCATCATTTAACATCTACCCAAAGGAATCCAAGAAAAAGGTTTATCAGTGGGTTTTGTTTGTTTAAAAAATAATGGCTGTAACACAGAAGACTGACCTAATTAACTTTCTTGAGAGAGTAGCTCATTAAGCTGCTATTAACAAATATACATCTTTCAGGCCCTGCGATTGTTGCAATACAGACAATATCCATGAGAAATAAGATAAAATTAATGATGCTTTCCAGATAATCTTTTTAAGATAATCTAAGTCGTGTTACATGTAGAAGAGGGTGTGATACAGAACACGTCAACGCACCATTTGACCAGGTTTTTTCTGCTGTTGGTTATTTAGAATTTTTATAGGGCTTTTACTTTCCACGAGAGAAGGACAGTAAAGCTCTGAACCACTAATGTATTAACTTTTCCTCTACTGGAAATAATCTTCAGTCCTGCCATGGCTCACTGTGTGTGCTATGCTTTAAGTCAGATTGGAACAGACAGTAAGCTGTTTGCTACGCTGATGAATGCAAATGAAGGACACACAAGCAGAGATGTTATGGAGACTGTCTAAGGGATATGGAAGTACAGAGCTATTGTGAGAAGCTCTATTTCCATCAGGTGTGGATGCAGCAGCTGTAGTCTAGTCATAGGCTACAGCTGTAGTCAGTCATGGGCAAAATTTGCAGCTATATATGGTGAGAGAAACAATATTGCACTTCATCATTGCATCACTGACCAGGCTTACTTTAAAAGTCTAAAAGTTATGACTGTGATAATGAAGTTACAATTCGGAAGTATCACTACCACCTTCTATTATCACTTTAAATGGGAATTACTAAGAATGTAACTGATTGACTTAAACAAGTTTAACTTGATACTTATGGTGCAATTATATAAAGTAAAATCATGACCATTTTAGCACAGTTTGGGAGTAGAAAATAAGATTACCATGTCTGTATTTCTAACCACAGAAAAAGAGGTTTCTGAGACACTTGTAAGCAAGGGAATGAAATAGTGTGCACACACTTCATACTTCTTATAATGTGTCATGATAATGTCCACAAATGTAGGAGACTATAGCACCCATGTGTCCATGGAACCTTTGGGGTTTCTTTAAGACATGCATTTGCACATTATATGCATCAGATAATTTAAAGTATTATTTAATATTTATACATATTATATGCATCAGATAATTCAATGTATTGTTTAATAGTTATATAAAATATGTATATAAAATTACACTTAAACAAGTTTAATATTCATCTGAACAAGTTCACTGATCCCTCAATATAAATTCTTAAACAAGACCATTTTATTCTTATTATTTAATCATTTAATGTGTAAAACTATTTACTTTTCATACACACATATTTTGTTTCTGTAAGGTATACTTATTGTATTACTCATCATTGTTAAAAAAGTTCATCTTGTTACTTACTTTAAAGCTCATGCTAATTTCATGTTACTCATATTACCAGGAACACCTGCTGAAAAACATGTGTTTGGAAGTATCTTGGAAAGCAGGGCTTGACTTTACTAAAACCCCAAAACACTTGATGTCCAAATGTATTTGCTACTTAGTTTATAAACATCTCAAACATGGTATGTAAATGCTAATATTAAGACATAACATTGCTGTGCATAGTTATTAACCATTACTATCAGAAAGGCTACAATTATTCATGTTGAACTGTTGCATAGTTTGTTCATTCTCATTTCTAAAATATTAATATTATTATATTGGCTTAAAAATAAATTTTAAGAAAATAAAAACATTTTCATTGTTTTTCTTTGCATCATCACTATTTTCTATTAGTGTGTCTCTTAAAGCATGAAAGTTTTAATGTTAAAAAAATTAATGCTGGACTTACAGGAATGCTGCCTTTCATACTTTATATTTTTGTCTTGTCATCTGCCAGTTGTTCATTTTCTATGTTTACAGTTTACCCTGTTACATAATATTTTATTATTCTTCAGCTTTGTCTGGTTCCTAGTATTTTAACATATCTGAACCTCCATAAGATGTGTTTTCTAGATACATTGTAATTTGGATGGTTTCCCTACAAGTCTTTTTTCATTTTCTTTCTGTAAAGGAGAAGAGAACACTTTCAAAAATCTTTCCTTCTTACTTCAAATCTGATTAGATATTTACAGAACTAATTAAACATTTTATATAATGAAGTTTAGTGAATTGGGTCAAAATGCATATTTTTGAAAAGAATATGTAAAACATATATATAAAATACTTTTATTTTCCGAAGCATATGCTGGTAAACAGTGTATATGCTTCTGCTTTGAGTAGTGCAGTATTTACTGCTACCCAGTTAGGAACAGTTAGGAATCTTCCTGTATATTTTAAAGTTTTCTATTATTGTTGTAGCCCTGTGGCCTCTGTCATTATGCTACTAAAATCCAAGAGCATCTTTCTCTAAAGTTGCTCTTTAAAAAACCTCTGCCACCTTTATAGTGCCTTACATGAAACTTCTTCATTTTATTTTCTCCTCCAAAATAGGCACATTCCTGTCCTGAATCTTCAAAACTTCTATTTAAATTTGTTCCATTGTAGCCTCTTTTCAGTTGTGGATGTATTGTCTTCCCATAGTATATTCGAATTTCATGCTGTTCTCAAGACTCCCCCTTTGCTGGTGCTAATACTTGTTCACTATTATGCCAATCTGAGCAGGACATTTCCATGACTTCAGAAAAAAGTTATCAGAAAATTCACTTTGGGTTACACCTTGTAAAGAAGTTACTAGTCTGCTATGAAAAGGTTCAGTTTCATATCTTTGAGATTTCTACCCTTTTGTCATGTTCAGTGGAAAAAGCTGGGTGGGCTGAAAAGCTACTGCCTTTCGAGAAGGGAGAGAAAAGACTTAATACTAAAAGCACTATGGAAATGCACAGCTCAGCATTTGGGCTTCTGTGTTGTGAATTGTGCTACCTCCCACTTGGCAAAGAACTGGTGAAAGGGGTAGAGGTCATTTGCAGTTAGGGAATGCAACTGAACTGCAGTGATGGCAAACAGAGCAACACCCTGGTGGGGTAAATGGACCACAAATATCATCTGAGACTCAAAATAGTTTCCAGTATTCTAACTGAAACTAGAGCATTTCATAGCTGCTCAAGTTCTCTGACCACAGTGAAGCATAAGGAAAGCAAAGCAAAGACAAGATGTTCTGATTTGAGGAATAGTCTCAAAGAATCCCAAACTAACAATAAATATACTTGAAAACAGATCTGGAGAAACAACTCTGGCAAATAGTTACTGCTAAGATTCAACCCAAGATTTAGACAGTTATATCTGCAGTGTCAAAAATGGGACTCCAGAATGGTGTTTTACTAGACTCCATTAGGTTCTTGTTCCCATCTGAATATGATGGTTACTTAAGATTTGACCAATTGCTTTTTGAAAGAGTATTGAAAGAAGAGGCTGGTGGTGAAGAAAATTGAATGACTAGAGGTGGAATTGTGCTTGGCCCAAATTAAACCAAGGACAAGTCGCCTTTTTTATAGATACTGCTGAATGAAGCATTTAAGCTAGGGAGATCTGGATCAAAGTTTTAAGATACTTCTGTGAAAAGCATTGATTTCCTATTTTCTCTTTTATTGTGACACATATCGTTTGGAAATTGAGACAAACAGTTTGCTTAACATAGGCTACCAAGACTAATTACTTGTAATTATTATTAAACTGAACTAAATACTGTCCAAAAGGTGACATTGTCTCTGCACATTATTAATCCTCTACAAAAATGTTGGTCAGTGGTTGATGTTTTACATTACTCAGTGTACCTCTTGGAAGTATGGTAACATTATGTAGACGGATTAAAATACTCTTAAATATCATTAATGCCTTTCCAAACTTACTTTTCTTTAGGAGAGGCCAGAGATGGAACCTCTAAGTATTTATGGTGGGTTTGTTGAGCAGCAATGTCAAAGCTCCCACTTCCCACTGGTGTTCAGGTGTCAGGCAGAATTGATCCAGTCAGCACAGCATAAACTCTCATTCACTAAGCTTATGGATGCTTTCTGTGTTAATTTCCTCCCCCGTCCGTCTATCCATCCATCCATCCATCCATCCATCCATCCATCCATCCATCCATCCATCCATTTGCTGAATACTACTCCAGCCAGAGGTTTACAGGTCTCAAGATGCAAACACCTCCGTGTATATGTAGCAGTGTGAATCATATCACTGAAGTCTGTCACTCTGTAAACCTTGACGTTAAGCTTATATTGAGTAGCTTCAGCTTCAGAGACTAACTGTACCAGGAGCAAGGGCAAACCTCATATCTTCTATCTCTCTCAACACTCACACCCAGTGTTGTGTAGTCTAACAATGAACAAAGATTTCACAGTGCAAGTATGTAGCTGGAGACCACAGTTAGCAAAAACAGAACCAACCAACCAACCAACCAACCCACCAAATCAACAGTACCAAAAAAAAAGCAAACAAACAAAAAAACCCACAAAACCCAAAACCAACCAAACCAAACCAACAAAAAAACCCACAAGCTGAAATAATAAAAAATAAATTCACACAAAATGATACTGGGAAACAAAATGAAGGACTTACTTTTTTTCTGAAGATTGTTTTGTGATGTAAATAGCAAGTTAAAATCATAGAATAGAATCATAGAATTGATAAGGTTGGCAAAGGCCTTTAAGATCATGAAGTCCAGCCATCAGCCTAATAGCACCATGTTCACCATTAACCCATGGCTGCAAGTGCCATATCCACACTTTTTTTAATACTTAGAGGGATAGCAGCTTTATAACCCTTTCCATGAAAAAAAATCTTAACGTCTAATCCAAACCTCCTCTGGTTACAAAGTCTTCTCATCCTGTTACTTATTCCCTGGGAGAACAGATCAACTGCCACCTGGCTACAACCTCCTCTCAGGTAGTTGTAGAGAGTGATAAGGTTCCCTCCTGAACCTCTTTTTCTCCAGGCAAATTAAAATCTACGTTAAACCTCTCTTAAGAAGCCCTGCTAACTCCTGAACTTAGATACTTTTCTCCCCTTGACACAGGTGGACCCTATTTTTTGCCAGAAGGTGCAATGTTGTATAAACCAACCTATAATCTGAAAAAGAAAAATTCTGCTGGGAATACCAATCTAGAAGCATCTCATCATCTACATAATACTCCCGTTTCTTGCCCCATCATTCCCTGTAACTGGCAGGAAAAATTATGTTACAATCCTTAAGTCTGATTACATTGTAGAACACAGACAGTAAAACTAGGTTTGAAATTCCGCAGACTTTAATTTTTAATGGAAAAAAGGAGTATACCTCCTTTCTGCTCTAGGGATGTAACTATAAATGTCAAGCTTGACTACCTGATTCCATAACTCTGCTCTGAGTGTTCATTTTGTACATGCACATAATCATAACAAGCACTACTCTGATTCCCAGTTTCTAGAGACTAATCTGCACAAATATATAACAGTTTTTGTCATCAGGTGGGATACATAAAACTTCAAGCTATCACAAAACATGGTACAGAAAAGGACTTTCACTCTACCACTTCTTATGCACTGAGAAAAAGACACTAGCCATGATTTCAGCTGGAGTATGAGATGTTTATTTGTCCACTGACTGGTCTGAAAGGGGAAGAAGTGAATCAGTAAATTCATGTAATATGAAAAAGAAAATACCCTAGTTTTTTCTATGAAAAGTATTGCAGAAAATAAGGAATTTCTATTGTGTGTTCTGAAACACTGGAGAGAGTATTGTTCCATTTCAAAGGTAAATGACAAAAAAGGCATACCTGTTAGTATGTCATGAGATGCTTGAAAATACCAGTTTCTATAGAGTGACAAAAAAACAAAGCTCTCCTGAGATGCTTACACTGACATCCTGTGCTGCAAATATAATAGAAACATGAGGTGGTTTTTTTAATTTTGACAGGTTACAAATCAACTGTATTCTGAACAACAAATTGAAACTGTGTCACAAATTCCTTTTTTCTATGTCACTGGCAGTGAGAGCCTAAGGCAATACATTTTGAGTGTTTCTCTGGTTGTTTCTGATGTACTCTGACAAGAAATAATTACAGGCCACATAGAGTCTTTCATAATGTTTTGTGAAGTGACTTTCAAAGACAGATAATACAGGGCTCCTCATTTGTCACCTCTCAGCACTCTCATGTTCAGAGTTGCTTCCTAGGCAAGCAGTATTCTGGGGAAGAAATTTTGCAGTATTCGAAGAGGATACACTAGGAAACCACGAACATCTCAACCCAAACCTAAGAGAGCCCCAGTGCGATGAGGAACCCAAGGCAGATTTCACATGCACGTTTTTTGATCTGTTAACTGTATCAAGTATCTGTTATGGTGTGCAAATGTCTGTATATGCTAACTTCCTGGATACCTCAGAAACTGAAGCTTCCACGTGCTCCTTGGCCAGGAGACTTGCAAGAAAAGCAAACTGAAAGTCCCAGGAGTTGGTGTAGCCACTATTCACTGTGAGAGCCAGGATAACTCACTGCATGGGCCTATAGCAGCAAAGGGCAAGCAGTAACCCATGCCTGGAAACTGTGTCAGAAAGGTCCTGATCCTGAAGAGCCTGGTTTTTACTCCAGGAAAGAAAAAAACGTTCACCTTATTGCAATCAGAAGAAATTTCAGTGGAGCTCATGTTTCAGTGAAATTTTGCCTCAGTATCCAGTGATATTTCATTGAAAGACAAGGATGGGTTTTTTACTCTAAAAGTTAAAGGTGGGCAGAAAACATGCAGGAGCTGTTTGTGCAAAATAAAAAATACATTTTTCACCAAAACAGTTTAAAAGTAAAAAAAAAAAAAAAAAAAAAAAGTTAAAAAAAAAAAAAAAAAGCCAGCAGAATGGGTCTCCTGACTCATAAACCCCCCACATTTCAGTGACCAAAATTGCAGGCATGAACGTAAGATGAGGCAGCTGGGCTTACACTCCTCTGTTGTAAAATGAAATTGTGTAGAAATGTATTTGATCCTCTCTGCCATTTCAGTTGCTATAACACCCCCTCTCTGACATTAGCAAAGTGATCTCTCTTGGTCAACTTTGATTGAAATTGTGTCTCCTTAATGCTGATGCAATTATTACACCTAAGTGGTTTCCTTATCTGCCATAAATGGAAGGGCTTGCTATTTGGCAATACCAGTTTCAAAACAAAGAAAGATGTTCAGTTCTGCTGACTAGAAGCTCTCAGGATTTCTAGCGAAAAGTCCATAAAATATAGGACTTGGAAATAGCTGCTAAGGTATTAGATTTAACTCACATATGCCCTTGAATTTCAGTACAAAAATTCAGATTTTGTCCACATTGAAGAGGATGACTATTGTAAACCTTGCCATGACCTTCTTAAAAGGGAGAACATTTGCCAACCATTTATCTTTCTGATTTATGCTTGATCATATCAGTAGGCTAAATGTTAGTCGTTTCTTTCCAAGTAAGTAAGGAGTATCGTGCATTAATGCAGTTAGCCAGGTGTGAAGTGAGTGTAGTGGAACAGGTTAATGGCATTGTTGACCTGAGAGAGATCAGAAACTGGCTTTGATATATGCAGCAGGATATCTCAGACATACTCCATTTACTCAAATTTTAAACATTAATGGTATTTTATTAGAAAGAAGCAGCTGAAATTAAGCGTGTAAGGCTTCAGAGAATGGAAAGATACACACAGATACAAGTATTCTTAAACGGTAACATGGTTTCTGAGTCATTATGGCATTTCTTTTCTATTAGTCATCAAGAAAAAGAAATATTAAAAATACTACTGATGAGTATGAGTATGGATGGATATATCCATCTGTCTTGCTAATCATAAGAAAACTCAATTTCTTTAAGTCTGTGTATGTGTGTGAATATACAAATATATATGTAATTATGCATATTTGACAAGCATTTATGATGTGACTCTTCAGTTAGAGGAAGAGCTGTACAAACAAGTAACAATAGCTTGAAATCTTTGTTGTAACTAAGTGGGTTACAATGAGGTGGGTAGAGGATCATATATGCATCGGTTACTATAGTTACAGTGCCTCTCTCTGTCCCTTTAATGAGGAACTAATCACTGTTCTCTGACCAAGACATCCATATTTTTCTCGTTTGCCTCTTCACCCACACCAGACAGCATTTATTTTCTAAGGGGAGGTAAAAGTATAGCAATATTAACCCTTTGAAGCAAAAGACTCTTTGACTAGCTAAGCCCAAACTCTTAAAGAAAATAAATAGGATTTTTACAGAATTAATCAGTTTAATAATGAGCAGGAATCTGACATGCCATAGCAGCAGATGACACTACCCACCTTCCCAGAGCTAGCAGACACCCTAAAAGACTGCTAAGAAGTTATATACCTTAGATTTTTTCCATCTGTCATTGAACTAAATATCAGAGAGGGGGAAAAACCCTCAAATTTCCAAGTATTTAATGAACAGCTTGCTACAAGGCCCTAAAACTTAGTAGTGCCTAAGATTAAAGACTCCCACCAGTTCTATATGCACACACAGTAACTCCTCTTTGTTCGAATTTATGTCTTACAGCAGTAGGGCATGATTTGTGACCCAAATCCAGGAGGGATTCAAGGGCTCACATCCAACAGTTAGGATGCTGCGCTTCTCAAAATATCTGCCAGCTGCCTTTGGTACCTCCCTTTTGAGATCTATTTAGCTTTTTCCTTCAGGCAAAAAAGACAAGACTCAGGAACGTAAACATAGGTGCCAAATTCCTTTTTTACACACAGCTGGGTTTCTAAAACCAAGTCTCATTATGTCAAAATCTCATCTGCTGAGCTGGTAGGTATGAATACATCAGAACCCTGAGCAAGTGCTCTTTTATGCAAGGACCAACAAAGGAAATTTAGGGCCATCAAATTTCACAGTACATTTTATTTCTTTAATGTGTGGAACACTCCCTCAAGAGGTGGAGGAATCTGTTATTAAATACCCTTACTCATGGGTAAGAGTTATCTGAAGAATGATAACTGTATTAGAATAATCAGCCATTGACCATTTAATATCACTAAGTAAAGGCAGTATCTTATCTTTTCTGTTTCTATTCTCCTGCACTACAAATTCTAAACACCAATGGCATTAGTCAGATTTGACAGCATGTTTTACTGAGCATAAGCTCAAGCTACAAAATAACCAATAAAGAAAAATGCATGTTAATGCCCCTAAACACCATGTACATTTTTTACTACTGTAAGCTACAACTTTCAGCCTTTTCAGGTTAATTTGTGGGCAGGCTTAATGTTGAAGAAATAGGCCTGTATTAGGCTTCATCATAGATTTTCCTCAGTTCAACTGACAATCTGAGATTGCCCATACTTGGTCTTTGCCTCGAGGAAATGAGGTTTAAATTCACCAAGGATTCACGCCGTTGTGTGATATCTACATTTGCCTGCATCCGTGTTCTCTACCTCTTTAGAAGTCATTGCCATTTATCGGACAAATATGACAGAGTTGAACATGCTGTTGTAAATACCATAAAAATGTTAACACACCTTTGACACCTCCAACATTTTATATCCTGACTTTATATCCTGACTTTATATCCTTAATTACAACTTAGTATTTTTAATAGTTCAGTGATGATACTAAGTTGTATAAACATAGGTGACCAGAGAAAGAAGAAAAGATGTGCAAGTGCCAAGATAAAGATCGTGTTCTGATTTCAACCTATCTGCACCAGAGAAACCAGATACAAGAAACAAAAAATGGGTTTCATTTGCTTTAAAGATGTATGTATGGCCAAACTTCATGAACAAAGATTTGGGCAGGACTCTCCCCACGTGGGTGTGCCCTTCCAGCCTGTGCAGTGGATTTTTTAGGTGAGGCACAGCATGCGCAGAACTGGCCCCACCCTTTAACTCCTAAGGTCCATTTGCCACGGCCGAGAGAGCTTGGACAGTGACAGTGAAGTCCCCGGGACTGTCACAGCACCCGGTACTAACCAGGGCTGACCCTGCTCAGTATCCAAGATCTGACAGGATGGGATGGCAGGGAGGCATTTAACTGCCAGGGGACGGTCCCACTGAGACTTGAACTCAGGTCCTTGGGATTCAGAGTCCAGAGTGCTCTCCTTTACATCATGATGAGCAACATTATTATTGACATTCTAAAAACCAAACAAAAATAAAATAGGTTTATTTTATATTTGAGATAGGAAAATTTTGGTTATCAGTTTAACAAATGTTTCTGACTGTTCTCAACAATTACTTTATTATTTGGAGCAATAAATTTAAATTTAGCATACTAGTTCTTAGACATGAGAAATGCCACCATAAAACCTGACAAAACTATGACTCAACTGTCATTGCAGAAAGTCACTGCAGTCTAAGGGGATTTTTACATCCTTTGGGAACAGCCTCACAGAGCAGTTTAAGGACAGGACACAGACAAAATAGCTTCTCTTTTCTTTCTACCTTCAATCTCCCTGTTCTTTGTGTAAGAAATCACCATCTCAGTATCATGAATAACATATTAACATATATTAACGTATATTAACATTGTTGAGAGTAAACTTAGTCAGCCTGAAGGCTTTCAGTCTAACTGCTGAGGGGTCCACCTTGGACTGACAAGATACATACATTAAAGATACCATAATCGCTGATAAGAGCTGAGTTGAGGAAACACTACTGCTAGACCATGCTGGGCTTTTTCCTAGTATTTTTTCATTTGTAAATGGTCTGCTTATGTAACAGTAAGAAGCAAGAAAGTAGCTGATGAAAAAGAAATACTGTACAAACAGGAGACAACTGAGACAATACTTGGCTCATTGTAGAAATGTTCTCCTAAAATATCTTTTTGCCATTTTAGTGAAACTCTTTCATTTTAATACATCAAGAAAATAAGAAAAAAAGAGTTATTCAGACCAGCATGTGATAAATGCGTAGCAGTCAAAGTGATAGACATTTGCATAAGCAGAAAAAAGATATTTTAAGAAAATTATAGCACCATTCATTTCTGAAAATGTTATTGTCTTTGAATATGCTCCCCCTTGTTCAAAGACCCTCACTGATAACTGTAAGTACTTAAAACAATAATAATTATGTGCTGTACAAATTGACATGTATAGTGAACATCTTGATAAAGTAGGTAATATCATTCTATTATAGGGTTAGGCACTCTCTACCTGGTAAATTAGAACTACATTTGTTTCTACAGCAAGACTGAAATTGTACCTGTTATTATAGCTGTTTCTCTGAATTTCAATTAGGCAAGAATATGAAGTCTGAACCACAAGAATAGAGTTATCTTTGCTAGACCCTGCTTATACATATTCCCTGCACTGGGAAGATGACAGTTTTCTGAATGCTACTAACAAGGCAGCTAATAAGCTCCTCTCTTAGCTGTAAAATAGTTTATAAGACCAGCAGTCATCTGTTTGCATTTGAAAGATAAAAAACAACAATTAATCTCCAGAAGATCAATTATTTTATCATTGCAGTTCTACTTATAATTTGTCATATTACATTAACTTTGCCTTGTAAAAGTATTATGCAATAAAAGCATAACCGTTTCTTCCCAACACATCTTTCTGCAAGGCAAATGAACAAATTGTATATTTTAAACACTTCTGCTCTATTTAAAATAGAAAGTAGGTCACTGGGTTTGCAGATAATTTAATTCTCTATTGTCTTGTGTGTCTTATTATCAAGATGAGCATTAGCTGCTTCTAAATCAAACAGGAGATAACAAACAGGCAATTGCATTGCACTGCAGCAGCAAAAACTGCTCACACCTCAAATGGCCCCTCTGGCCGGCTATCAGATTAACACAAATCAGGGGCATACACCCTTTGGCTTCCTGCCGGCCCTGGTGAAAGGAGTGAGAGCAGAGCAAATCACCACAGCTGAAGTCACCCAGCTCAAGCAACAGTTTCCACACTCCTCTGACTGTGGGTGGAGAGTCTGAGCTGTTGAGGGATGGGCTGACCTCCTCATCTCCTACCCATGGATTCAGTGACTTCAACAGTGAGGCAAGTAACAAAGGCTGGTAGCACCATAGTTAACTAACAACAAGACTAGTAACTTTTGAAAAATCGGGTAACTTCCACATCTGAAAATTCCCAACCTAGGCATTAGTGAGATTAGAAGTGACGGCGAATCAAGTTGTAGGTTCCCTTTCTTCTCACATGCCTTTTTATCTGCAAACATCTTGTGGGAGGAAATGGGAAGAGATATTACCCTGAAACATCTCATACAGCAGAAATCAACAGGAATAGTCGTTGCTCCATTTAGGGTCAACCTCAGAAAAAACAGTTGAATCTTCTCACCTTATTCCCATACCCAGTGGCCAGGAGGAAGAGACATCCACCTTCAGGGTAGGGCAGTTTATCAGGAAATCATATGTCACTGATATACCAAATCCTCAGCAATACCAAAAAAAAGAGAAAATTATCTCAGCTAAAATCCACAGAGAGCAACTTCTTGAAATGAAACACTCTGTATTGAAATTGAAATAACAAACCAGCTAAAATATGTAAGTAATAAAACGCTATTAACAATAAAGCGGATTTGACTAGAACATGTTCCCTGGGTATCTTCACTTCCCTTGCAAACAGTGAAGAGTCAAGTCTCAGGAGCTATCAGATAAGAAAATCCAGTCAGCACCTACTAAGGCAACTGCACTACAGAGCAGCAGCCTCATTGCAAGTGGACCCCAGCACAGAAACAAGCATATAATGATCCTTCTCAGTTTATCATTTCTTCACTGGAGATTTCAAACATGGAGAGTAACTAAAAACTGAGACCCTTACACTGATGTTTATCACTTGAGGTGCAGAAGGATAGAAAGAGAAAAGTGCTAAAGTGACTTGGCTTTGTCTGAGAACATGGTAGGGCTGCACTCAATCCCTTGTCCAAATTGTCAGTAAAGATATTAAACAAGACTGGCTACAGTACTAAGACCTGGGGAAGACACTTGTGACTGGCCACCAGCTGGATGTAAGTCCATTCAGCCAGTCTGTGGGACTGTCCATCTAGCTAGTTTTTTACCCAGAGAGGAGTACACACATCCAAGCCATGAGAAGACAGTTTCACCAGGAGAATGCTGTGGGAAACGGTGTCAAAATCTTTACTAAAATCCTGGTAATCATCTGCACAGGGCTGGCAGGTGCAGTCTAGAATTTACCATACAGCCCCACCATTTTGAAGAATAGGTAATCAGGGGCCGAGGGAATGTTTAAAACATCTAAAATGGTTGTAAGCACTCGTGTGAAGGTAATTGTCAAACAGGATGAGCATGAGTAAGTGCAGGATGAGGTGTAAATTCTTAGTCTCCCAAATGCGAGCATCATTTACAAAACTAGACCAAAGATAACATTTATGGAAAGGTGAGAGAGAAGGAAATCTTGACTCCTGTAGTGTGCCAGACAGCATTATAAAAATGGGAATGATGATGAGTATAGAAATTAATATAGTCATTATTTGCTAAAGAGAAGTCTGAGATAAAGAATTTAGTTTTCTATTCAGAACTGAAATCCTCACAAGCACTGTCTAGTATTTGCTGGAGTATCTGTTTTTCCTAGAAAAGCCTATATTAGCAAAATGTCATTAAATTCCACTGTATTAGGTTAACTTCCCCTACCTCGGGGCTGGGGGAGGACGGGGGGGCAGGGGGAAATTCATGAGAAGGAATTCGAATTTAAAATTTACTGTGGGGTCGTTGGTGTTTGGGATTGGGTTCTTTTGTTTGTTTTGGGGTTTGGTTTAGAGTTGGCTTGGGGGGTTTTTTTAGATAAATTTCTACATCTTTATACAAAGCCAGTAGAAATGGTAACAGAGTTTATCAAAACTCCGTATTTTATTGGGTTTGAGTCTTCTGTGTGTTCTGCAAGGTCATGTTTCTGTGATGTCAATATAGTGCAAGACAGTGATAAACTGGGTGACCCTTAAGCTATATGGTAGCTTTTTATGTCCTTTAATTTTGGCAATCTTGAATATAGCAAGAGATTATGCACAATATTATAAAACTTAGGCAGGTGTGCTATGGAGCCACTAGTATAATAAAGATGGCTTTATAACTATACCTTTTCAGCAGCTCTGAAAAAAAGAAAAAAAAAGACTTAAAAAAACCCATGAAGCTCTTTCATGCTTGACTGGACCAAAATCAGCTACTATCATTCCTGTGCTGACTCAACACCTTCACACAATGCTCTTAGTTCAGCCTCAATTTGTAAATATGTAGTTGGTTTCATACATACGCAGTATTTTTCTAAAAGGCATTATTTTTATAGCAGATAAAATATTACAACATCTTCAAAGCCTACTTTTTCCTTCATTGATCCTTTGTGTGAAATATGCTTTTATTTTCATCAGGGTTTAATAGCAACTAAATTTCTATTTGAAATAACAGCAAACAGCCTTATCTTCTATATAAAGGACTATCAACTCTTCAAACTCTCTTTTAAATTTAATTAATTAATTTACAGCATCCTAATAGTAAATAAAAATATTATTTCCTTTACCATTAGCAGTCTTTGGAAAGACAGCTCCTGCTGAAAGGAAATTTCTTGGTCACTACCAGACTGCCAGTCCAAGTGACTGTAGATACTCTCTCTTGTAATTTCTTACATCAGAACTATAGCTGGAGGGTCTGCTCAGACCAACACACTATTTACACACCTTCTTACAAACACAATGTTGAAAGTGAGTTTTCTGGTGGTTTATGTTAAATAACATTTGCATCTGTGCATACCAGGAGACTTGGCTAAAAGATTTAGAGATGACCTTCACTGCCTTAAGGTGTATATCTTAGACTGAAATTCCATCAGCTTCCAATTGTGCACCTTTCTTAAGATTTGGAGATTCTAGACAAGAAATTACTTTAGGTAAGAAAATCATTGTATCCTCTGTAGAAGAGTTTAAATGAAATTCATAGTCACCTCTGGAGACTGGCAGAGGCTAAACTCTGCTCCACCTCATATGCATATCACAATGAAGCTCCAATCAGTGGGGTAGCTTTTGTTTAGACAATGAAGCCTCTGATTTCCCTAGAAAGGCAAACCAGGGAAAATTCTGTGTCCTAGTTACAGATGGTGTGTGAGTTTTTGAGCTCTCCTGACTCAGGTGGTTGCCAAAGCAGGGATATCCTTCCTTGCTGTTTTTAATGTGGATTCCTCACTAGTGCACGTGGTTTGGAGAGTCTCAGTAGAAATACTAAATCGGAGAGTACCATTCCTAAACCCTGACACCAAATTAAACACATGGATATTAATTATATACCACTGTCAAATGATATGAAAAGAGATTGAGGAAAGTGTATATTAGAAAAATACAATTTCAGAAGGAACCCTAAGAGTGCTCATTGCAGCTTCTTTGACTAGCTTTAATTAGCTGGGAATTGCAGGACCAATAAATGACCAATTTCATGATAGTCTCATATTTCCAAGTATAGAAAATAACAGACTTTTATTCATACTCTGATGTTTAGAGGAGTGTTGCTTCTCCTAGGTACAAACTAATCGAAAGGAGATCAGGGTATTGTTTTTCTGGAACAAGAAAAGTATAAACATCTGGGTTTCACAGGTTGTCTCCTCTACCATTTACATCTGCTTAATGTGAATACAAATTAACACCCCTAGTACGAACATCAAACTCTAATGTTTGAAATCCACATGACTTCTTTCATAGGCAATGGCGAAAGAAGCCAGCTCCAAGTATTTCAAGGAATAAGTAAATAAATAATACTGCTATTTAGGATTTGTCTGCTTTTGTTTAATTAAGATAAGTTTAAAGAAAGCCACTCTATATTTTGGCTTCTATGTACAGTGATCTTAAGTACAGTAATTGGAATTATGAAATAGTGAAAAGTTATCAAACTCAGGATAAAGTGAAGCAAGTGATCAGTCAATTACCTTCCTCTTCACCTCATACTGAGTCTCCAATGTATTAGATACTAATTAAATTATCGGATAGCTGTCATTTTTCAGCTTTAATCTGATGGGAACACACCAGCATAGCTTCTGTCATATCAGAAGCCTCCTAATCCCCTAACTACACTAGCAGTCTTATTCTGCATCAGCTATATTTCAAATTCATCTTTCCTCAATGTAGATGTCCAGAATCAGATAATTATTCTCCAAGATGAAGTCTTACCATGTTCTTATACCTAAATGCATTTTAGAATCTAATAGAACTAGGAGAGCCAAGCATGTGGTTTGATTTGCTTATTAAAGCTCTGAAAAGTTATTATATCAGCTGGACTTCTCAAATGTTGTCTCTTTATCCAATTAGTACAGCTATAGAGAAAGAAGCTTTTTTTATTTTTTTTCCATAGCCTGGCACAACATACTCCCACTTCAGGATGGGTTCCCCTGGCACAAATATTTATCAGTCCTGTTTTTATTTGTAATTATCCATGCCATGCCCAGTCTACCATCTGGTATGGACTCCACCCTATTGTCACTTTTGGAACTTTTAGGTTTGGCTCCATAAGTATCTTTCTTGGAAAAGCAGAAACATGTACCTGAACCCTGGCACTTGCTATGTTAGTCAAGTATCAGAATAAAAAGGCAACATGAACTAATCAACTGAAGATCAGGAGGTGATTTTAATAATCGCATAGATACTGACCCTTCTGTCTATGCAACTAACATAAATGAGATACAACCTCATAGGGAATGTGTATGTCTGGAATTAACACATGATTTTTTAGATGTCACATAGTGACATTTCAGCTGCTGAACATAGAAATTCCACAGTAAGACTGAATTTGAATTTTTATATTTCTGAGAGTTCCGTAATGAAAATAAATAACAATTGAGGGTTCCTGAGTTCAGAGTCTGGAATCTCTTCTTGGTGGATGATGCTGATGCAACACAAATTGGTATAGCACAGCAGTATATGAGTCTACGAGCCTGTTATGAATCTTTTGTCTTGACAGTTTCTCAAGCAATTACTTAGTAGCACTGAAGATGAGATTAACCAAACTAAATTATAAAAACCCCTTATATAGTTTACTTCCATTTACCACCAATAATTGCCATTTAAATTTACATCTGTTTGTATTCCGGATGATAAAGTAAAAATGTCCTTAGTGAAAGTATTTGACTACTTATCAACTCAAAGGGAAAATTGGACTATTTATGGAAAGTTAATGCTCAGACCATCTGAAAAGAGAGCACATATTAATTTTTTACATATTAAGATTTCTGCTGTTTTACAAAAATATGTTAAGTCTAAAAAGAAAAAATCTACAAATGAAAATGCCTACTAAATATATAACAGCTTTTCCTGCTAAACTGATCACAAAAGAGAAAAAAAGTGATATAGTGTATGGGCTACAAGGCCTTTCAATATAATTCTGCAAATAGCTTTATATTTAAAATTAGGGTTACACAATGAGCAAAAATCATTTTGCAGTCAATACCCAGCATGTGATGTGACCTGGAAATAAATAACTAAGTTATAAAGCTATAAATGCTCAGAAGCTCAGTAGTGGTCTAGCCAGGAACAGCAAATAAGGAAGTTCAAATTGGTTATTTTCACAGCATGGCTTTGATCATGCTGTGATCGATCTAAACTTGGTATGATTTCTGTGAAATAGATGAAGGAGGACAGCTACAAGCCCAGAAAGAGCTGGAGTTTGCTGATTGGAGTCCAAGGCCTTCTCCAAACACTTCGAAGCTGGATGTCCTTACTTCTCAAGCCTGCCTGCTCTATCAACTGGCAGTATATTCTATACAGTAAGTAGATACACCAAGAGCCAAACTACACTCTTCTTTTCTCTCTGGCACCCATAAAACTTTAACTTGTGCCTGCACAATGGCACAGCTGTAACACAGATGACAACTTACCCAATGGTCTGTGGCACTGGAGGGTATTCCCCTGGGTCAGATCTACCATAAGTATTTAACCTAGACTTCTCTCATCCTGATGGTGTGACTGAACTTTACATGCAAACCACCTTTTTTCCCAGAATAGGCTTCTACCACATTATGATAAGGGATCTCATCCTACCCATTAGGTGAACCCTAAAAATGCCCAGATTTTTAGTTTTGTGCAGAAACTTCTCCCTAGATGGTATTTGTGAGGATGCCATGCCCATCAAATGGATTGGAAACTGATCTGCCAAGACTAAGCAGTGATAAACCAGGCAGACCTGCATATGTAATAATCCAGACTGAGCACCTCACTGATCTGGGCTATCTAGAGTTGGTTCACAGTGCTCGGGTTGTGGCAGAAGCTCTTACAGACTTGCTTGCCATCCTTTAGATATCAACTGTGTCTACCCTTGTTTTTTATATGCTTTGTTTATCAATCAGCTTTCTTCTGTAGTACAGATCAGAGAAGTGCCAGATTCTGTACCTAGGATGGGGCAACCCTAGATGTACAGACAGACTGGGGAATAAGATGTTAGAAAGCAGTGCCACTGAAAGGGACCAGGGGGTCCTAGTCAACGGCAAGTTGAACATGAGTCAGCAGTACCCTGGCAGCCAGGAGGGACAACCATGTCTTGGGGGACATCAGGCACAGCATCGCCAGCTGGTCAAGGGAGGGGATTGTCCCACTCTGCTCTGCACTGGTGTGGCCTCATCTTGAATATTGGGTGCTGTTTCGGGCACTGCAATATAAGAAAGATATTAAGCTATTAGACAGTGTCCAAAGGAGGGAAACAAAAATGGTGAAAGGCCTTTTGAGGGGAAGCCACATGGGGTGCAGCTGGGGGCACTTGGTCTGTTCATCCTGGAGAAGAGGAGACTGAGGGGAGACCTCATTACAGTTATAACTTCCTTTTGAGGGAAAGAGGAGGGGCAGGCACTGATCTCTTCTCTGGCGACCAGTGAGAGGACCTGAGGGAATGGCCTAAGGTTGTGTCAGGGAATCTTTAGGTTGGATATTAGAAAAAGGTTCTTCACCCAGAGGGTGGTTGAGTGGGAACAGGCTCCCCAGAGAAGCAGTCACAGCACCAAGCCTGGCAGATTTCAGGAAGTGTTTGGATGACGTTCTCAGGCACATGGTGTGATTCTTGGGGATGGTCCAGTGCAGGACTAAGGGTTAGACTTGATGATTGTTGTGAATTCCTTCCAGTTCAGCAGATTCTGTGATTCTTAACTTCAGTATATTCCTTTCCAATGCCAGATAAGGTAAAGGTTTAGATATTTAGGAGAAATCAGACTTTTAACACCCACTGCTGAATGGGACACTTTCATAGAATTATAGAATGGTTTGGGTTGCAAGGGATCTTAAAGATCATCTAGTTCCAACCCCCCTGCACAGGCAGGGACACCTTTCACTAGATAAGGTTGCTCAAAGCCCCATCCAGATTGGCCTTGAATGCTTCCAAGGATGATTCATCCACAACTCTGGAAAACCTATTCCACTGCCTCACTACCCTCTGGGTAAAGAATTTCTTCCTAACACTAACCTAAGTCTTCCCTTCTTCACTTTAAAGCCTTCCCTCTTGTCAGATCTGTACATGCCTCTGCAAAAGGTCCCCTTCCAACTCTCTTGTAATTACTTTAGGTACTGGAAGGCTGCTATAGGGTCTCCCTCAAGTCTTCTCTTCTCTAGGCTGAGCAACCCCAACTCTCTCAGCATGTCTTCATATGAGAGGTACTCCAGCCCTCTGATCATCTTCATGCCCTCGTGTGTCTTGCTTCAGCAGGTCTATGACTTTCTTGCATTGGGGCTCCAGAGCTGGGTGCAATACTCCATATGGGGTCTCATGACAGAAGTAGAGGAGCAGAGTCACCTCCCTCAACCTGCTGGCCATGTTTCTTTTAATGCAGCCCAGGACACAGCTGGCTTTCTAGGATCCAGGCACACATTTCGGGCTCATGATAAGTTACTTGTCCAATGCCACCAAGTCTTTCTCCATAGGGCTGCTCTCAATCCATTCTCCATCTAGCTTGTATTTGTGTTTGGGATTGGCCTGAGCCAGGTGCAGGACCTTGCACTTGGCCTTGAACTTCATGAGATTTGCACAGGTCCACCTCTCAATCCTGTCAAGATTCCTTTGGATAGCATCCCTTCCCTTCAGTGTGGTGATGGTACCACACAGCTTGGTGGTACTGGCAAAATTGCTGTTGATGTAAACTTGCATTGTTGACTGTCATTTTCCCCAGGATTTTAAGTACCTCATGAGCAAGCCTAATCAAGCAAAAAGGCATTTGGGGACTGTCCTGAAGGTGAAATGCTATAGTGACTTCGGATGCTCTTGAATTACTGTGTTTACATCACAGCTGTTGGACATGTCTCCACAAAAGCTATCCCCAAGAGCTGTGATTATCATGCAGCACAAGCTGGACCCTCCAAACAGGGAGAAATGCAGGCAGCAATTAATCACATTGGCACAGGTATACTGCTTTGCTGATATCCTCTGGTACTTCCTGACTCATGTGAGTATCTCTGCCTGGTGCTGCCATGTCATATGCCACCTCAGAGTCTCCATGGTGCATTCAATCCCACAAGGCAGATTGCCTTAAAACAGCTGGGATTTTTAAGAAGCCTTAGCAGGTTTCACATTCATATCCACACTACATTTCAGCAGGTATGACACAGCTAAAATGCTGAATTTTTTTCAGGGATGGTGAAGTCCATTCCCAGTTTCCCATGGCTGGACAGTTTTACACTAGAAAAACTGAGAGCAGAGCATGTGGAGTCTCCAAATTTAGCTTTTTAAATTAAACCAATAGGCCATGACACACAGTGAATTTCTTCAATGGTTATTGCAGATTGCAGGAGGCATTAAAAGGTACAAGACAGAAAGCCAAATGGTTTTTTAAGCACTCAAGTAGCGTGAAGCTCAACTGAAAATTAATTATCTGGAGTGCGTTATTGCTACTGTAACATGAAATTCAAGCATCAAGTAAAAGAAGACAAGCTATATTTTTAATAAAAAAATAATGTTAAAGAAAGGCAAGCATTCTGAAGAAGGCTTATGTATAATTTCACACTGGTCATAATTTTGATGCTTTGAACCTTGAAAGAGAAAACTTGCTAAACAGACCATTCAAATCTACACTGTGCACCTTGGTCATGGTTTTACTGAGTATTAAAGAATGAAAACTGTTTCTAAGTAAAAATATCCAAAGGCATCTAATTATGAGAAAAAAAATTAAAATACTTAACAAGAATTTCACTCATGTATTTAGAAAACATATAAGGAATATTAGTAATTATACTCAAATTCTGTCCAAATCTCATGTATCTAATTCTGGCTGCCATTGCAATAAGGTAAAAAGAATGTAATGACAATGCTAAAGTTTGTTGCTATACCCAAATTTTTCTTTAACCAAGTGGGTTGATCTCTTAAAGAGTTTCTCCTCATCTCTAGAGTCAAGCCAAGTCCTGCAAAGCTGAATTTCTAGGCAAGTAAGTCCCTATAGTATCTATGCCCAAGCAGGTACTGGTGTCCTCACTGTGAAGCTACCAAGCCTTCACAGTGGCACACCACACATCTTGCAGCTGACATGTTAGCACTCAAAAACATTTGTACTGTAGTTTAGAAAGCTAAGACAGAAATATCTAAAGCTGCTCTCATATGAATTTAAATTGGAAGGTAGAACTGGGATTGGCCTAACCACCACTGTGGATTAATAAGGACCCTAGAAAATGAGACATCCGTGTCAATTTCTCATTAAAGAGGACAACTGGTTTCAAGGAAAAAGTCTCTATCCACCAATGGCAGACTTCTGCCTGGATTTTAGCTGAGCATTTCACTTGCACAGTACACGATTTAACTATGTAAACAAACAACAAAAGTTGAAAGAGATACAGCAAGTGGATCGCATGATGAGTCAGGGGAGCCAGTGACCATCCCCATGAGGGGAATTCTGAACACTGGAAAGGAAATAATGTGGGATGCCTTAATGTTTTGCTGAAGTACCAGACACTTCCAAAGATGCTCTGGATAAGAAGATCTTGCAAGAATGTATCCATCTCAGTCTTCTAAATTCTTCACTGAAAAATAAGAGATGGAATTATTTAAAAATTTATTTTAACAGCAGAAAATTTGTTTTAAGGACAGCAGGCATTAACAGTCTGACAGAAAAGAAGTCTAAATGTAACTACATTTTGTTTTTGTCTTTCTCCATTCCCATTTTACTGCAGACCTTTCAAAAGAAAAAATTATCCACAACATTTTGAAGTGTGGATTGTGATGTGGAAAGCAGTCCATATGAAAAGGTCTTTCAATATCCCTTTTGCCAGCTTAATTACATACTTGCTTTGAAACTCTCATATGTTGCTCTTTCAATGCTCCCAGGATGCCCCATTGTCATGATCTCAAACTTCCGCTCCTCTGGAATTGCAAGAACCTGAATATCCATTGCCTAGCAAGGTGTTTGAAAATCCAGGATAATATTCAACTATTCAATTTAAAGCTGACACAATTTTGATGAAGTATTTCTTCAATGCATGCACTGTGAGATTAACTGTAGACTTCTCTTACATAAACATTTGAAGGAGGAAATAGATGGCTGTCATTGGGAAGCATTGCCTTTCTGGGCCCTGTGGCAGAATGAAATCTCAGGTCTAGTGGCCTCATGCTCATTGCATCCGATAAGCAACACATTTTCAGAGTGCAGAGCTGAGCTGCAACCTAGTACACACTTTGTCTTTTTAGCAGTAGTTACACATCACAGGGTGGTCCCGTGGCGTAATGGTGAGCACTCCGGTCTCTGACTCCCAAGGTCACGAGTTCGAGTCTCAGTAGGGGAC
>JAWWEV010000134.1:47458452-47491412 GCA_035583235.1 Hafferia zeledoni | reverse complement strand
GCAGGCTCGAAGGGCACACCCACGTGGGGAGAGCCCTTCCCAAATCTTCGTTCGCGAAGACTGGGCCATTATTATTACACATCGCAGCATCACATCCTACCACACCAGCCTCATTTTGCATGTAATTACTGCCACTTTACAGTGGGCAGGAGTAAGTATAAGCCTCTGACAGTAAGAAAATGCATTCTCACCAATGAAGACATGAAAGTCATACCAGCCTCAGGTGCAGTTATTAACGACCTTCTTCTGCATGCTGAGGAGAAAATTCACATTTGGAAAGGTGCAGTTAACATTAGTTTCGGTCCCCTTCAACTGCTTCTGAACTGGTATCAGATCAGGGATTTTAGTGAGCAGGAACTATTATAGTATATTTTAATATTCCTTGAGTAATTGCACTGATTCTGCCGTTTCCACAAAATCTGAGTTGTTTTCATCTCTTTTGTAGAAAACTCATGCTAAAAGGTGCAGAAAATTTACTTTGGATTATTTGAAAATAATGTTATATAGATATATATCTATGGATTAGTTATATAAAGATAAAAAGGAACTGTGGCTGGTATCTGGATAAAGACTAGTGACAATCTGCACATTTATGGATTGCACAGTTTAAACAAATAGATATGAATAAATCCTGAAATATATGTGAGAATACAATACTACTCACAAATGTACACATGCAAAAAGAGAAACAAGGAAAGGGACCAGCAAGATTAATAAACCCAAGGGCAGTGAAAAAAATTTAATTTTACTCTCATTTGTACATTTTATCAAATTATAATTTATGCTATCTCCAGGTTAGGAGAAATAAAAATCTGTCATTTAAATTCCTACCACTCTCAGATGGGCACCAAGACTTCTCTGCAGTCATCACATTAAAACTCCCCATGGGATCAGACTAGAACAAAGAAATTAAACCTACTTTTCCTTCCATGTATATTTTCCACAAAGTATTTTTGTAATGTTCTAATTACAGAAAGCATCTGTTCAGGGAGAAACTGAGAATTAAAATCAGAACAGCTTGATTGGATAAAGGAGAATACAGCAGACTGACCACATGCTCCAAAAGAAGTATTAAGAAATCAATCAGCTTTCCAGTTGACTGTGGTGTCCAGTTGTTGTTTGTAGTACCAATATTCTATTAGTTGCAGAGAGATCAGCAAATGGACACTAAACTCTGGGGATAAATCTTGTTTCTCTTCAGCCAGTTTCTCTTTGCAGTAATTAATAACTGTTATTACGGTAAATCCTTCTGGAGTGCAAAATGTGCATCATTCAAAATAAGCCAAAACATTGGATTCTTGAATTCACCTGACTTCTCGGTGCTCTAGCTTTCATTTTTACCTCCTATTAGTTCCATGTAGAAAGAGAGGTCTCAGTATAGTTATGAGAATCGTGAAATTTAGGTTGTGGGAGAATAAAACAATGTTCTCAAGATAGCTCACCAAGCTCATCACCTACAGTCACAATTTATTTGTGCATTAATCATGAGTTTGATGACTACAAACTGTTGACTTTCAGTATTCCTTGAACATTTCAGAGGTCTCTTTGACCATGCAAATTAACAGTAAGTGGGGCGCTGACTATATTAATAATCTTCCTTCATGTTGTGCAGAAATAAACCCAGATGACAAAGAGATGTCGTTCTTAAAGATTTTTTTCCCTACTTTTTGATGATGTATTCAACATTTATCTGCTACTTAGCTATTTGAAAAATGGCAAATTAAGAATAACACATGACAGCTGTAATGGGCCCCCACTTAATTAAATATGTGTGACCACTGGGAACCATTTGTGTGTGGAATGTCACTTCCTTTCCGGGGTTCTTGGTGAAGACAATGTAGATGAACAGCAGATTAACAGCTTAACTGATAGCCTTGGTACCAAGAGAGTGGACCCATTAATCTAGATAGTAATAATCACTTTTCTGGAAGTAATTTTGTCAATATGTACTAAAGAGATATTCTGAAGGACCTAATTGTCCTCATCACTGTAATCAAGAGCATTTGCTTAAGCTGTATTTGAAAAGGTCTTCATTCCCCAAACTGGACTTAGACCTCACATAGTTCACCTCCCAAGAGGCTGGTCTTACACAAGAATCTCAGTCTCTCTTGCTGCATCAATTTTCCTCCCCTTTGCACACCTGTAGCACCCTGGTCAAGATTAGCCACCAATTTAACCAAGCAATCCATATTTTCTCCCTGTCTTTGGCCCTCTGAATAACTACTCCACAGAAAGCAAAGAAAGCCATAACCTCCTCACTTCAGAATAACCTGGAGCAACATCCCCCTGCACAGAAGAAATTGCTTGATCCAGGCAGTAGTGATCAGATATTTCTTACATTACTATCACAATGTAATTAAAAAAAAATAAAAATGGTTAACACCTTTGAGGTCTTTTTTTGTGTTGTTTTTTTTCTCTTAGCGTTCACAGTATCTCACTGCTTGGCAGCTAATTAGCATCATGTTGAAAAACAGTGTTGTGAGTCAGTACCAAGTGACAGGGGAGGGGAAAGGGCTTGGAGACTGGTACAAGCACATGCACTCCTCCCTCTGCAGTCAGACCACCAGCACAGGGAAGGGAGGAACCTGACTAAGAGAAAGCATCGTGATTTCTGATTTATTGGCAAGCCATAGTCATGATAATGGCGCTCTCAGTGCTTCTCTCGCATCTTTTCCAATACTTTTCAAGTAGCAATTTGGAACTGAAATAATTGAACAACATAATTAGACATTTATTTTAATTCTGTGGGCCAACGTGTTGGCTGAGGCTTTGCAAATGACGAAAACCACAGCTGCCATGTTCAGCTTTGGGAGCTGCTCAGCTGCACTATGTGTCATCAGTTCCCATCCTGCTCTCTTATTTTAATTAGACTCTCTTGCAGGCAACAAATCAGACTGATATTCTTCCTAAATGCTGCAAGTGCCCAGAACAAACTATGAATACTAAGGGAAAAAAACAAAGAGACAAACTAGATGTTTGTGCTCTTATACATGAGATAAAATAGCTTTACCAATACAGTCAAATCTATCAAAATAGCCATGTTCAAGGGAGAAGTGTCATGTTACTGTCAAGGAAATGTTACTTCAAAGTTGTCATGCAGAAACACTTCTGGCAAAGATAATCTCCATGCTATCAGGCCTGGGTTATCTAAAGCTCCTGGCCCAGGCCCTACTTCCACTTTCCTTCCTCAAAATTTCTTCCCAGCAAGGGGATAATATCATATGTGTTGCTTGTGGTAACAGCAAGGAAAGAGAGCATGTGGCAGTAGGGATGTGTTGTCCATGCCTCCCTCCAGTCAGCTCAGTTAAGTACCACAACTACTTAGAATTAGAACGCACATGAGAAGCAATCAAGGCCAGATGGCTTGTTCAGCCTGGAGAAGAGGAGACTGAGAGTAGACATCATCGCTGTCTACAGCTTCCTCATGAGGAGAAGTGAATGGGCAGGTACCAATCTCTTCTCTATAGTGACCATTGACATGACCTAAGGGAATGGCCTGAAGTTGTGTCAGGAGAGGTTTAGGGTGGATATTAGAAAAAAGTTTTCCCCCCCATAGTGTGGTTGGGCACTGGAACAGGCTCCCCAGGGAAGTGGTCACAGCACCAAACCTGACAGAGTTCAAGAAACATTTGGATGATGCTCTCAGGCACATCATGTGACTCTTAGGGCATCCTGTGCAGGGCTATGAGTTGAACTTTGATGATCCTTATTGATCCCTTCCAACTCAGAATATTCTATAATTCTATAATTTTATAAAATAAAAACTCTAAATCTCTCTTCTCCAACATTTTCTTCTTCTTCTTGAAAAGGAACCTTTCAAACTTGTGAGTTGTTTCCCACTCACTGTGCTTCCTCATGTTGGCGTGCAGGATGTTCTGCCTGTGTTGTACATCAAAGGACCACTGCACTTTGTGAGTTGCTCACATCTTCCCCTCTCATGATCTGCATCTGCCCACATTGTCCCCAGCAAAACACGCAGCAAAGTATCCTGTGCACAGCTGACCCCAAAGGGGACTGAGTGGAGGAAACAGCTGTAGCAAGTAGTAGAAAATATAACTACTCCTCACTTAGTGTGGAGGAAAAGGATGAAGCACGATAGGGTCTTGGCACTGCATCTTGAGATGAAGTCTGCTCTCACAGTTCCTCATCAGCTGCAGATAAGATCTTCCTGTAGCAGGGAGTGAGGGAAGGAAAGAGGGAGGGAGAGAGGGAGGATATGTTGGGGAACCCACAGTGTCCCAAAGCCCACAAAATTCAAGAAGGTTATGCTAGTATTACAATACTTGGTTAAATTCAATATAGATGTTAGTACTGATGCTCTCAAAGATTCAAATGATAACCCCTATCACTAATAGTCATCTGAAGGGAATAAATCTAGATCTAAAAAATATAATCATTCCATGCCAGACAGCAGTAGCCTTCTGTGATCACACTATCAAAGTATTTTAAGCACTGTAACAGCTACTTTTCTTTAGAAAAAGTTCCAGATGTGATCTGAAAAAATCCATTGTAGCAGGTCTCATTCTTTGAAAGAGGTGGAGGACTCTAATCTCCAATATTTCTAACTTGGCTAAGACAAGAAAACAGCTTCCATTTCTTTCACTATTGTAATGAAAAAAACCCTCCAAATATTCCCAAAGAAAATATTTTAAACCATTCTCAAATCATCAGATCGTTTTACATAAAAAAAACTGAACTACTTGTACACTGCATGAGCCATACAGCAACAAGTTAATTATCAAATTAACAGCAGGTTTGAAGGATGGTTATAGAGGAGTCCCTGGGCATGCATAGAGCAAGATCCTTTAATTTGAAATGATCTTGATTGGGAAAAACAGCAGAACATCTCCTGAGGATGTGGAGGTTTTACTGTTTTGCTCAGACAGGAATGCACTGTAGCAGGGAAATACGAAAATAAATAGCCAATGAAAATTCTCTCTGGAATGCCAGTATCTGGTTTTAGAGAATATGGGACTGCTCATGTGAGTAATATCAATTGCATGATACTGGTCCTGAAATATAAACCTAATAGAGCATAAAAGGTGGAATAACTAAATCATCTGAGCTAGGATTGCAAGGATACACAATTATCAAATTTACAATTCTGGACATTCATCTGATCTCCCTAAGTGAAGGCCAGGCTAATACAACTAATACAAACTGAGGAAACAAACACTACTTGAATAATTGCCTGTTGACACATTGAAAAGCATGTACATGTTTGCCAAGGCAGGCAGCTCCTAGGGATTATGCTTTTCTCTGAAAAGCTATCAGCTTGCAGCATGTATCTGAGTTTACTAAAAGAGCTTTAAGAAAATGTGTTGAACAGCAAACAAAAATAGTACCAAGTGCAGGCAGAGCTCAAACAGCTGCATTGCAGTAGATGTTTGCTTTGAACGTCGTGACAGAACAGCATTCAACAAAACTATCCAGTGCGTGTGCTCAAAAAGGATGCCAGGATGCTGCCAGTTCTTGTACTCCCACTGACTGGGATGACAAAACCATGAGCACAATTGTCAGGCAGAAGGAAAAAATGAACTGTGCCGAGGTGCTTCAAACAAAGGAACATAAAGATTTCTGTGATCAGCTTACATCTGACTAGACTATGGGGGGATATGGCACAGGGAAGACAGAGCAAACAGACTGATGAGAGCACTGGAAACACACACTGAAACAGGAAAGATTGACACTGCAGAAGGGGAAAATGCTGCACAGTAATGAAAGTTAAGGATGAGGAATGGATTATAGAAGAATGTAGAAAAGCTAAATAACAATAAAACCCAAATAAACAGTGAAAAGTTTGCAATGTCTTGTAAGGCCAAAGTCTGCCTCTTCATGTTTACCTTACCAAACATGACCAAGACAGGGTCCCTGGGGTTACAGCTACATGGCACACATCAGTCTTACAGTGATCATGTTACTCCTGGTCCCAGGACCTATTAAATCTCTCACCAGATGTCCCTCACTAATGAAATGAAGTTTGGTGAAAGAGCTTACCCTCAAAACATAAAAGTGCTCAAATCCCTTTGACAACACCCAAAATCCTCACTAGCAGTGCAATCCTTACTTCTATTCTTCGGCATGTCTGTTTCAGCCTGCCCAATTCTGCATCTAGCTCCCCCCCAAGACTCAAGGGGATGCCAAATTAGTCATTCCTCCACTGAAGTCTTGAACAGAGCCTGTTTTAACAGGTTTCACAACGTACAGAATTCACTCTAGACCAGACACTCTGTGAATGTTTCTTTCTTGGAAACATGTGCACAAGCTTCCCAGCAACGAATCACCTTTGCAACATGCAGAGCTTTTAACTCAGGTACAATATGATCTTAGTGCCATTACACAGCTTTTCACTCAGAACTGGTGAACATACAAGCAAAAATACCTGTACATTCAATTCTAAATGTATATCTCTCTAACATTTTATTGAATACAGCCTTTAAATTAACTTAAAACCAAAAAATGTCATGTTCTCATTGGTTGATTTTTTTTTTTTTAAATCCTATTCAATTTTCCTCTTTGAAAGACAGAAATGAGAAAAGCTGATTTTAATCAACTGAGGGGTTTTGGAGTTCAAAATCCTTATTTTCTTCTTAAGAGATTCAGAATTCTCATCTTTTTTTTTCTGACCTATTAGCTTCTTAAAAATTAGTGGACCTACTTTTCTCATTTCATTTCATTCTTACTCTTTTCCACTTCGTTAAGCCTTTTAACACCTGATTAGTTTCAGACAAACCAATTCATTATTACTCTTATCTTTTCTATGTTGATTTTAATAATGCCTTTAACATTCTTGCAAATGTCTCCTTTACTTTTTACCTGCCTCAAATTTTACATGAAGCTACATTGCTTGCTTCTTGTTCCACAAAGATGTCACAGCATCCTTAATCATACTTTCTCCATTATCATCACCCACAAGTTTTGACTCAGAAATTAAAGTTCTTCTATTCAACAGACTGTTATTTCGATCCCTGCTTATGGGCAGATACTTCATTCTCATGACTTTTTTTATATTATTTCAGTACAACCCTCTACGACTATTTTTATATTGTTTCTGCATAATATTTCTCAGTCTTAATACTATTTTTATACAGTAAGTAAAGTGTCATTATCTCCTCTTCATTTACTAAGCAAAGAGCCCTTTATTTGTTTTCATTTCCTTTCAATGCCTAAGGTTGACTGCTTGCAATTTTCTTTACACATTCATTTTCTGACCTCTAAGGCGTTTTACTGAAATCTTCACATTTCTTTTAGTGGTTTAAGGCACTCTAAATACTTGGCAAGATCCTGAGAGTTTTATTAATTTAGAAAGATATAAAGATCTTTTCTACAATATTTGAAGTCCAAGTTTCCTGATCTTTCCTTTCTTTCCTTAAGGAAATCCCAGGCATCATCTTCCCATCAGTTTCTGAGCTTCCTATTTCAGTTTGTCTTCAGCTCAGTTTCCTTCATTCATTGTATATCATAGTTTAGTCAGCAAATCAAACATCTTATTTATAGACCTACTTTTACTCTCACAAAATTTAAAGAGAACTGACACATGCCAATTCAATCCAAGAATGTTTTCTGTTACCAGAACTTTTTTCACATTTCCAGTGCTTACCACACTACCTCTCTAAACAAATTTACGTTCAACCAGGGACACAGTGAATTATAATATTAGGAAACAGAAGGACATATGACTGCAGGCAAACAACTGTCTATATAGTAAACTCTACTTTCATCAACAATTAGGAACTAACATCTAACCCTAAATAAAGAAAACACAAAAATAGCCCTAAATAATAAGTCTAAAGTAATAAAGATATCCTAGCCAAAAGTATATAACACTTGTGCAGCAGTAAAACATAGTTCCAAGAATATATTATAATAACGCATCCAACCTCTTCTTGTCCCTTATACCAACACACAGTTACGTCAGCAGCAATTACAGCAGGAAATTAACAGTTAATCCATCTGCAACTTCTGCTTTTTTGACATCACATCTGCCTTACCACGGCCCACTCCATCACTCCTCTGCTGAAATAGAAAGGTGTGCAGGTGGAGGGCTGACAAAAAGAGAAAAGCAGGACCTTTTAGCTGCACCATCAGAAAAGAAGTGAGGACATAACTGGAATTGCTCAGGTGACACCCACTTACTGTCTCACCACTTGTCCCTACATTACACATAGTAATTCAACAAGGTGAAAGTGAGCTGCAGCACAATTAAAAACTAAAAGCAAGGTTGAGAACATCATAGTTTAAGAAAAGCTTTAGTAAAAACTGTAGGTTTATTTTTTAAAAAGTAGTATTTTGATCAGTTACATACAAATGCAACCTCTCTGTTTTTAAATAAGCAAACTGAACGTATAGACCAAGAGTTTGAATAGGATTAGAAAAAAGCTTGGCAGATAAACTGCCAGTAGCCAAATCACAATACATGATAAGGACAGTAGCAGGAATCCTTATAATAAAGATGCAAACTCTTAAGAAATGTAAGGAGCTATATTCACAAATACATGAATCAAAATAACAATTAAAAAACCCAGGCTTGATTTTTTTTTCCTGAAATATGGACCTTAAAATATCAGCTAATCCAGACACACAATCAAGATAGGAGCAACAACACTAAAACATTGCTGATACAAGTTTTTTAAGAAGAAAAAGTAATGACAAAAACTCAAAAAATGCCTAGACAGCCCTGTGATGGAATATAACAGCAGCTAGCAGGTTTTTCCCAATGTCAGAGATGTCCCTCACTGCTTGAGTGCCAACCCATGAGTTTGAGTTGCCAGTCAAAATACAGAAGACTAAAAGGGACTCTGCATATAGATAATCAAGAGAGCACATGAAGTCTACAAGATGTAAACACATAGTGAAAATCACTGAAATACACAATAGGGATGAATTAGTGATGTGGGACACAGTATTGTTGTCATGTGAACACCCCTGATTTTCCCCAGCCATGGACACTGACCATCTCCTCAATTTTAAAGCCTGATATAAATAAATTGTCAGTAAAAAACACTCACGGATGGACATGGGTCAGCAAGCACTGGACTGTTTGACACTATCAGCAAAGAGACATGAATCCCGTAAGAGCTGATAAATGTGAGTGGGTGCAGTAATTTAGGTCAGGGCATAAGGGCCTATTTTCAATAAGAGTCTACAGTCAGTTCTGCCCTGGAAGCAAATTGCTTACTATCTTTATAACCTTCCATGAATACTACCTTCACATTTCAAGTTTTCACCAGGTGTACAACTTTATTTACTTGTTCTTAGGTTTTTAAAGGCTTTCAACAGGATTGTTATACATGGAGTGTTTCTGAAATGTATAAAGCTATAGAGGTTTTTTCCTGCAATAGCTTGAAGTCAACAGCATTTATAGGGTTTGCTTTTTTTTATCCTTTAACATTTCCTGTTTGAGGATCACAAAAACTGTTCTCTTTATGTGATTGTATCCTTAAATTGCTGATTTCAATTTGCATAATGTATCATTTAAGTAAAGGTAAAGAAGCATTTCATCTTGATAATTTCTGCCACAGCTGAGATTGCAAAACTGCTTCTTTGTTAGAAGGAAATTTTTAAAAAGTGCAATCACTGCAACTTTCCAGATGGCATCTAACATATTTTTCAGTCTGCTGCAATAGTATGTTATAGATATGCTTGCTACTCAGTTCAGACTTGGAAACATTTGCTCCAGCTGAGGTAACTCTTTTGGTCACACTTTGTCATCTTGAATCACATTTCCTGGTAATTCCATGATTTTTTACTTTCATATCTCTAAATATTTTTTGTGTATAAAACTCTCTGCAAGTTGGACTTACCAAGACACTCTATTTCTCCACTGGTAATTTCTTTGTTTTTAAATTTGATTCTTTTCTACAGCTTCCTCTAAGTATAGCACAATTTAGCCAAGATGCCATTCTACATTTATCAGTCCTTGCTTCCTCCTAACTTCAACTGTTGTCTATTATTAATAGCAGGTATTGATACATGCAGCACCCTTTACCATGGATCTATCCATATGGCTAGATCCTCAAAATATCAGATTTTTCCTATGGTTTATGCCTGATACTACTCTGAAATTAGTTTTTAATTTTAGAATTGCTAGAAATATCAGTGAGATTATACTGAATAGTTTTGTGCAAGTCAAAGTTTGGCAAATGATCTATAAATATGTATTTTTCGTAGAAGTTTAGTCCCACATTTACCTGAGTTTTTGACACAGCCAAGCATATGAGCCTTATACTTTTGTAAAGTCACTGCTTACAGGCCTAAACTTTGATTCAGTATGGCAAGACCAGGGAGACATTCAACTATTTAAATAAAATAAAATCAATAAAATAAAATCAGTCCATTCAAAGTGACAAAGAACATATAAATCATGCTGGCTTAAACAATTCTGTTGCTTGACTTAAGGCTGCAAGTCAGATCCAGAGCTGGCCTGTCAGAGGAAAAGAAAATATTCTGAGTCACTCTCAAGCTCTTCACCCGATCAGGAATTATTCTTATTTGCCTGAACTCTCCCATTCTCTCTTTACACTTCAATGCAGGTAGGGTTCCTAGTCTTATTGTACCAGCAGTACAGGGTCATAGACCTGTGAAGATGATCAGCAGAGTAAAAAAATATTAGCCCTTGATGCGATCATCTTCCCTTTCTTACATTTAGAATGCTATCCTTCTCTATCATCTCTTGACCATCTGCAAGTCTGCAAGTTGATGCAACCCCTCGCTTGAAATTCTTTCATTAAATCAAGTGAATTAAAATGGGGCATTCAAATTCCTACTTGGCTGTTACATTAATCTGTCTTTTTCCATCAGTACTGAACAAAATTTCCAAGTTTTTAATTGAAAATTTGAAAATCTTGGTTTTGTTGATTTGTAAATGTAGGTGTTTTAAAGAATTCTTTTTCAATCATTGTTTTTCGAGCTCAAATTTAACATCAAAGACAACAACAATGTCTAGTAATTTCATTTTTTATTACATCTTTCTTTGTCAGAGTAAGCTCTATGAAACATTCCAGCTCCAAAGAACTCTAGTGCTTCCATTATGTTTAATGACAATTACATGGGCTCCAGTGATCTGCAAGATCTGACAGAAGGCAGCAAAATCAGCCACCTGCATGCAAGGGCCAGAAGAACTGCTTACTGTCAGACGTGAAAGAGTCTGCAAGGAGTGCAGAGTTTATCTACAATATATGCACATCTGCCAAGTGGTTAATGATTCATGGAGCTATCACCGTATGTTAGTTCGGGTGGGATAAGCTGTGGAATGTCTCAGGTGAATTGTTTATATACCACTGCTTGGATGTGGTCACAGGCTGTGAAATTCATACGTGATGGCACCAGCAAGATCATTTACTTGTGATGCCTGAAACATTAAATAGCTTTATCCCAAACTGAGGGAATGTGTTAGGGTTATTTCCCAGACAATGAAAAGCATTTGTAAAGCACCAGATTGTAATAATACAGGCAATTTCATTTTGAAATACAGGGATTAATAGCATACAATGCCGATAATGTTAGTTAAATTTTACCTTCAGCTAGGATTATTATAACCCTGTGGGGTATTCCTCTGCAACTGCTTTTTAAAATTCTACTTCCAACAAAACAGTTTGCTGTATCTCTCCACAGTCTTTTACTTCAAGGAACACAGGGACTCTTCTCCACCCCACTGCAGTCTGGTGCAACTATGCTACCAGTTTAAAACTGGCCAGAACCTATGCCTGTTGCTTAGGCTGAGCTGACACTTAACAGACTTACGCCATTTAGTTTTCTTGCCCTCCAGTGAAGGCAACGGTGTATTGACTCCCATCAGGGACTCCCAATGTCCAGAAACCACCTGGTTAGCTGGTGCAAGCCAAAACCACCCCAAAGACTATTTTAGGTGCTTAACTTCTAGCACAGATGTAGTCAAGAAGAAACAAAATCAAAAAATAAATAAAATTACACCTGTCACAGAACCATAAAGGTTGGAAGAGACCTTCAAGATCTTTTAGGCTCCAGCCATCAACCCAGCATCATCATAATTCCCCACTAAACCATATCCCCAGGTACCAATCCAGAAGTCTCTTGAACCCTTGCAGTGATGGTGACTCCACCACATGCCTGGGCAATGTTCAACCATTATCTCAGTGAAAAAATTTCTATTATCTAATCTGAACTGCCCCTAGTGCACCTTATGATCATTTTCTCTCATCTTCTCATTTAAGACATAGCAGAAAAGACCAACCCCTGTCTCTAGGGACTACAATGTCCTTTCAGGTAGTTGTAGAGAGAAATGGGGTCCTTTCCGAGCCTCCTCTTCTGCAGGCTAAACAGCCCCAGTTCCCTCAGGTGCTCCTCGTAGGACTTATGTTACAGATCGTTCACCAGCTCTGTTGAGTTTCTTTAGTCTCTTGCTCCAGCACCTCAATGTCTTTTTTGAAGGGAAGGGCCCAAAACCACAGGACTTTAGGTGTGGCCTCACCAATGCCAAATACTGCACTGGGTGATGCCTACAAAAGCTCCTAAATGAATGTGGAAGTGGAGTTATTTCTCTTCTACAGCAAGTATCTGAGAGGTTTATCTAGCAGTCTGAACAATTTATAAATAGTGTTTTGTCACAAAATGAATGTAAATTGTTCCTGCATTTATTCATAACTGAAGAAAAATCTTCATAAATGTTATTTACTTCACAGACAATTTCAGTCTGATTAAGTAGAGCATCCTTCTTCAGGAGAGCACTTGAACACATCCTCAAGTTCCACTGAATTCAATTATTAGTTTGGTTGAGGGAACCAGTTACAAAGAAAGATCGGGGAGGAACACTGGACAAAGGAAATCATGAACTGAATCACTGAGAAGGACAGAAACAGTATATGGGACAAAGCCTAAACAAACAAACAAACAAACAAACAAAAGTAACATGAAAAAACCCAAACAAACAAAAGAACCAAAACCTAGGACTTGAGGTTAAATCTGGTGACTTTGTGCTACTGTACTTTGGCCATTATAGGGATCTGTACCTCACTCTTCAGCAGTTCCAACACAGAGTAGAAAATATCTTCTGTACTTCTCTTGTGAGTCTCTTCATGACTCTTGCAAAATGCTTTATTCTATAGAAGTTTCCCTAGAAAACTCTTCAAATAAAAACATTAGTAACACAGCACAAAGCTATTTGTAACTTGAATTAACTACTTGTGAGGTCACTAAAATATAAAGACATTAATTTAATATGTATTAAATGAACAGTCAAAAAAAATGAAATAACAGTTTCAGGAAATGCAATAGCAATGCATTGGCAAGGACATAACCAATGCCCATGGGAAAATCCATTACAATTAATTAAGCACATGGTTAAGTAATGATTTGGTTGATTTGCTCAGTTTAGCACACCCAGCTCCTATGATAACGGAAGTAAGAAATGCTCATGCTGTATAATTTACTCAATGAATTTGACTTTCATGTGAATAAAGCAACAATAAATCAAGCTGCAGGACACAAGAGAATGCTCAGGCTCATTCCCTCAGCTCTCATTTTAAGCACCTGTAACCTATCACTGCCACAGATCATTTCTTCCCTTATGATTGAACAACCAAACCACAGCATGTGTGGGGATAGAGGCTGGATACCTAACCAAGGATCTAAGTTGGGAGTTCACCATCAGTTTCTACATGGTCAAATTTAAGCATTTTTGCAAGACTTGCATTCCACAGCATATTTGTACAAGAAAAAGACATAAAAACAGTGAGCCCAAGATCTTAAAGTACCTTAGAAAACAAACAATTTTTTAATATTTTTCAAAATATGCCCAGGTTATCTGAGAATAGAGCTGTCTTTCCCTCCCCTCCACTGCCCAACTTCCCTGTCACTTGCCCTTCTCTCCTCTTCCTCATTCCTAGAAAAAAAATGAAGGTAAAAAGGCCTTTACAATGGTATCAGCATCTGCTCGGGTTTAGGTTCAAACTCTCCTATAGGTTTGGATGTTGAACTTCACTGAGAGGGACCAGCACCTAAAAAGTTATGATTACCAGCACATAACCCAGTGTTTTCAATCCAGATCTTCAAAGGAGAGGCTCTTGATTTTCCTCCGGTGGCTCCTTATCCTCTATTTATCAGAGAATTAATGTGTCTCAAAAAGGGATTTCAGAGATTAGGATGCTACAGGGGAACTATCCCAAGGTGGCTCAAAGGAAAACACCGAGAAGACAGCATATCCTGATATTTCCTCAACCACTTGTTTGGGCTTCACTCAGGTTTACAGTGAGACAATTGTTACCTCCAGACTATAAAGTCTAGGTGAGTTGCTGCTAAAGGACTTTTTTTTTTCTTCAGCAAATGCTGCAGGTCTCATGTTTCCACCACACCTTCTGTACTTTTCCCTCTGACAACAGCATAGTTCTTCCTTACTGGTGGCATTTATATCCACTCTTTTTGCATTCCAAGAGAGAACATTCAGTGGCTAGGTACTAGAAAGGCAAATACAGCACATGAACAGAAGTTTTCATACATAGGTTTTGATGCACCTACTTATCAGGTGCACATACTTATCAGGCCTTGCCCACAGATGCCTCAGATAGAGTACTGAACAAGCTGTTAAAAAATTGGCTCTTTCCAAACCTTTCTTGGCATACAGACACATGTATTTTGAACAAATTTCAGAATATACCAATCCAAGTTCTTTCCCCATCACCACTTGCAATAGCAAGCTGATGGCCATTTATGTTCACGTGATCTCATTTATGTCCCAGAGAAGACTAATTGCCCATATTTTAGAATACAGCTTATTGACAACAACTTATGGTAATAAGGGCAAGATAAAACATGCATTATATAAGAACTGATTGAAAAAGATCTGACAAGTCACAAGTTTTATAACTAAAGTTATTCAGAAGCATCAACATTGACATCTTAGTTAACCTAGGTGGATGTGGAAATTATCAAAGCCCAAGATACCTATAGATCCCAGGCTCTTAAAATCACAGAAAGAGAAGCTTCCAGTTAGAGAAGTGGAGCAGACTTAACAATTTCTCTACTTATGTTGCTCCATTACAAACAGTTATAATCTTTTCTCACATTCAGGGATAAAATTTATCACATTTGCTCTCCAAAAGTGGTATTTATTGCAATCTTATATGCTGAAGTTAAAAAAATACTAAAAAGGGGCTTCAGTGTAATGGCAGCTGTGCTGACTCTCAGACACTATTGCTGCTGAAAGAGGCTTGGAGCCCCACATGGAGAGCATGAAAGCAGACCTCAAAAATCTCCTTCTCTGTGATGGCCAGGGAATCTAGAAGGGACCTGCTTATGCATTCCTGAGGCATCCCACCTTCTTGACCTTCAGCTGTCAACATACAAGGCAGAGCCTGCACACGCTGCCTCCAAAGCACTGCTGCATTTTATAGCTCACAATGAATCACATAACACAGTTGCAATGAGGAGCTGGAAATTGAGAAAAAAACACAAGCACAACTTCCAGCCTGAACTGATAGATGTAATTCATTTCCATAAAAGCAAAGACTGTCATTAAGGAGAATAAATAAAGGAATCAAAGTCAATTGCATGGTAAAAAAAGAGGCTGCTCTATTGCAGCAGCAAAAATCATTCAGACAGGCTCAAACTTGTGTGAATAATCAAGCCCATTTAACTTCTAACTGGACACCTCTACTCTTACAAAGTCTCCTTTGAGCCCCATATCAATACCACCATAACACCTAGTCACAAAGCTGGGGTGGAGCTCAAAGGATGGTTGTGTTCCTAGGTAAAAACAGTCTTCCTATTGATGGATCTGTGTCCATACAACCCATGTAACACCTGCATCCCTTAAGCTGAGTCCTGTTACCTTCAGGGCCAAATCTGTAGGCATTCTAACACTTGTCCATATATACTCCACATAGAACATTATCTGGTGCTAAGGCTTCCTGGGCATATAGGTTCCTTGAACAAGGGATCTGTGAAACACTGTAAAAAACATGTAGGAAATTATCTTCTGAACTAGAAACTGAATCATACGCCTTTGTCAACTCCACATCCTGGACAGACTCCTGAAACAAAACACCTTTAAGGGACCCCATAGGGCTTCTCCTTTGCTATAATGGCCCACTGGCTGTGTTACTTCACATGACACATACAGTTATGTAAGCTGGGCACTTACACCTATATACCTGTTGTAAAATGAACAGAAGTTTTCAAAGTCTTTTGTGGGCAAATCCTCTAATTAGCCTTGTAAAAGAAGCATATAAGAATACCTTAGTCTGCAAACATTTAAAAAAAAAAAAAAAAAAAAAACCACCAACCAACCCAACAGTAGATACAACACCGAGGAGCCCTGGGTTGTTTGTGTTGTTTCGGCAGGCTCACCCATGCTGTGAACAACACTTCAGAGCAACTCTTTATTCAGCTTCTTGTCATCTGAAAAAGAAAACACTTCAGTGCATTTTTAATGAATTTCCTCTACTTTGAAATGAAATTTTCCCAGTTGAGGAAGTAAAACTCTCCACAGAACAAACAGAAAAAGTCACATAGGAAACATATCCAAAATTGCAATAAATACTAGTGAGTACATCTGGACACATAATCCATCCTAGAATGCCTTTGGCAATTTATCTCAACAGCTTCAAGCCTGCTAAGTCTCCAGCAAGATTTCTTTCATACTATTGCACAGGGCTGGCACATAATTCCCATACAAAGGCTTTCATCAGCATTAAATACAGTTCAACAATATAGCTAAGTCCTCTACTCCTCTTAAAGACTATCCCCCAACATCACTTTCCAACAATCTGAAAAACAAGCCTTTAATCTGTAATTTCTCCAAATCTTGCTGGCTGAATCACATCAACTCATGTCTCCGTTTTTTGTCACTTAATAGCATCAGGTTGTGACCAGTTCCTTCCTGCACTCACACTAGGATTACTCTTCACCTTGCCTTTTGAATTTTTAACTCCAGCTATGTTGAAGTCAATACAACTTCTGTCTCTCTGCGCCTGCAAGGCTGCCATCCTGACATAGCAATTGATAGCATAAGCTACAAAAAAACATGTGGGTTACATCCAGCCTTTTCCCAGGTGTTTCTTCACTTATATCTGGAGCTGTCATTTAGTTGGTTTCCTAGATAATTTTAGTCTTACCATCTCAGACCATTTAACAGGCTGAGCAGGTTTTACCTGCAACACATACCAAGTCAGAGGCTGCTCAGTAGATGAACAGCAATATTCAGCATTTGAGACCAAGATTTTTATTCAAATGATGGCATACTTAACTGTGTCTTCTTCAGAACCATTCCAAAAGAGCACCCCAGAATACATATGTGAGACTGAGCCCTGCAGAAAGGAAGGAGGAAAAGGGCAGAAGGCAGTGGTAGGCAAAAAGTCAGACCCTGACTTCCCCAGCTGAGTTCTCCTCCGCTGTGGTTTTTCTCTTAGAAGTTCTAACACTACATATAATAGTAGAACACTTTAATGGAAATTGAGAGTGTCTATTCCCAGATCAGTCTCAGATTTTTCATTGGCCCACAGTGAGAACATTCAGACAGAAAACGCAGGTTCAATTCCCTTAAAGTCAGACTGAAGATATGCATACAACAGAAGTCGCATGGTCTCAAAACTACCAGTAATGGATCTAGTGCTCTCAAGAAGCATTAATCAGACCCAGTACAGCAAGAGGAATGAAAAACTAATTTAAAGAGGTGTTTTGCACTAGTCCAGAGCAAAGTCCCTAATTGTTTCCAGCCTCCTCTTATACCATCAGCAGCCATTGTTCTAAATTACATAAAACCTACCCCAACATCCACTGAAGTCACAGGCAACTTTCCTTGGGTTTTAAACAAGTCTCATCTATAACCTAGAAGTAGAATTCCCCATTTAATCAATGCATTTGGAGTAGGTAGCACCATGACATATAGCATTAAGTTGCAGCAGCAGCCTGTATGACTAATTTGTGTATCTGGCTTAAAAATGACAGCCACAGAAGGCAGAATAAAGGGCTATAGTCTCCCAAATCTATGATCTAGCTGTGGTTATCAGACACAGCAGATTTCTTGGCATCAACATGTGTCCCTGAAGCAAGGAGCAGTTACAGCACTTTGCAGCATTTTAAGCCATTCTGACAGCTTTCAGCTCAGCCTATAAAAAGATTTGATGGTCTTGGCCACACTTACAAAAGAAATTAGGGAGCCCCATCTCCTACTTTGCATAGGCCACTGTGCACAACAAAATGATTTCTCCATACATGTCTCTCTACTCATATTTGTTGCAAGCTATATTTCATTCTCGCTGAAACACAGTTTCTACAAGTCTGTACCTTCTAATGCACAGCTTTACCAGATCCAATCACAGAATATTAGAAAATTACCTGAAGTCATGTAAAGAATTAAAGCAGCTGACAATTGGCCTGTTGGCAGGTAAGGCAGGGAATAAGTGCTCTTAGATTACCTCACAGGAATAACAAATAAATAAATTAGATAATCAAGAGGGCACTTTGTAATCAAGGGTGCAGGGTATTATTTGTTTCTGAAGCTGTGAGAGGCAAGGTAATTCACTGAGCATTTAGCTTGTATAACATAGTGACACACATCTTGACAATGATACATCAGTAGACTGTAGTGTCATCTTAATAAACAATATAACTGATTAACATTCATCATATTGCTAATGAAACTCATCCCTTTATCTGTTCAAAAATAAAGCATCAGGTTGACTGAATAACCTAATGTTCCTGGAATAACTGCAGCAGAATCCATATCAAAGTAGTTTACTATATTCCTTCCTCTTCCTGCTTTAGGCCACAATTAGAAGGACAACTGCTTAAGAACTCTCACAATTGTATTTTATTTGACATCAGCAATATACACTGGAGGAATAATAGGAACAATTTTTTGCACAATCTTTCTTGCAAGATGGATTTATTTTCCAAATACATAGATGTTCATAATACAGGAAGGTAACAGTTAAGCTGCACAATAGCAAAACAAGTTGACACCTATCATACCAGCTTTTAAATTTGTTAGTATATTCAGGTGACCAGCATTGAACATATGCATTCAAATAATTTAGTTGACCTCTGATTTTTCCAATCCTCCCAGCCACATTATTCCATGCAACTAAAATAAGCACCATGAATGGTGTAAAAGATATAAACCCCCAAGGCTGCCCCTGCTTTGATTTTCTTTCAGATCTTCTGCATGTATGAGCCAATACAAAGGAATAAACATCAGAACCTGGCAGGGTACAGAAACTCTTGCAGCATCCATCTAGGACAGTGACATATTGCAGAAGTAATAAGTTCTTCACAGAGAAGTTAGGGAATTTAGGACTTTTCTTTAGAGGATGTTAAAGAAGCACTTCTACTATGGTTGCTTTAGTGTGTATTTTCTGCATATCACTACTTTTACAGAAAACAAAGATAAAAATACTTTACTTCCAAAAGTCTCATATTTTTCACTGACAGTCTTCCTTACAATGTCTAAGCCTAAAACTCAAATGCTATGGTTGCAAAGAACAGGTTTACAGCAAATGAAATACCAGTAAATACCATTCTCTTGCTTTTTACTTTTTTTTTTTTCAGCTTAAAAATTACCCACAGATATAGCAGCTGCTGCACATCACACAGAAATACCCCTTTTGAATTTTTTTTGGTTCCTCAGTTGGTACAGGTCTTAAACTTTAAATTTGCTCAGAAGTTGGTATATTGCAGCCTGCCTCTCAACTGTGAGTTGAGAGTGAAAGGATGTTTCACATCATTCATTAGATAGATCAATTTTAACAGCTCACAGAAGTGCCTCAGCAATTTTGAATATCATAACTGGGACAACTGGCAGAGCACAAGGGCAATAGGTAAAGATGAGGAGAAAAAAGGAATCCAAGGCAACTATTAAGGGGGCCTATTTACTTATTACCAGCAAGTGAATACTGTCTGTGGACAGGCTTTTAAGATATGGTAGCTGCTCTGTATGTTCGCTAGTGATGCAACACTCTTCACACTCAAATCTGATGGTCCTAGCCACAGCATCACACAGCGTGAGCAGGCTGGCAGTGCTCACACTCATCCAGAAAATTTAGAAATCAGAAAATCTTTGGTCTGCTCTATAACTGACTTGTATTTCAAGCAACAAAAGTGGTTTATGCTGCTGCACTAGCACTGAACCTTGAAATCCACGAAACAATCCTTAAATACCACTGCTTCAGGACTCCAACTCTACCCACTCTATGCCTTGCTGCTTGGCTGCCAAGTTTTTATCTGTCGTTAGCATGGGTGCACACCCTCTCCCTGCCCAGATTGTGCTGTCCACCCTGGTGATGGAGATGTGATGCCGGGAGCCCACAGCTGAAAGGAAGGCATGAGAACCTCACGCTATCCCAGAAACTGCTGCTTCCCACCTCAGCCACAAGGCAAGGGAGCAAAGCCAGAGACAGATATGGAAGAAATCAAAACAGTGCAAAAGCAAGCAGAACATGCAAAAGCATGGGTTTTGATTTTACACTTGGGGGGTTTTAAATAGCTAATGAGGTGCTCTTAAGCCTAATTAAACTCTCACATCTTACCTCAGCAAAATGCCTCGACTTTTCTGACTCTGAACTGGGATACCTTCTCCTGCTGAGCAGATTGCTCCATCAAGACAAAATTTAGACTTAAAAAGCCATGTTCCTAACTCAGTAAGGCCAGCACTCAGTGCCCTCCTGATCGGACTGATGAAATGAACCTAAAAATTCCTCTATCTTGTTTGAAAAGGCATTACCTTCTGCACTTTCCCCATGGCATAGCAGAGAGAAAACTTGGAAGCCTACAGGGAGGCTGTTAACTTGCATACTTAGTAAGACCAGCTTAGAGTGTGAAAATCAAAGAAGGTCTTCTCTTTTACTAACATATTTTTTCTTATCTGATTTCACTATACTTATACATATGATGTCCAGAGAGGAAAGTGAGAAGTAGCCTTTTAAAATCTCTTTACTGAATTTTCTCACCTTCTGTTTATGTATCATCTTTACATTCTCTAAAATAAAAAAAATAAAAAAAATACTGCCTATGTATTTATGAAATGGCTACTGAATATCACATGGCTAAGCATATTTTCCACTATGACATATATTAACTATCTTAACAGAAAACCCACAGACATTCATTGTGTCTTATCTTCCTAAGTAAAATGGCAACCAATAGAATTCACATTCTTAGTATGAAAAAAATTTTTATATTTAAAATTTTAAAAATTTTATCTGTTCTCCAAGAGATTTTGTTTAATAACAAAATCTGTCTTATTAATATAATCATAGAGAGACTCCTGAAGTTGGCTTAGAAGTGTTTGCTACCTTCCTAAAGTTTGCAATGGAGCTTGTGAAATCCATGTGTGCAGGTGAGGAAACCTCTTTAAAAAGATAAATTAAAAAACCTGAGAAAAACTCAGCTTGATCTTCTTCATAGACAACAAAATGGAGAAATGAGTGTCAAAGAGAAAACAACTTTTTCCTATATTTAAACTACAGGAGAGGTGGTAGGGGCAATAATAGCTACACTTACCCCCCCAAAAAAGTAATCAGTGATGCAATTCTGCTCCTGGAAAGACCCACAAGCTGCTGGCATGAGGCTGTGGGTACTTACCAGGCAGCAGCACTAAGTATGTTCTGTTTCATTACCAGACATATACTTGTCAGTCCCACCAGTGTCCATATCAGAACATTTAGCAGACATGCAAGGAAAAGACAAGACTGCAGTACACCTTGGTCCCCATTTGAGATGTTCAGTGCTGTTACAGTAAATATGAGCAGTGCTGAGCCAAAGGCAGGGGTTTCATTCTACCCTATTCCGTACTTCAAGAAAACATTTTACATCCCACCCCTAGTACTCCAAAGACTCTGGTGCCCTACAGTACAACTTGGATGCACAGCTACGTGAATGTGTTCCAACTGGCGCAGCTGCTGCCTCACATCTTTCCAGTTTTCTAGCCACAGCATTAGAAACTGTAGGACAGATTAACTATGCTGATCCTCACGCAGGATTTGCATTTGGAGTTCAATTCCACATTGCATTCAGCTTGTTCCTAAGCTGCCTACTTGGAAGAGAGTTTAGGAGGCATTTTCATGAGTGGCTTAATTCAATATAAGATCTGCATAGCCTCTGAGAGAGACAGTCTTACTCTCCTTACCTCTGTTTCTGACCACAGGTTCCTATCTTCTCCCACATGAGCAGCATAACAGCTCCCATGTACCCATATTGTGGGTTACAAGCACATCTTTGCCTTTCATGGGATCCACATTGTGCAAGTGCCAAGGTTGTGGATGTACATTTTCAGACATGTCAACTTTAAATGCATCTGCAGCCCACAAGCTGTAGCACTGACCAGGTTATCAGAAATTCTTGGCACTAAAGAGCTTCCATGAACGAATTCAGGTACAGGAATGAATCTTCAGATTTAGCAGGAAGGCATGACACTTTAAAAAAACCTGGCAGTTACTATAATGAAAGCTTTTTTCTTCCCTCCATCCCCTCTGATAACTGAATGAAAACGGAGACAGTAATCTCTGTATTTAGTCTCTTAATCATTAAGCAAGTTAAATGCTAAACATTCTTAAGTGCTTTATCACTGAAGATTAAATATATAGAGTCCCAGAAGGATTAAAAATGTTAGTCTTTACATTTTTGGTTGAGAAATGTTCTAAAACAGAGGAAAACAGTAATACCTAATAAAACTCCATCTTTTTCCCTTACCATTCTGTCTCCTAATTATTCCCGGCTGACAATGAAAATACAGTTTTTTGAAAACATCTTCAATGGAACACAAATTATTATAACAGGACATTAGATACTTTTTTACTTTCTCATTATACTTATAATGAAGAAATAATTATTTCTAGCCCATTTCCTGCCAGATGCAGTACCTCTAATAGGACATATCTTAAAATAACTGCTTGGTAGCAAGAAACAAAATTTTTCATCCATACTCATGTTTTCCTTTCTCTTCCTTTTCTCTCTCTTCAAACATTGATTTTGGCTCTTCCATAAATTCTGGCCAGCTTCTATCTCTTTTTTTCCACTATTTATCATAGATATAATTCACAAAATCACCTTTGTGGAGGAAAAATGGCCACAGGGGGCACTGGAGGTTTCAAAAAACATGAGAGCACTTTTGTTTTAATGCCAGTGGAGGTAAGATGAGAATCCTCAGACTGTAGTTTCAAACCAGCTTTTACCCAGCTCAAAGCATCATTCCAGCCTCCTCACTCTCTCCTTTGTACCAGCAGTAAGACAGGGAGACAGATTAGACATGTCTCACTGCTACTAACCAGCCAAAAAGCAACAAGACCAATTCGGTCTTCAGCTAGTTATTTCAGCCTGCTCACCACAAACACTGAAATACTTCCCCCCATACAAAGCAAGACAGTAAAAAGAAGGCAAGAGTACTACATTCAGCAGTAATAGTTTTATAATGTAGTCATAAAAAAAGCCACAAAACCCTCCATGGATTCTGCTTATAGTCCCTCTAGTGCAGACTACTTCAGACGATGGCAGGACATAAACCAGTTCTAACCCAATCCAACCCAGACTCTTAGAATACATATGCCCTGAGTCCTGCCCTGCCCAATATGCTTCAGCAGCCCTTCAAATATTGGCTAAATACTCAAGGCCAAGATTTTTCACAAGTGGATTAACTTCCACCATGAAAGCACTGCTGGTATTGATGTATCTATGGCATGTATCTATGATAAATATTTTCACGTAACTGCTCAAGAACTCTGGTTATCTGAAATGCCTCAAACCTTCACCACTACTCCAGTGACAGAGAATGTTGCCATAAATTAATAAAAAATGAAATACATGTACGTACAGAATCATGTATTTATGAAAACTACCTTATTCATTTGACAACCTGGTACATTCTAGCAGAAAAGGAGATTTTCAAGTTTGCAAATATAAAGCATACTGTGAAGTTACTGTTAGTAATAAGATTAACTACCTCATATTTTTAAATAATTTTGAAGAAATATGTTTTTTCCTTCTGGGTCTTCTATCATCATAGCAGTTTTACTCACCATCGAGATGATCCACCAGCACAAGACTATGAGGCAAGACAAAGCAGTACTCAACTAAATTTTGCCATGCATCAAGCTCAGAAGTCCAGCCGAGTGCTTCATACTGCCACCTGCTTCTTCTACCAACATCCACGTCACTTTTTTCCAAGGATGAAAACATGTTCACAAATAATGATTATTTCCTTACGTATTTCTTTAAGCCATCAAACTATTCTTAGATTGCTATGTCAGTTAACAGCAACTTGGATACAACATTCACAACAAACACTAAGCAAACAGTGAAGGAGATCAACAACAGAAAGCCCACCAGCAGGAAATAACCCAGACCTCTGTGCTAGTTGAATATTAATTCAGTAGTACTATACTTTTCCTCCGTATCTTTTTCTTGAAAATAGATGTATGAAGATTAAAAAAAACCCCCATACCTCACATGGTGTTTTCCATTCAGAAGAGTACTCTTTAAAAACAAGACTATTAGCAAGTGCATCTTGAGTTTACCTCCTTACAATTCAGGGAATTCTTATTATTTCTATGGATACATGTATATATGTACGTATCAAGGCTGCTGCAGCAGCTTTAGTATTTTTAAATGCCAAAACTAGGCTATTATTTAAAAAGAGCATTCAATAATTGATGGGAGTTTGGATGATTTTCTAAAAAAGGGAATCTCCAAGGCTTTTTATTTTTGCTGCTGTTATTTTTATTTTGAAGAAGCCATCATGCTTTCAGTTCCTCTCCACGAAAATGAAAATAGAATTATGACCAAAATAATGTAGTGAACTGCAACGGATATTAACTGGTTTGCTTTGAAATTCTTTACAGTGGAATAATACAAAAAGCATAACAAAGTCTAATAGATATTTGTAGATGCAATAAGTTACAGACTAGAAGGCAATGCTATTCAGTTCTAAAATAAATACCTACTGCATTGTTTAATTCATGTGAAAACAAAGTATGTTTTACAAATTCTATCGATTTTACATTAACAGCATTTTTCATTCTCTCCAGTTAAGGAAACAGTACATATCATTAGCAAAGAGAGATCTTTGCAGGGTGCTCTGTACTTCACACTACTCTCACTTGCTTGGGATGTGGCAAAAACTTACTTTCAAAGGCTGATGTACTCAGAATGTGGTGAAACTGCCCACCACACTAACATTCTCTAAAATAGCTACATCTTGACTCTGAAGAGAGGCCTACAAATGAAAACTGCACAAATTAACATGTATTAGACTCTTTCAAAATGGTGCATTTTTCCTTCCAGTAAACTTTGTTTAAAGTGCATTTAAATAAATGAAAAACACATATCCATGTCAGTGGATACCAGTAGATGCCTTTACAACAATATAAACTTACCTTGGAATCCCACAGTGAAAGAAATACAAGGTCTTGGGGGAAAAAAAAATCAGGGAAAAAAGATGTTATTGTCATTGAACTTCAAATAAACTTTTTCCTGGATGTTTTTTCCTAGTTTTTTGTGGTTGGTGATTCGTGGTTAATACTGGCCTCCATAATGCTATTTACCCCTTGGATTTTCACTGAGTATGAAATTTTCTTTATAGAGCTTTGTTGCTCCAAATATAAACAGAGGAGCTGTATTACTTAGGCTGTATTGCTTTGTTCCCATAGGACTATGAAGGGAGGCACCTCCTGTTCTCCCCACTTAGCACTGACCTGCCACAAACTAACTGCCATGTAGCTCTGCAGTTCTATAAGACTTCTACAATTTTGATTACCCTTGGTTTTATCGATACCATCAGTAGATATTATACCACACCTAGGCATCTCAATACGACAGCTGCCATCTTCTTTATGTGTTATTCAATATTAGGATTAAATAAAACCAAGGGTAGAGTTTTGACAGCTGTCTGTATTGCAATTCATAACAGTGCCAGCCACACAATCCCTTTCTGTTTTTCTTTCCTCCTTAATCTTTTGGGTTGAGCAAAAGTTCTGGAGCCCAGTGTGCAAAGTCCATGATCTACTCTGTTTTCCCAATAGATTTCTTGGAAATTTTGGGGATTTGGAGAGACAGTGTGCTATAGTACCCTCCTACTCCTAGGAGAAAGATTCTTCTAGAAAAACTCCTGTAGTATCTATGGGAAGATGTCCCAGGTGTGTCTTCCAATGCGTGTCTCTAACAAAACCCGTGAGGTCATTTCTTCCATTCTGGCCTTCCCCCCACTTCCAATAGCACAAGGGATATGGGAGCATTAGGTTTTGGATGTATTGGATAAATATACACTGTATACTCTGATGTTCTCACATCGTACACAGACAATGTACCACAGCATAAGGTACACCATGGCCAAATGACATACAGAAGGTATCAAGATGGTGCAAGGAGACTGAATTCCATGAATATAGAAAAGCTGAGTTCATTCAATTTTTTACAGAAATACTGGTTAAATCCTATTAACTACAGTTACTTGGCTTCCCCGTTTTGGGGGTTTTTTTGCAAGGTCCATCACGAATGATGATAATGGTGAGAGGCCAAAGGCTACATTTGAACATCCTGTAATTAGTATCTTTTAGTGCCTGTTAACAGAAAAGCTCTGATCACATTCCTTATTAAATTATTTACCTCTTTCATTCAGTTATCATGTGGTCTACTTGCCTGATCGCAGAGTAGAGTGGTACTGCTGGTGAGCTCTATGATTTCAGGTCACCACAAAGAGCTAGGGTCTACCTTTGCCACCTTTCTCAGCTTCATTATTTTCACCATTGCAGTGACACCTGTTAACAGTGGGCTCACAGTTGACTACAAAACACATTTCAATTTCTCTGAAGGCAACCTTCCTGAGCCATATTTTTAACTGCTTTACTCAAATGACTGCATTAGTGGTCAGGGCTGCATCACTTTAATCTGTGGAAGTTTTGTTGCTGGTAACGTCTCCAAGGAAACAGCAGTCAGTGGAGTCAGTGGAGTCTCTGTTTCCTGGTAAGGATTTTTGGCTTTCTATCCAGTTTCTTTTCCTGTTGACAGATATAACTTATCTGAAGCATTTGGTTAGTTTTACATCACTATGATATTGTCAAAAGAAAAAAAGATTCTCTGACAAAGCCAATAGAAAAATCCACCAAAAAAAAATCATCTCACTCAAACTCATCTATAATAAGTCATTTGGTCACTGAAATGACACCTGCAATGTTCTCCCTCAGGATTTTAGTTAGCAGTTTTGAACATTTGGGCCGCTATATTTAGCATATTCCCACTTTTTTTTTTTTTTCCTGCTTCTGAGTTACAGTATCACTGAGTATACTACAGGCTCCTTACTGTTTCAGATCACTCTACAAGGTGATTAAATAAAATGAAGAACTACTGTTAACAATAAATTCCTATATACATTGTCCACATGTATTTTGGAAAGGTTATTATAGTAATTTCTTCATATGCTGCAACATAACAATGTACAGTTCAATAGATTAGTCCTAGTCTCATCTTCAATGTAGCCATGGAAGTGTTGTAAGGTACTTCAGGAATACACTGACTGATTTAAAAATAGGTATTTTTTTCTGTGGTATCCTTAAAAATTTCTCCCAAAATGGAAGCATAGGAGTAAATATTTGGAATCTATTAATTTTTGCATTTTTTTTTTCCTCCTTATAAGTCTTTAAAATGAAACTACAGTTGAATTCAAGCAGCACATTTAGATCAATCTTAGCCTCAACCAGTGCTGATCCCACTGAACAATGCAGTAGAAGAAGTTGATTATAAATCAGTATATTGGGATGGGCACAAGGAAGAGACAGGTGTTTATAATGAATAGTTTAAAGCTCTGCCTGAGAAAAAAAAAACATCCTTGGTTTTTATCACAGGAGAAAGCCAAGAGTAATTTCAGTAACTTCTGCTGCACACACTAGGTTCTCCATACAGAAAGTCATTTGTGTAATTATAATCAATAATTGCCACAGGATTAGCTTTGTTTCTTCTGGTTTAACAAAATAAATAATCAACCTCTTGCATATTATCATCTATGCTCACAATCTGTAACAATGTGACCTAATTAGAGAGGAAACAGCTACAGCAACTAGCAATATATCCAAAGATACAAATTACTGCAGTTAGACATCTTGCATAGGTGCTCCATTTCCTGTTCCGTGGTACACCATATGTAATGGTTTTCAAGGAGTACTATAATCTCAAATGTCTTCTAGATGTAAAAGACAAAAAAGGGAAGGACCATATTTGGCCTTTTGAGAGCATCCCATCCCTTAAGTAAAAAAAGACTAAGGCAATTGTTTCTATCATCATTACATTAAAGTCACATAAGACATTACCACATCCTCTGCATTCTATCGTCTACAGTCCAATGTTACACATGAAAGAGCAGCCTGGGATCCATACTACACACTGCAGTACGGATCTCCTGCCATCTCCCAGGTCCTGTAAGTTAAAGGTAAGATTCTCAGCCATGAGCTGTCTACAAGGCTTGGAGAGCCAGAAGGTAAGATTCTCAGCCATGAGCTGTCTAAAAGGCTTGGAGAACCAGAAGCACAGTCATAGTTTCACCATTATAGGTTCTTTTTATTCTGACTATTGTCCCAGCATAGTCTAGGGCAGTCTGAAACATGCCCTCAATTACCCACCCTGCTTGTGGTCTCTACCAGTTCCTTAATCACTATCTGGGCACAGAACCACTCACCTGATCTGCCCTGCAGCACAAGACTTTGACAATAGGCTACCAATCTGCTATTCCAATCAACTGAAGCCAAGGATTAGTCCAGACCCTTTAAAGATACAGCCAGATCACAGCTGAGAATTTGGCCTTTGCTTTTCACTTGTCACCTGCACAGAAAGACTAACCATTTGCCTAGCCAGATGGATCTGCACAAACATTTTTATATGTTCCAGTGAAAATGACATTTACGATCAGGATTTCTATCAGGCTTTAACTACTCAATTTTTTAATAAAGTTGCCTGCTTGCATATTGCAAATTGAGGTGTAAGAATAGAATCTATCTATGCCATAGTTTGAAATAAAAAAAATGGATCATAAATTAACTTTTCCCCCTGGGCTCCACCTAGAAACTTTATTTTTTTTATTTATATCACAGCAGTCTTTCACAAAAAGCATGTCTTTCATTCACTCAATGACATGCCATCATCACACTCATCAAAGCAGAGGAATTGTTTTTTTCTTAATTATGAACACTTTTAAAACTATGATGAAAATTTAACTTGACACAAACATTAGATAAAGTGGGGGCAGAATATGCATTCAAAGGAAATAAAGAGTGTAACTGAAAAATATGGGGAGGAAAAAAAAGAAGGAAGGGAAAAACCAAACCCCAAAACATCCAAACTAAAAACAAAGAATTGAACATTGCTGATCTGATCCTTATCTGTTACAACAGATGTAATTTAGGAATAAATCCACTCAGGCTGGTCAGAAAGGTCAAAGGAGAATCATACACTTAAGATCACCTTACCAAACAAGGAAATCCAATTTTGAGAATTACATCAGATTTCAGATTTTATGAGGTTCACTCATTCTTATTTTGGAGTGAATTACAATGCAAAATAATGTTTAGTAAAAATATACGGAGCTCTACAACTCCTTTGCATAACTTTCCCAGAGTTGCACTTTCCCAGGCTGGACTCTCTTTTCTTTTTTCCACTTTTCCTTTTCTTCCCCCCATTCTGACAATTTTAATCTAGCAGGGAAAGTCCATTTCTAACAAGCACCGTCAAAATATTCAGGATGTGGATATTCAGGAATGCAATGCTGTGTTCAGACAGCAGTGCTCGGTGCCTCAGGGATTTGTAATAACCAACATGCACATTCCTAACAGTCAGATGTGTTCCACTGCACAGCTGTGCACCTCTGATTTTTTTGGGTGCATGCTCCTCCCAAAGACAAGTTCTGTGCATCCAGAGTAGTTTGCCTGAAGTGAGTGACGGTTCATTTCTAGCTGACGGGAGGAAGACCCATTACTGTTACCCATTACTCTGGTAAGATATAACTAATTATCCCCAACAACTCCAGCCTTTACAATGGGAAAGTAGCACACAGCTTTTATAAATGAGAATTACTGACCTTTTTAAATAGTTTCAAAAGAAGAAACTCTGCATCAAATGTGAGTATAATTTAGGAACTACTACATAGCAGCAAAACTACATTAGACTTTCTGATTTTTCCATGGTATCCTTGGATAGATACACCACCCAGTAGACCATGTTAAATGCTCCAAAGGTAACAGGAAATAAAATGCGTGCATATTTGTCTATCTTACTCGTGCCAGAGTGGGGGGCAGGGGGAGCAGGTGGTGTGACAGCAGATGGCTTTGCAGATGCTCCTAATGTATTAGGTGTGATGGTCTGAATCTGCTCCAGTCTAGATCCAAGCAAGTGCTGAATGGAAGGGGATCCAGCTGTGGCATGCTGGGATACAAATCCAGTCAAAATTGGGGTAGAAGGAGGAGCTGGAGGGGTAGCTCTTGCAGAAGATAATGTCTCTGATGCTTTGATGCGTGTGAAGGGATTGGGACTTGATGCAGAAAGGGAACGGGGTATAATGTCAGAAGACCCCTGAGCTACAGACAGAGGCTGGATGGAGCTGTGCCTTGTGTCAATTCGGCTCCCGCCATCAGCTTCGGACTGTACTGTGGCATTCATTCTTTTCCTCACGTTTGAATTGGCATCTGTACTCTGCAAAATTACCAAAAAAAATACTAAAGTCATTCTTAAAATAAACACTCATACAAAACCAATGGAAACTATAGTCAAGCACTATCAGAGTAATACATATATAACCAGTAGCTTTATCCTGAAGCACAAGGGTCATCATGAAAATAGATTTAATAGCATATAAAACGATAAACAAGAGCTCTTTTTACCTGTGGCCGAAATACCAGTGAAGGCATTTAATGCATCACACTTCATGTAATGTGGTACCTATACAACCTTAATACTAGGAGGCTAAGTATTTTTGGGTTAGAGTCATGGCTTTTGTAGAGGCTCATGCTCAAAACAAGATTCTCTGATGTCTACCTATTTCTCTCATGACATAAAACATTCTAGATGCAACTTACCAGCCATGATCATTTACTGCTTTTTATCTCCAGAAAAATAATTAGTATATACAACAAATTCTAATCTGTCTTCTAGACTAGAGGCTATTAAAATGTAAGTATTTACCAAACCAAGTTACCACACTGCTGCTCTTTCAGAAATATAGCCAGTGCTTTTTCCCACCAACCACAGGCAATAAATTCCCCATGCACAACTGCACCAGGGCACAAATTCATCTTTCATCAACTAATCCTCTCCATTAATTAACTAGTAGAAGTGGTGAATTCTCCATCACTTGATGTCTTCGGGTGAGTCTGGATGTCTTTCTGAAAGATATATTTCAATCAAATAGTACTTATTAGGCTGGATGAGAAACTGAAATACAGACAAGGAAGAATAGACTGGAAATCCATCAGTTTAATATTTTACTGACTTTTGGGAGTGGGACTTGGCCTCTGCCTTTCTTCCCTGCATTTAAGAGGAAGACTAATATCTCCTGAACTTCCTTCTGAAAGTGTACCTGAAGAACAGAATTTTAAACCTTCATCCCTGCACATAAAATATAATATAAAACATATTATAGTTTAGGTATAATATGTGAATACGTTTTATTCAGACACTAAATACTTTCCAAAAGACAAAGACTTAAAAGCAGATAGGGTGTACATACTCAGCAGTATTAATACAGGTCTAAATACAGACAGGGCCAAACAACCACTTGTTATACATTAAAAAATCCTGTTTTGCACCTTTCTGATGATACTATTCCCAAGCACTGCCCTGCACCATACCTACTGTGCCTTTGGCTCCCTTCCCTTCAACCTTTCCAGAGAACCCTGCCACAGCTCACTGCACAAAGCAAAGGGGGAGAAGGCAGGCAGTGATCTCTCTTCCCTCCTTCATCCAACAGCAATTCTCTCCAACCAGGTTACAGAGCAGTAACAGAGAACAACTCAACTGTTATTCAAGGTACTAGCAGTACCTCGAGAAGTGTCTGTCTGCTACATCAGTTGTACTGCACTGTTCTGCTCAAGGAAATAGAGAAATTGGAGCTGAAAAAAAATCTGAAAAAAATAATCTTTTTCTTAAAAAATCAACAGTACAAAGCTGTTCCTGGCAATACTGCTGGCAATTTATCTGAAACTGTCAGTGTGGGGTGATAGCCCTGATAACCTCTTGATGGTTTAAGGGGAACACCTCAACCCCTGAGGGGTGCTCTCAGGAACGATTGTCAGGGGACAGAGACTCCAATGTCTCCCTGAAAGTGCTTAAATCATATTAATGGGATTACTGAAGAATGGCGTGTTAAGGAAATGATTTGGCCCTTCTTTGACACATCCTGTGACACCCTGCAGAGACCCAAGGAGCCACCCCTCAGGCATCTGTCTATCACCCCCAAAATACTGACTATAATCACTCAACCTACCTAAAGAAAAAGGGTATAAAAAGAGGTTGGATATGAACAGAAACTGGAGAGAAAACTTCCACCATCCCTGGGAGGATACCTACGAGGTATCCTGTCTCCCCACCCCCATCGGACATTTCAGGGGTGAGCAACCAATTCTTATTCTGCTTTCCTACGCCTTACTAATTATAATTTGCTATAACTCACCAGGTATATATGTGTTACTGGGAAGCAGCTATATTCTTCCTGTTGCTTTTGTTATGGGTTACTGAGTGTGTTTAAATGTAGTGTTGAGCTATTGTGTTTCTGGTAAGTAATTGTCTGTTAAGTTTGCCGTGGGGGGTATACTGCTAGAGTTGCTTGTAGAATGTGTTTTGTTTCAGTTTCTTTTGGAATTTTTTGTCATCAATTAAATACAATCCTGCAGCTAAATGTTATAATCAACTAAGCAATCCATATAGACATTGTCACATACTTGTATTATAAATAATGGCCCAGTCTTCGCGAACGAAGATTTGGGAAGGGCTCTCCCCACGTGGGTGTGCCCTTCAAGCCTGCG
>JAWWEV010000134.1:47446481-47458352 GCA_035583235.1 Hafferia zeledoni | reverse complement strand
GACCCTGCTGAGCATCCGAGATCTGACGGGATCGGATGGGCAGGGAGGCATTTAACTGCCGCGGACGGTCCCCTACTATTATTATTATTATTATACTTGTATTAATAAAAGTTATTTCGGGAGTTGCTACAGAGAAAGTTATTTTTCTTGCTATTAAGTGTGGTCCATAAACTGAGTGCCAAAGACCTTTCCAGGCAGTGTGCTGTCCTGTGTTGTCTCTTTAGGTGAGATGCAGACAGGCCGATCTGGGTTATATAAAGCTTTGTTGTTCTGGGACACTTATAGTTAATAAGTTCTCCCTGGCTAAACTGTGGTCCTCATAGGAAGGTCCAAAATCTTTCCAGCCTGTGTTCTGTCCATTGTTAGACAGGCAGTGCTGGGTTCACAAAGCTTTGATTGTTCCGAGTACACTTATAGCAAATAACTTTATATTAATACAAGTGGGATAAGAAATCTTTGCATTTCTGCCCCTCCTTTTCACGTGACACACAGCCTGTTCATGGCTGATGTATTTGCCAGCTCATGGCTGATATACCAAAGAATCCCTCTTTCAGTTTTCCTTCCTGCATAGAAGTGTGTCAATCCCTTTTATTTACTCTTCTGCATCTTTAATCCAAAGAAGCAGAGGAGTGGAATAAACACCAGAAGAAACTAGTATCTCTTGAAAGAAACACTAAATTTACTCTTTGATACAGAAGCCTGTGTCACTCTCTAGGAAGTGCAGAAGTACCCACAGGTGTGCAATTTGGATACTTTCATACTGGGGTTGTCAATGACCCAGGAATAGTAAAGCAGCTTTCAAGACTGCTAAATTGAAATGGTAAAGTGCAATCAGGACAGGAGTGCATTTACTAGAGACTTGGTAATACCTAATAGAGTGGTCACCTGAATGCTTGCAAAGCTGAGCAGATGCAAGTCAATGTTCACTGCCCAAAACAACAGATCTATGCTATGGAGAAGCTGGCAGTAGAGTGAAAGAGAAGACAGGAGTTTTATCTTCTATGTGCAGATTCTTGGGCAACCTGGCTTTACTCAAGTATGATTCACCCATCATAAAGCTCTCAAGGAGTGCCTGGGGAGCAAAAGTCCACAGACTGGGACAGGAATTGCGAAGTAGATCTGCATTGGAATTAAGACACATCTCCCTTCCTTCCTGCTCTCTTTCTACCTTAGAAAAGTAGCTTAGAGCTGTTGCTGCTGGATAATAGAATTACCACATCTTTGCTCAGTCCATGTGCAATGTGAAAGAATGGTCCAAAGAGTAGAACAAAAAAATAATTGCAATTAATTGACAGAGGCACCATTTAATGTTCTTCTTCACTTGTACTGTCACCTGCTTTCAATGACCACCTCAGTACACTTCCCTTTTATGTATCATCAACCACAGACAGAAGACAGACAGGTAATGGTCATGCTTCTCACATTCCAGTTATCTCCATTTCTTTACTGGGAACTTGCTTCCATCAGTACATTTGCATAATATCTCATCTTTCCCCCACACTTCAACTGTCACCTAAGTGACCAAATCAGACCTGTTGCTACTTGATTCACTACTCATTTCCCATTACAGTCTCTCTTCTAGAATAAAATTCTCTATACTTTTTCAAATGGTCAAAATGTGTATCTGTGTAAAATCCTACTGGGCATTAATTCTCTTGTTAGTGACACAGAAAACTTCCAATACTTCATAAACCTTAAGTTTAGAGAGACACAGAGTTTCCTCATAACATACACATAAATGTACTCACAAAGCCCAAAGAGATAAGATTGTAAGATCATGACATAACACTGCATAACAAGCACCAAAAATATGGGTACATGTTTTGTTAATTCTTAGGAAACCACCTTTTAAACACTCAGAGCATAGAAATCAGAAATGGCATTTCTAACATGCTCCACAGACGACATGTCATGGAAAACTGGGTGTTCTTCAACAATATCATTGTGGTAGTTTGGATTTGTGTTCTTGAGTTGAACCTTGTCCTTGAAATATACTGAAACAAGCATGTTCCCTGAAGTACCCAGCTCCACGCCCTGTCAAAGCTGAGCAGAATGCACACCTATTGCCAGGGTGGCCACACCAGCACACTGCCCACCACCTCCCTTCATATATCCTCTTTTTGCAATTGTTTACTCAAGACTATATTGTAACAATAGCTCATTCTCCTCATTGAAAGCACTTAGGTATCGCTCCTAGTTGAGTTGTCCAGTTGAAAAATTCCTAGCAAAAATTGTTGTTATTGGTTGTATACATATGACTCCTATATATTTCTCTATTCAGTGTTACAATGATAATTCATTTCTTCTTACACTAGTCAATTTCTACTCTGTACTGATGCTATTTCACAACTCTACATCATCTGAAGATTACTGTCAAGGTCACTAATAAAAACATTGAAGACACCTGATTCCATAGGAAGCCTTAAAGAACCAGATTCTGTTGCAAAACATAGCAAAATATGACATTCAGTTTGTATTAGCAAAAGATTTCACAGACATTTCAGCTATGGTGCATACTCCTAGTAAAAGCATATTGTAATAATGACAATCTGACCAACAAAATTATAAACATATGCAAAGCACTTGCTACCTGTGGAAATTATTTCACTTAGTCTTTTTTTAAACAACAGCAAGAAACACAAACCTACTGCCTATCAGTAGCTTTTATTTTGGAAGCACTGATTGGGTTTGCATGGCAATGTTTGGGTAGCAGAGGAGCCACAGGGGTGGCTTCTGCCCAAAGCTTACCCTATGTCTGACAGAGCCAATGCCAGGCAGCTCCAGGGAAGACCTGCCACTGGCAGAGACCAAGCCAATCGGTAATAGTGATAGCACCTCTCTAGGATGACAAATTTAAGAAGGGGAAAAAAACCTGCTCAATTGCAGCTCAAAAGAGGAGTGGAATATGTGAAACAACTCTGCAGACACCAAGGTCAGTGCAGGAAGGAGAGAAGGTGCTTCTAGTGCCAGAGCAGAGATTCCTCTACACAGCTCATGGTGAAGACCACAGTGAGGCACATTGTCCCCCTGCAGCCCACGGAGGTCCATGCTGGAGCAGAGATCCACTTGCAGCCCATGGAAGACCCCGTGACAGAACATGGAGCAGCCTGTTGCTTAAGGATTGCATCCCATGGAAGGGACCCACACTGCAGCAGTTCATGAAGAACTGCAGCCCCTGGCAAGGATTCACATTGGAGAAGTTTATGAAGGGCTGTCTTCTCCAGGAGAGACCTCACGCTAGAGCAGGAGAAGAGTGTGAGGAGTCCTCATCCTGAGGAAGGAGTGGCCGAGAAAACATGTGATGAACAGACTGTCACCACCATTTCCCATCCCCCGGAGCCACTGTGGAGGAGGACATAGAGAATTCAGGAGTAGAGTTAAGCACAGGAAGAAGAGAGGAGTGCAGGGAAGATGTTTTAAGATTTAGCTTTTATTTTCTCATTACCCTATAATGCTTTGACTAGTAATAAGTTAAACTAATTTTTCCCAAGTCAAGTCTGTTTTGCCCATGATGGTAACTGGTGAGTCATTCCCTTTGTCCTTATCTCGACCCATGAGTCTTTTGTTATGTTTTTTCTTCCCTGTGCAGCTGAGGTGGCTTTGGTGGGCATCTGGCATCCAGCTAAGGTCAAACCATCACAGACACAGAAACAAGAAATATAACATGAAAATCAAATAGAAGCCAAATGAAAATGTAAGCCAAGAAAGGAAGGGATTATCAAAGTAAAGGTTCCTTTATGAGGGCAAGTTAGGAAACCAGTCAATTATCCTGAACCAACAGAGAGCTGCTGTGCTAGTCCAGATGGGGCTCCACAGGAAATACTGAGTCCACGTTTTTTACATTCTCACTCAAGACAGACAGAGGACTAGATTTTCTGGAGGTATTTCAATAAGATTTTTGGGAGACATTTAAAATGGTGTAGCTCAGAAATGCAAAATGGGTACCTGGAAACTACCATAACATCCAGTATATTACACCATGCAGTGCCAGGCCTAATATATACGATAAATGTAAATAAAGACAACAAATTCTGCTCATGTAAATGACATCTCATCCTTCCTTTGAAATAGCCTATCAGCCTGACTTGGTCCAACCAACTCCACGCAAACCAGAAATTACGGTTACAACCACCAACAACACAGAAGTTGTAAGTACTTTGCTCTGATCTATCCTCCTTCCAGAGAAAACCCTCTAGCTATTGATCCTGTCAGGAGAATTCAGCCTCTGAGTCTTTACTGGCAGAAACACTATGGATGACCTTCAAAATTCTCAGTTATCTGAGTGCACAATTCCTGTCAGTGAATAAACAAAGTTTGTAAGAGCTCTGATAATAATCTAAGATAATATATTTATATTTAAAATTGGAAGATATCTTCATTAACTAAAGCTCTGTGGTTTGCTGGGATATGCTAATGCCTATTTGATTTTTAATAGCCAAGACTGGCAATGGTGAAAGCTAAATTCCAGCCTTAATGGGAGTTCAAACATTTATCACCAAAAGTTTGATAATGCCAGAGGTAGATAGATGAGTGTAGTAACAAAGTCAGGAATTGACCAAACTTAGAGAAATGTGGACTACATTCTTTTTCAAAGGAGATTGATAATCATGTTTCCTTTCTATCCAAATAAATATTTCATTATGACATACAACTAAAAAACAAACAAACAAAAAGTGCTCAGTACAGGAGATTTATAAAACTCCCATCCTATGCATAAGTTTACTTTATTGAGGAGGTAGAATAGGACAGAAGGTTCAAATTCAGACAAATTCTGTCATGTAGCATGCAAGACACAAAAATATTTTGAAGTATTTACTTTATTAAAAGCATAGAGATCTTGCTTTAATTTAAAGCATCACATGCTACTTCTCACTGTTCTTATTTTTAAAAGAACTGAAGTAGTGAAAGATACATTGAGTACAAATTCTTCCTGTGTACGAAGTCCTGACATAAGATGACCTTTTGCTAGGAGTAGAACAAAGTCCATTTTATTTGGCATGAAGACTGAACATCTAAAACAACCTCTTCAGAGGCATGAGTAAAATGTGCCAATTAATGCTGTATCCTTCCCTTGACTGGTGGATTCACATGCAATTGACCATGAATACAATGAATGATGCTGTTAGCATACTTCAGGATAAATCTATGTAATTTATTGTTAAATACTGTGGTAGATTTGTGGAGCGAATTTGATGGTCAGCTTCTAAGACACCAGGTATAAAACAAAACAAAACAAACAAAGTATAACAAATCTATTGCTAGAAACTAATTCAACCATCAATTTCTTTTCCATTTAAGTTCAACTTTGATGGATACTGCTGTTTACTACACCACTAAAATGATGCACAAATATGAGTCGATCTAAACTCTTTAATGTTTAACATGGTTTGCACACCATAAACAGCTGCTCACATAGTGTGGAAATCCTGAAGCTTTTTATAAGCCTACATGAGCCTCGACTTGAACCAAACAAATAAAGTACTGTATTGTTTTGTATGTAATACCAGTTTTTGACAAGCAAGGCAATTTTGGACTCCAATGAAGTCAAGATGGCAAACTTAGCATGAACTTAAGTAGCATGCAGCAGCTGAGCTGAGGTTCAAGAGAAGAGGATCATCAGAGCAGCAATATGCAATACTGAACTGACAAACTTAGTCATCTTTTTGCAGAACAAAGAGAGCTGGTAACAACCACATTGAGTATTTCCTATGATAAGGCCAACCTAGAATCTGTAAAACAAACAAGAATATTATTTACAAGTCATATGCCAATTCCTGGGAAGAATGCAGCAATGATAAACATGATTCCTGGGACATCAGAGAACTTTATCCTTAGGACTGTATTTAAGAACAAAAGCAGGTGAGAAGACTGCAAGCTGTGAGAAATGTTGGTACAACACTGCACAGTCAGCTCTCATGCAAGTCAAGAGTATCTTCCTGTAGCCTGTTAGTGCTCTACATAACAGTTTTAAATCAGTCTCTGCAATTTTAAATTTCTTTGTAGTTTTTATGATGGATACATCCGATTGAGACGTGAATCTAAAATAAGCAGCTCCTACTGCCTGAGCTGACGGGGGTGAATCAGTAGTACTCGGCATGGCAAATCACCTTTATAGGCCCTCAGATCACTAAGAAGCACAGCCATACCCACTGCTGAAAAACAGGTGCACATTAAAACTAGAGCCATGTATATATATAATTCATATGTATTCTTCTAATCTGTCTCAGCACTCTTTGGAAAATCACTCAGCAGTTGTGGGATTGGATATATAGGCACTTCTGAAGACCTGCATCAGCCTCACCCTATGACAGACCTTCACAGCCACAGAGTGAAGGATCCTAGGGCTGGTTTTGCAACATTTGTTTACTTAAAGGAAGAACTCACTGCTGCAGGTCAATACATTTTCTAGATCATCAGCAGATCTTTGACACAGGACATCACTAAAGTGGGATCTCTCTCTGGGACAGAGGCAGTACAATAGTTAAAGCAGTAGCTTCTGTTTTCTCAGGGATAAACACACAGCAGAATTTACAAGTCACAACACCACCATCTGGTACCACTTCTAGTGGGAGAGAGCTAACACTTAGACATCCAGCAAGCAGCTGTCAAAGCTGGAGAGAAATGCCCTAGGTAGGATCACAGCCTAAATTACATGTCTTTGCAGAAGGAGCCACCCAACTGTACTCAGCACTTTCAGCTCTGAGCTCCTTCCTGAGGTTAAAGAGCTAAGTCATACTGTAAAAAAAACACTCACAAAAAGACTGTCCTCCCCTACTGTAACCCAGAAACCAGGATGGCAACACAGGTTTACCAACAGGAGACCTCTTGTCAAATCTGTCCTGACTGTCACGAGGATATCAACCTAGGCTTTTAACACCTCAAGTGTTTTTCCACCAGGCCACTGGGCATTCTAGGACAAGTGATCATCCTTTCTTGTTACAGATGTTGCATTCTCCACACATCAATCTTGACCTCCCGTTGCAGTGCACATACAGAAAAGCTGGCTTCAGAATCAATTCCTCTCCTTCTTCCTGGCCCTGTATAAATTACTTAAAATAACAAGAGCAGCTTCAATGGAACTTAACATGCCAAGGACTATCTAGCAGTCTGGTTACTAATACAATTCTTCACAATTGAAAAGGCAGCACTCAAGTCTGCTCAGACTCCCATGTGGGATTTGCGAGAGGCTGTATCTAATAAGCATGCTGACCACTGAGATAAAACAGAGTAGATGTTTTTCCACCTAATATGCATGGCAAACCCGTAACAAGCAGCAAGTCAGTTTTGCACATGTCTACCCAGGGAAATTTACTAATTAAACCTTTCAGGTGCTTAATCACCATTTTGCACACTTCATCTTCCTAAGTAAAAAAATGAAACCCAAACACAAACCCAACCAATCAAAAGCAAAAACACAACAGAAAAACAACCACATCAAAACTGAAAAACAAACAAACAAAAACACACCGAAAAACAAGCCCTGAAAAGGGCACCACAATCAAAGCTTATTTGAAATGGTAAAGAACTGAAATTGTTTATTAGAATAATCAAGCACATAACAAAGAGATGTTAATAGAATGAAATTAAAAGTGAATGGTCAATAAATATCTTTATGCTTTGCTGTTAATTTTGCAAGAATATGACTAGAGTCTTAAATGACAGTGTTACTAAACCTTCCATGAGACACAGGTAAATTAATATATAGGAAAGTCAGTCATGTACTATATAAGAGCATGGGTTTCCCAAACTGGGAGATCCCAATTATTTCAAACAAAAATTCTGGCAAAAATTGGAAAGTTTAAAGCTACTGAAAGTCTGGCATTACTTACTGTTTAGCTGCAAAATCAAAATTGTTTGCATGGTAAATTAGTAATATTTTTCTGTTAAACTCTACCACAGTGGTTTTTATCCTTAGCAATCCTTCCTAAGAAAACAGTCTGTTCCTCTAGGAGGACATTGCATAGCCTGCCAAATTCACACTATTTGACATTTATCAGGGAAGCAGCATGTTGTCATCAGTGTAAATAATGCTGCTTGTCCCAAATCCCACTGAGTCACCATATTGCCATGCTGCGAGCAAATGCACAACTTGGAGGAGAAATCTACCCTGTTTTACTACTATGTTGTAGAGCCAGTCAATCAAAATTTTTCTGCAATAATACTAGAGGTTTTGTTTTGCCTTACACAGCCCTGGAATATGACCAAGTAAAAGCTCCACCTGCCACAAAACATAATGTATTCTAATCCATAGCATGTAAAAAGCAGTGCAAACTATTAGAACGGAAAAGATTGAGGGGAGACAATCTATAAGAGCTAGTCCATTATCTACTCTTCTTACTTCGCAATCTGAATCATGTGATGGGAGGGGAGAAGAGGTAAGAAGAGCACTCCATCCTATGTTCTACCATTAGACAGGCCTAAAAGTGCACAAGGTAGAAGAAAAGTTAATTCAAGGTTAATAAAGAAACAGATATTAGAAGAACGATTTTTTTAAAAATGGATGCCAAATTTATACCAAATAAACCCATCCAGCTATATGCTGCTTTAAAAGCCCTATATATGCATACATGTATGTATGATGCATATATATGTAAGTATGCATGCATATGATTCTTCAACACTATCAAAGATTCTAAATTCTTAAAGATTTTATTTATATTATGGCACAAACAAAAGAATTGAAAACACAACTATGGTGGGGAATAAATCTATTACGTTATATTCATGTGCTAATGAACTGTGGAGGTGCTTTGTGTAACATCTATGGAAGAAAAAGAACAGCTGATTAGAGACCAAAGGCCTCCATTAAGTTCTGCATCTTTCAATTTTTGTTGACCTTAAAGTTGTAGTTAAATTTGCTTCAGTAGTTTGCTGAAAATACTTTGAACACTCACTGCCTTGCAGATTTTCCCAAGCCTCTCAATATTTATTTCTTCTGACTCCAATTTTCCCAGTGTAAAAATGAAGTCAGCTAGAAATCTCACACACAGCTGTTAAACTCAAATGCAATTTGATGCCATTGGGCTCACCAGTATTGAAAACTCTTTGTAGAGGGGAAACAAAACTAAAACTTAAATAGAAATACGTGAAAAGGTTTAAGCAGAAAACATGAAGCACTTTGTGTTCAAAGACATCATTTCATACTATCTCCATAGGGAAAACGATAAACTCCATGACAATTTGCATTACAAAGGTGGCTGAATAATCTTACCGCTGTCACCTTATGGTCATATTTGTCCTGACTTGGTGTTTCTGAAATGCTACCATGTATTTTTTGGCTACTTAATGTTTTCCTTTACAAAAAAGGTGAAAAAGAAACAAGGAAAGAAAATGCCATTATATCAATCTCAGACCTATCTTAATGCTTGCAACTGCTATCAGCAGGAAAATAACTTTTTATTATTAACAGAAGCATGTATTCTTTAGTCTAATGAAACAAATCCATAAGGAATATATTTGTTTGGAGCATGGTGGTCTTTTATTTTTCCAGCAGATCAGCACCATGACAGAGAAAGGCATTTACACATAATTTTGGAATTAAAACCAATGGGGTGTAGTATTTTCTAAAATAAATGAGTTATGCTTTGGTTTCCAAAATAAGAACTTTATCTTAATACCATTTAAATTAAATCTGTCTTCTGCTTCCTGTAACTACAATAAACAGTGTCAGGTATTTGAGCAACAGATGAATAGCAGCCAAGTATTTCCCTCATATTTCCTTGCCTACCTAGTGGCAGTTCATTCTAATACTTAAAGAAAATTGAAGAATTAACAATTACCTCATTTCCTAGTAAGGGGTGGAGAAGATAGCACTCCAGTAGAATTTTTTTGTTTAGTTATCAATGAGATGTTGCAACTAACCTCTTGCTTTTTTGTGCATATTAAAAAAAAAAAAAAAAAAACAACAAACAAACCAACCAACCAAAATCACACACACACACAAAAAAAAAAAAACATACAAAAAAATTTCACTATCAATAAGAAAAATACTCATTGCCCAGATTTGAATTTCAACACTTTTGATCAAACACCCAGCCACTTTTAACTTCATTATAAATGAATTGTGGAATTCAGTGGAGTTTACATCACAGTTAAGCTGGGTAAGAATCTAAGCAAAAACTTCATATTTCATTGCGGACTTCCAGGAATCATTTTGCTCACTTTGCAGTAGAAAAGTGTTTCTACTTCCAGTGTAAATTCATTCCACAACCCAATCATGTTAAAGGTAAAGTAATATCAGGTTGTTGAGAAGAGACAATTCTTTTTAATGTAGCACTTTAATTTGTGCTATTTAAAAAGACATACTATACAAAATATTAAGAAAACAATTTCAAATTTTATACATCATGGAAAGTTTTAAGAATCCTGTTTACAAAATCTAGTTTAAAAAAGTAGTCTTGATGCCTTTAGTTTTCAGAATATCAGGTTTATGATGTGGTCATCACCCAGAATTTGCAGCAATATCTTTTGTTATGCAGCTACTATGTGTTGTACAGATGTTTCTTCTTCTTCTATTAAAAAAATACATAACAATTATAGTGTTTCAGAACAGCAAAAAATAACTACAGGAAACTGCTTGAGGTGATACCATTATGGAAGGTTCTTTATTAACCTTGGATAACTTCGATAATTGGCACATAGACTCAATATCAAGACTAAGAAGGAAACAAAATTCTAAGTGAAAAAAGAGACATCACAATTCCAGATCACAAAAAAAAAGAGTGGGTGAGGCTTGGGTAACCACAAAGGATCACATATTTCATTTTTCAAATTTTATACCCCACATTTATGCCCAAATCATATTGTTTGAGCACGCATCTAGCTTTATAGCTTTATACATTACAAATAGTGCCAGTTGCTGTGTAGGGCTATCTAAATTTAGTGAACTAAGTTAAAAACACAAACAAAAAATACCTAACAACAAAAAACCTAAATAAAAACAACAACCAACACAAACACAAATAAAATCAAGGAAGCAAAAAAACCCACACGAAACACCATACCTGAGCATCACAGCTAAGGAAATGTCTTACAAACCATTTTGAATCTATTCTATCTTCACGTATCCAAACATTCAAATTTTCCACTAAGTCATTGCAGCCTTACCCCAGGTGATCATTCACTCCTATCTCTCAAACATCATTTAGTACAAAATGTGCCAGTATTTTATGACCTGCATCTACTCTCATCCTTCTTAAACCTGATGCTAGCATATCCAGACTGTAAATCATCAACAGCAAAAGTGTTGACTAATGAGACTAGATAGAGCAGCAGAAAATTGTTGATATGTCAAAGAAATTAGTCATATGGCAGAGCAGCCTCTTCTTGTATGGTCCTGTCCTTATATTCAGATAAACTCTACACATGTCTTGAGCCTGACACCTGTCATTAGAATCTGAGTTTTAAATGTCACTGCTCTAAAAAACCCCAAACCATAACATCCTAGGCAATGGAGAAATAGTGAAGCAGAAAAAAACCCACAGTTACTATATTTAAAAACTGAAATGATGTTCCAACTGCAGGATTATTTAAGTCAGACAGAGGAGGAAGGCTATGCATCCACATTAGTAGTCCAATAACTAGACCTCTGGTACAAGTACTGCCATCAAAATCTTGCTGCTCTTCAGATAATTCCCTTCACATATGAGGGAAGTGTATTTATCTCCATTTCTCTCTTTGCAGGGACAGAGTAAGTTGTCATTCTGCTACTCCACAGAAGGAGCAAAGAAAGCAAGTGGTACTACTCTAGATCTGGTACATTTTATGCACCTCTCCATTACAGAATATGTCTACATATTTGTAGCAGTGCATTCTCAATACATGGCTTGGAAAGAGTCGTGCCAGAAATGGATGGATGAAGAAAATACACCA